>BTHU01000006.1:22071232-22086232 GCA_036184795.1 Tokudaia tokunoshimensis
GTTGACCTTACTGAGAGATTTCATCCATGTCATGGGAGCAGTTAGTTCAGAGACTGAAGAAACTTCAGGTTCCTACTTGTTTGCCTGTCCTAAAGATCCTGTATTCTCTAGCACCACAGAACCATGTACCAGTTACAGGTGAGACTGAGGCAGGAGGATCACTGTACCTCAGCAACCTGGTCCCAGGCTGAGCAGCAAAGAAAATACGCTATCTGCAAAAGGGAAAAAAAGGCTAAGGATGTACCTCAGTTGGCCAAGTGCTTATGCAGCATATGAGAATCCATGGGTTCAATAACTAGGATGGCATAAACCAGGGATGGTTGTCCATGCTTGTTACTCTAGCACTCAAGAGATGGAGGCAGGGGGATCAGAAGATCAAGGTCATTGACAGACTAAATAGTGAGTTTGAGGCCAGTTAGGAATACATGAGACCCTGTGTGAACACACACACACACACAAACACACACACACACACACACACCCCACACATACCCTCATTTGGGTCAAGTCCTTGCTTAAATACTACATTAAAAGTGGAAAAGTTCAATGTGCTGCCCTGTGATGTCAGGAAATTTTGTGAAATCCTTAAAAGCAATAGGAAATTGCAATGCTTATAGTTTCACTGCAATTTGATATATTACGTGTGGACCACATTCAGTAAATAATTCTTTCAATTACTACCCAGGACCTGCTTGTTTGAAAGCACACTGCTGCATCAAAATTTCATTGAGACACAGTTTGAAGTGCGTTTTAAGTAATGTAATTTGTCATGAACATCCCCACACTGTTTTTTTGATCTGGCTTCTGGAGTTTTGTTGTCATTGTTGCTGTGTGTGTGTTTGTTTTTGTTACTTTTTTAACACTAAAACCAGGCAAAAATTGTTCATGAAAATTAGCTTTTATGAATTGAGAGGTAAGTGGGAAGGTGTAAATCCTGGCACAAGGGGAACAACGAACACTCACTCTCCTGTTCCTTTCACATCCGTGTAAGCATTACATTTTTCGGGAACTTTACAGATGTCTTCTTACCTACATGCACTGTACACCCCCTCTCTCCAGAGTTCATTGAGGTTTCTCCAGAGAACACCCAAACATCACAGCAGACAGCCTGTATGTAAGGAGGCAGAGCTATAGGCCACCCTTCTAATTATACAGAAACTACATTGGTTTGGCCTGGATTTCCATCAGGTGGAATTAACTCAGTTACTCCCTGGCTAAGAGAATTCTTTTCTATTTATAATTAAATTAGGAAAAATTCAAATCTATCTATTTATGTATTTATGTATGTATGGGTGTTTTTGTCTGCACATATATCTCCACATCAGAAGAGGGCACCGGTATACATAAGACTAAACTTATAGACACCTGTGAGATACTATCCAGTGCCAGCGCCCTCACTATGAAATTTAAAAGAATATTTATCTCAAACGATGCGTATATACAGGTATGACTGGATATATACTCATGACTTCAGGTCAGAAGACAGCATCAGAGGCTCTAGAGTTACAGGTAGTTGTGAACTCTAAACACGCGTGCTAGGAAGTGAATTCAGATCCTCTAGAAGGTCTTAACCCTTCCTTTCAGCCTCTCAAGATTTTAAAAATATTTTTTATTTATTAATTTTTTAAAACAGATGTATCTTATGTATCTGATTGTCTTTTACCTACATATAAATCCATGTATCACATATGTTCCTGGTATCCACAGAGAACATCAGATCCCCTGGAACTCGAGTTATGTATGGTTGAGAGCCACCATGTTGGTTCTGGGAACTGAACTTAGGTCCTCTTGTAAGAGCAACAATCTAAACTATTGAGCCATCTCTCCACCCCCATTAGAAATGTTTTAGTGCATTTAATGGGTGTTTAGTTTGGTGAATGTTATTTAAATAAATTAATCAATAAACCACCATTCACTCACATGTTCTCATGACAGGCCAGGCAGTCCTCTAAGTATTCACTAACTTAAACTCCATATTCACAGAAGAAATCAAAGCACATCAGTCAAGTTGCTCGCGATCAGCAGGTAGCCAGGGAGAGAGACTCTACAGCCTGTCGACTTCCATCACTCCCCTTCTGCTGTCTCCCATCACTCAGCAGAGGGTGATCCTTTGCAACCTTCAGGAGATGGAGCCTTGTGGGAGGAAGTGAACCACTGCAGGGCTCATCTGGAGGACCATCCCCTCCAGCCCATCCCCCTCCAGCCCCTTGTCACATGCCTGCCTCAACTCTGTCTCATTAACTGCATCCTAGATGTCAGCAAGCAGCTTCTTCCCCTCACCATCAATCCCATCACCGTGCTTCGTGCACCATAAAGGACTGCTATCCTCACACCATCAGTCAAAGAGCCCTACTCCTTTGAGTTATTTCTCAAGTACTTTGTCCCAGGGACTTGCAAAGTAACGAATGTAAAACTCATCTTGTTTTAGCTACTAGAAAGTTTCCCTTTGGCCAATGTTTTTGCCAATTATATCAGACATGGAAATATATCATCTACTCTTCTCTTCTTACATCAATATTTGATTGCTTTCCCTGTAAAACATGCTATTAAGCTAATCAAAAATTAACTCTCGTGGCAAACACCTTTTAAATAGGTCAAATTAAGATAAAAGTCCATGCTCCTTGCTCTATGGAACTGGAACACTAAACTAGACATTAATGTCAGCACACACATTAAATGTTATTAAAGGCAATTTGTCACCTACACACATTTATCTCAATCTAATAATTAGCTAAAGATCAGAGAGATAAACCTGTGTATTTGAATCTACATTGTTCCCTCCCCTAAAGGAAATTTAAAGTAGGCTGAACATCATGTGCAAATTTGTGTCATCTTTGTAAATCAACAAGCAGATTTGGAAAAATGCTAAAAATTAAATACCATAAGAGGACAGTGACTCAATAAAGGAAGCACCAGGTACACAGCAAGGAAGGGCTGGATAGCTCTCAAATACGGCAACATGGCTCTGTGAATTCCTGATTTCCCCCTCCAGGCACGTTTACACTTTCCATATGTGGTGTATCTGGCTTGCTACCTTGATGCTACAGCCTAAGAAACTCCCAGAGAAGATTTTCTGGGGTTGTGGATTCAGGGTGGCCTATGGCAAATTATTGAAGGCTCCTCAACCTACCCAGAAACAGAATCTTCTCCTCTGGTCTAGCACCACACTTCTTAAATCATAACTCCTGCTTAAGATCAGATGCAATGGGCAGACTTATTCTGATAACAAAATCTTGGTAATAAAAAGGTTTAGGGGCGGAGAGGTTAAGAGAGCATACCACTCTTGCAGAGAACCTCAAGTGTTGTCTCAGCACCCACACTGGGTGATTTAACCCTGTATCTCAAGCTCCCGGTCATCCACATGAACATAGCAAATACAAAGAAACACCCACATATGTATTAAAATACAAATAAACCTTTTATAAAGAGAGGTTTACTTAGGAAAACATAGGAGTCAGGGAAATTCCTTGGTGCACGGTATTATCTACAGAGAGGATAGTCTGGATTGGTGAGTGATGGTTACAAGGAGAAGGGACAATAAAGCAACTTGTATATATAATAGATAAGGATGCCTTTAGAATCTGTAACTAAAGCCCTGCTCAACCAACAAACCTACCTCCTTATGAGGAGGTAGCAGGAATATGTCCGAGGTCTCTGTGGCATCACAGAATACTAAGAACCTTGTGTGTTTGTGTATGTCTGTGTTTATGACACCTTACTGGCCTGCAGCTCGTTGAGAAGGCAAGGTTAGCTGGTCAGGAAGCCGCCTTATTTTTAGAGGCATACCATCATGCCTGGCTTTTCCTGTGAGTGCTAAGGAAATGGACTCACAATCTCTTGTTCACAAGGCAAGCAATTTCACCGACTGTGCCATCTCCTCAGACCCAGCGATTCAGTAAGCAGGAGGCAGGCCAAGGGTCACAATGCCTCTTTTAGCATATGATGCCCTAGACATGTCATATCCTTTCTGGGGTTCCTGGTGACTCTGGCAATAAAAAGCTGTCACCATATGAAAGCACTCAACCATGTACCATGAAAATAGATATTTTCTTTAAAATTAATTCAGCCTATGGCATTGTTTCACTAGTTACAATACAACTAAATGACCAAGACAACCTAAGGAAAGGCAGCATGCATCCTCTACAAGCTATGTGAAACAAGGCACAACTTTTTTCTTCGTGTGTTTATCAATCCAGTCCGCCTGCTTAACAGCCTTATGAGCTTGCTAGTACAGGGCATGTGGCCTATGAGCCAACTAAGGGAACAGAGCTGGAGGCAAAGCAGAACCTGAGCTATTAGCTCAATCCGGAGCCCTGAGTCAGTTCACCGTCACAACAACTGTGCTTCCATGAATGGAACCACAATATGAAATAAGGGGAGGAGGATACAAACACAAACTTTTAAATATGTTGAAAGGTATTTTCTTTTACCATAAATGACTTACCAGAGCAGGTGAACTTAGAATGTGATACCTGTTGAATCAGGTTTTTTGAGAACTAATTAATATTTATAAGAAACCTAATAGTGAATTGAAAATCTGAGGTCTTTTCCCTTTTCAAGACAGGGTGCCACATAGCTCAGGCTAAATTTAAATTCTGTATGACCTCAAGGATTACTCTGAACTGCTGATCTCTCTATTGATATCTCCTAAATGCTAGGATTAGAGGTGTGAATAACCACACAAATATTGAAGACAGAATCTTACATATTCATATACATGTATAAACATACTATATTATCTTATATATCTTTGATGAGATATAATAATATAATTAATATCATTAATTATATGATATTATTATATCACATTCTTATATATATGATATGCTATTATTTCCCCCAAATAAACTGGGGGGAAGAGTTGCATGTCTAAAGGACCTTAATGTTGGATTGATTCTGGGAAGCCAAAAGAAACAGAGGCTAAGGAACCTAAGTGAACATCTCCCTCCAACAGACATGTATAGCCTATCACCACCACCACCACCACCACCACCACCACCATTATTTATATCCGTAATTTTCCTACTTGGTTCTTGGCAAATAAATTCTGAAATTTTGGTTAATCTGATTATCCTCCTTATGCCTTAATTTCTCTTCAGCTCAACCACTCTACCCTTCCAGATAGGTTAAAAAGGGATCCCTTTTAAATGCACACGTGCACAAGTGCACACACTATAAAATGAAGCGGCTATCACAATAAAGCTGGGTTTCCAATTTTAAAATCTAAAGATTATTTTTTTTCCTGTGAGCATTTTGCAGTGATGCCCGTTATGATGCAGAGAAAAACACTGAAAATGCTTGCATGTGGGCAGAAAGCCTTCTTGAGTTGGAGAGTCCCCTGAGGCTTCTCAGCCCTGTGGGAGCTGCTCAGTAAGATCCCTGAAGGGCAAGCAACTGACTCTGAGGTCTATACACGAGAATTCTTGTTTTCACAAGACTCGGACACTGGCTCCTGTGAAGGACAGCATGAGCTCCAAGGAGTCCCACCCTGCCCTGCAGCTGTGGCCCAGAACTGTGATGTTTAAAGGTTACGGTGATTAAGGACTGTAATTTAGTCTGGGCAAAATCAACTGCACTCAACCACAAATCTCTGATTTACAGAATAGGACAAGCTAAACTTGGTTTTGATCAATCTCATGTGATATTCACATCCTGCCACCCTTCTACCCTAAAGCACTCCCACTAGAAGAAGAAAGTTTAAAATGGGAAAATCTCTGGCAATGCATTTGCTTTTATGTAACTGGACGCTTTATTCCTTTGGTCTGGTTTTATAACAAATCATGAAAGTATTAAAGTTTCATTTAGAAGCTAAGTTGATAGTAATGTTGTTAAGAGTCAGAGAGTGGGCTACCAGTCTCCAACAGGTCAACTAAAAAAACAATTTATAATGAAAGCAGAAAAAAAGAGATTTACTGATAATGGCCACATCTGGAAGAGGAAAAAATAAAGGGGCCCACCGGACCCCAGCCCATCCTCAGAATTCTGACATGAGGTTTGGATTTAAACGAATGACCAGAGGTCCAACCCATTACTATACCTTCATTCTGGTCTTTCCTACAAGGTTATAACAGGGTATCTATCAGAACTGTGTGAAATCTCTTCCTAGGACGAGTACTAGGCTTACAGGTTATTACGCTAGTACTGGTTATTAAGTTAGTATTGCTTATTACTAGGTGTCAGCATTCCCCTTTGATCAGCCTAAGACACCTAGGGAAGTTCAAATTCCTAAGAGACCACTGTTAGTCCAGTAGCTGAGGGGACAGGTAAACATGGCTTTCTTTAGAAGTCTTGCAGAGATTCTGAAACTTTCTAGCATTTCAGGTTTTCAAGCATTCTAGACAGGTCCCTCCCACATATTCTAGTTCTACAATGCAGACTACATGCTGCCAAGTAAACAAATATTTTCCTGTGCCATGTGTGACCTCTTCAAAAATGAATAGTTTCACTGAATGTTCAATTTTCTTTTCAAACTGTGCGGTGTCATGTGTGAAGAGAGCCTGTGACAGGCATGAATGAAAACTGTATCCAGAGGGAGGGGATCACAAGACCCACCACTCTCTAAAGATAGAATACACTCAATGGTTGCTGGGAGCGGAGCCTCTCAAGGTCCTGCCCCTCCCCAAGATCTATGTAAGGTTAATGGCTGCTAGGGCAGAGGGCTCACAAGGCCTTCCCCTCCCCCGGGATCTATAGACTGTTGGTGGTTGCCAGAGAAAGAAAAGATTGTTTTCCATGGTGCAGGCACTTGTAAGATCTCTGTGTACCCCTCACACAAGCTCCTGTCAGCAGCCATAAGAAAGCTCATTGGATCACAAAAACAAAAAAACAAAAGAAAACGGAAAGGAGGGGGTGGAAGTGGAAAAGATGAAGGGAATCAGTAGGAATGGGAGGGGAAGAAGACAGGGTAACAAGAGTGACTATGAGCAAAACACGTTACAGAATGAAGCTCATTACATACATGTATGTGAATGAGTTCTTTCTTAAGGACAAGGAAAAAGTCTTTTCATAGCCCCATCTCTAACCAGTAAGCTATGAGTTGGTCATTCTCTCAAACCACCTCAGTCCACAGACTGGGGAACTAGCGTGAGTCCATCTTCATAATCACCTCACTGTCCTCTGAATGCCACCGGCAAACATCAAATAGTGTTGGCGACTAAATGACAAAGCTAGGTGCAATCGAATCAAACATTAGATATCCTTAACTAATGCTACCAGTGCTGACTGCCTAGGATAATGAGCCCAGAATACTGCTGACTTTAAAAGAAAATGATTACACAGACATCTGCTTTCAGTCCACTACCATCTAGAAAACATTCCCTGGACAATGTTACTGTCTATCTTTCCCCTTGGTTTCTTTACTTAAGGGCATAGGTGATGAGAGACGAACTCGTGTCCCCTGCGAGAGCAGCAACTGCTCTTAAGAGCTGAGCCATCTCTCCAGCTCCTCTCTGCCATTTTCTTAAAGCCTTGAGATCTGCCTTCATTGCTGATGAAACTTTTCTCTCAGTAGGAACCAAATAACTCAACCTGAAGAGAAGTCATGTTGGATCTAGTGTCAAGTGCTAGAAATATAGACATCAGCCTGACTTGAAGATCTGAATTTTGAACAACCGCAGACAGGGAGACGGAATTCTTATGAAACAGCTCTCCATGGCTAAAACACTCAGCTAAAAGGAAAAGAAAATGACCATTAGACACAGAGAAAAATGAGTACTTACAGAATAGATTTCAGAACCAGAACACAGACACTTCCCTGAGCCGTGACCAGTGAAAGGCTCTGCCAATTTTTTCTTAAAGGCAGATATGGATAATTCACTCAAGAGCGAAATCTCATTTTGTGGGGTGTGTTATTCAAAGTCTGGTGTATATTATTTCTCAGCGGGAACTGTGAATCAAAAAGACAATCCACTCACAACATGAGTTGTGTCGTCTCAGCTAATTCTCTTTTATTGTCCTTATAAAAGGATATGAGGAGAGCACGATGTCATCGATTGAGGAAGTTATTATATGGTGCTTATACAGAGTGGTTACAAATGAGAGCTCAGAATTCAGATATACCTGCTTTTAAACTCCAGCTCAGCCACTTAACGGCAGCAAGATTCTGTGCAATTACTTAACCTCAACTTTTTTTTTCAATCTGTAAAAGCAGAGATAATGACAGCTCTTAGCCTTCGTGGAATTTCGGTGAGACTGACAAGAGGGGCATGCCTACATAGCACACCGCCCCCTTCGGTGAAGGGGGGTGCTCACTGCTTCTGTTGATACTGTCTACCCAAACTCACGGCTCTCACCTCAAAGGGATAAGAGTTTATTCTGGAGTCAATCATGGGTGAACATGTGCTTGGAATTAGGTGAACCCTAATACTATGTTCCCAATGTGGTAACAGTTTGGTGGAAATTTTTATAGCAACAGAACAAAGAAAATCATAAATCAAAGCACTTTTCAAATGCAGTGGTGGGAACATTAGGCAGGCAGATTATAGCAAGTCAGGGAAAGCTCTGTTATCACTCTCGGTGCTATCTGATGGCATTCCTTATCTTTGGTTGGTTAAAAAAACGGGTTCCATTGCTACATTGCAAAGGCTTCACCTAATGTTTACCAAGATGTTAAGTTTTGAGAGGAAGGTAGTGAACAACTGTTAAAAGGACTAACGATGCCCACCAGACAATATGACTCTGGACTTGAAACACTACAAACTCCATACATCATTAAGCTTCTACCCAGTTAACTGACATTGCAGAAGGTTCAGAGGAAAGTGTGGTCCTTTTAATACTAACCCTGCTTAGTCACTGCCCAAGACACTGGGGCAAAGGACGCTAATATTGCTTTTCTAGCCATGGTAAGGACACTAGCTGCTGTGTTTGTTAACTGATTGTATTAACACTTAGGGGGTTGTGACGGTTAATCTTGATTGTATAAGGAATCAGCTAACAGATGAGCCTTTGGGTGAGTCTTCTGTGAGGGCATTTCCAGGAGGGAAAGCCCTCCCAGGAATGGCTCAAATACAAAGAGGTCTAAAGAAAAAGTAGTGTTTCAGCAAACCTTAGTTTCTTGCACCAGTTTCAGTGTGTGACATCTGAACCCAGCTTCTTCAACACTCGGCACAGACTGAAGACCTGGCTCTTCAGAAGCCCTACTGGCCTTCAGAATCATGGGACTTTGGGAGCTTGTAGCCTCACAGACTGAATTCTCAGCTCTCCAGGATGCAGGAGGCCATTGTTGTACTACCTAGCCCTTATTAGGTAAGCCAATATAATGAACTCCTTTTGTATGTATATCACCCTATCAGTTCTGTTTCTCTTAAGAAGCCTGTTTTACCTCCCCATGCTTGAGACAATGCTATTTGGTTACTACAAAGCTTCCACTACAATAGGTGGATGTTAACACAATTGACATATAAAGGAAATATTATGCCTGGGTTTCCTACTACCAAGTAAATAGCAACTGTTTAGTGCCTCCCTGCTGAGAAAGATGCCACATTAACAGTAAAGCAGCTTGCCAGGGGATGGGGAATATGCCACTATGACTGGAATCTCTTGAACATTTGTTCAGAGGAAAGCCTTGTACCAAGTAGACTTTTCTAGACTGAAACACCTTCCAACATTCTGTTCCAACAAGGCACACCCACTTGAGGGCCAGTAAGAAGACCCAGTTAGGTGAAGCCTAATGACATGAGTTCAATCCCCAGAACCCACCTAATAGGAGAGAACTGATTTCCCCAAGTGATCCTCTGAACTCTATACTCACATCACGATTTTGGCTTCTCCAATCAGTTGATGTCATGGGTCGTATACACATGCACACAAATGAATAAAGACTGTTTAAAAAATGCATTCACTTGAACAGTGAACCAAATACACAGAAAACCAGAATACAGGACAAGGAATGGAAATATTTCTTCAGTTACTTATGACTAAGCAAGTTTTATTTCTGAGTGTCATCCATTTTCCTGCCTTCAAAAGCACTGAATGAAAACAAGACCTTGGGACAAAGCCTCATTTTCTGTTTCTCTGGAGTAAAAGCACTTGCCTGTACAAGCTATTTTTTATTTGAGAGATAGATGAGCTCAGTCCTCAGGTTCAGTCTGACACAAGTAACAGTATCTAAATAGGATCTCCTAACGCTTTCATTGTGTTATGTTCCTTTCTGTGGTTACTTTCTTACAGTACTTGCCCTGTTTATTACATTAATACAATACTTTCTTTTAGATACAGATGTGTGGGGAGTATGGTGGTTTTTGCTGTCAACCTGACAGAATCTGCACTTGCCTAGAAGATCCCTGTTTGAGATTACCTTGACTGCATTAAGTGAAGTGGAAATATTCACCTATGGTGGAAGCGAACTTCCCCAGATGTGATCCTGGAGAGTGTCAGTGGAGACAGGGTCACAGCAGCAGCACGCATCTGCCCCAGGGCCACGGAAGCAGCATGCATTCACCCAGGGCCACAGCGGCAGCACGCATCCATCCCAGGACCACAGCGGCAGCATGCATTCACCCCTCTTTTTCTAACTGAGAATGTGCTATGACCAGCTGCTTTGACCTTAAAATACCCATCATGGCAGACAAATCTTGAAGCTGTGGGCTGATATAACCCATTTCTCCCTCAAGTTGCTTTCTGTCAGGGTACTTTATAACAGCAACAGGTAAAGAAACAGACAAAAAAGAAAATAAAATCTCTGGACAATAATCCAAATAAAATAAGTTGAGGAAGGTGGTGGTTAGGTCCAAAGCAAAGCTCCAGTTTCCCAAACTTCAAAAGGTAGTCCAAATGTCCAGAAATGAACTAAAGGAGGATTTCTTGGAATTCCTCAGAAACCAGTGAACCTGTTTTCCATCTGCTGAAAGTAGTCATTTCCCTTACCTCTACAGCAGAAGGGACTGTAGCTACCAGCCCTGCTTATCAGTGGATCAAAGGTGCCCTCAGTATAGCAAGAACCTATAACAACACACTTCAAGTCCACCCTACCCTTCTCATAGCTTCCTCTACACTCCTTCTAGCTCACAGGCTTCCCACCTTGAGCAAGTCATTCATTCTTCTTATGACCTCACTAGCTCCTCTATGCTCAGCTTGCTTCTAATCTCACTAAATGTTCTCTCCTTTCTATCTCCTTATCTCCTGATATTCTCCCCTCTCTTGCAGATAGCCCTGGTGTTACCCAGTCTACTATTTTCTGTTTCTATTTTGGATTATTCAGGATGACTCTGCTTCTTCTCATATCTACAACAAAAACCTTTCCTTAACCATACCACAGAGCAGTTATAACATCAGTTTATACATTAGAAGGCCATGGTGGATATCAAGTTGGCAAGGTAAAGAATTAAAAACTATAGTTCATTGCTATGGTGATGTTTATATCCCATCTCACCTTCCAAGGGTCACAAGGAGGTCTAATTAACAGAAGGTAACAAATGACCTTCAAATGTCAAGATGGGAAATGTGGGACAAAGGCAATTAAATGAAGCCACACTAATTTTTCTGGCGTCATTCGACCAGGTAGCTCCTCACATACAGAGAGAGGAGAGTTAGAAGTGACCTTGAATTAAGTGAATTTCACACACAAACACAAGGCTAAAGATCTTCCCCATTCTCCTCTGCTGCAAGAATTGACTTTAACAATATGTGAATATAAGGAGATAGGATTTATTTTTCTCAGTTCAAGCTAGTCCTCAAAATTTCAGAATTGAGGAAAGCAGCTTTTCAGTTAAAGGCAGATTATGTATCTAGTGGTATGCTTGGCATCACAGCAACACATCATAGCAAGCCAAAGGGATCCATATTTCACCCTCTGTTCTGCTATATTGCAGAAGAACTGAGTTCTTCCAATGAATTTTTCCAGTGAATGCATGAGCTCTTCTAAAAAACATGCATGTGAAAGGTTCTCCTATTTCGTCTACACCCCACAGCACAGTCATGAGCAAACATGCTCTGTCCTTCTCATGAGTTCATCTCCCTTCTCAACCCAATCTCCAAGAAAGCTATGGCATCCCTTGTGGTAATCCATACACAAAGCACAGTGTTCTCACAGTGAGCCTAATGTATGTTTAAACAAGCTTAGCCCAGTGCTTCCCATGGCTAGAAGCTCAAGTCTCCTACTTATCATGTATCAAAGAATGACTAGAAAGGATGATGATCTCACTTCCTACAACAGGACCCTAAACAGTAACCATCACTGGGTACACAAAAAAGGTATGGACAAGAAAGTAAAAGATGGGGGGAGGAGGATATGGATGAAAAGCAGAGCCACAGAACCACTGAGTGATTGTTAGTTGTAATTACATTTTGCTGTTGTTTGTTTTCTGGGATTTGTTTTGTTGTTCTTTTACTTTGTTTTGAGATGGACTCGCACTATATAATTCTGGCTGGCCTTGAACATGCTATGTAGACCAAGCTGGCCTTAAATGCACAGAGATGCACCTGTCTCTGCTTGAGGGCTCAGGACATCTTGGTGATTTTCAATATAATTTAATCACATGGGCTAACTGGACTTATGAACTTCATAAGGCAATGGTGGCAAAGTTACAAATGACACACCAAACCTATTTTCTGTGTTGCTTTTCCCCCATACAACAAACCTTGGTGAAGACACAAAAGAAAAAAAAAAACACTCAAGTGGAAGAGAAGGAATAAACAAGGAAAATGTGTGAAAGGAAAAAAAGACACACACAACGTCAGCCATATTTTATCAAGCCCAGCTCCTCTAGCTTGTCAGAAGTGGATGCTAATCTAAAATGAAGCAACTTAATTTCTTCATCGGCCAAAAAAACTCAGTGACCTTTTCCTGCCTCAATGGCTCCCTATTTAGTTATGCTTGGAAATCAGGCCCTCAGGAGAAATCTTGACCTTTTAGCCCCTGCTGGTATTTCAAAGGAAAGCTCCCAGTAAGAACTGCCAGTTATCTGGAAGTCCTGAGCACTAAAGACCCAATCATTTATGTGTCGAAAAAAGACTCAAGTAATCTCTACCGTGGCTGTCCAGCACTGCGGCTTTGCACTCGCACACACCGAGCGAGCTCCCTTTACAAGCTTTCCTTCCCAATTTCGAAATCCTGTTGTGAGTGCCGTAGGATGCACAGATCCTGTTTGATAATACTGTAGAAAATCCAATGTGGGTAAAATTTAAGATCTTTAGAATGAACAGCTCAAACCCATACAATGTATAAAAGTCATTTTCCTGTTTTGATGCCTGTGTCAGAATAGACTAGGTAATGCTGAGATCCGAACCACACAGTTTATGTAGCTTTAGAAAAGAAGTGCAGAGGGGTTTTCACTGGCTGTGTCTACGTGAGTCAGGAGAAGTTCTGTATCTCCATCCCTTAAGTATCCAGAGTAATGGAGAGCCACACGTTCACTAGAGCTCATCTCCACAGAGAAAAAAGTGCAGTCAAGGGCATGCTTAGGAGTCACATTGTTTATTCACAAAACCTAATCATAAGGTCATGCAAAGGGGAAGACAGAATATGGGAGAAAGGCAGGGAAGATACATACAGGTCTCCTTAATGATTACCCCAGTATATGACAGTAAACTGGATATACAATTGAGAATGAAACTTCAAAATTACCAACTATAAACTAAGGCGAAAAAATAATTTCCTTGTCCCTTAAGGTTGTTAAAATTGTGTGGCAGTTTCAGGATGATGGAGACGAAGTTGGCAACTGCTCCACTGTATTTTGGGTGGACTTTGTATATTGTATGATAGTTAATTATGATTGCCGACACATTACGATGTAAAACCACCCAGAAAATAACCCTCTGGGAAAGTGTGTGAGGGACTTTCCACACTGGGCTCTGTGACGAGAGAAGGTTCACGCTAAGTATCAGCAGCAACATCCCATGGGCTGCAGCCCCGGACTGAATGCAAAGAAAAAGACAAGAGGATCATCAGTATTTATTTCTCTCTACTTCTTGAATGCAGATGCCAATGTGAATGAAACCACAGAAATAACTTAGCCATTTCTTTAAACAAAATACTTTTTTGTCTAGACTGTGCTACAGTTTACTTAATACAAGAAGAGCTTAGCTAACTATTGTTTCAAGTCCCCTTGGTGTTCTGCTAACTTTAAACAAATATAACACTCCTTTCTCAAACTTCAGCGAAATTTCTGAAACTTAGCTTTCTTAGTTTTGTTTCTTTGGTGGCACAGTCAGGTATGACAGAGAGAAAGAGTGACAAAAAAAGGCATAGACAGATACAGATGAGAGAGCACCAGAAAGATGAGTCAGCAGTTAAGAGAGCTTGTGGAACATCCCAGCATCCACATTACAAGTCAGGCATCCCCTGCATGTTTGTGATTATAGTTCCAAGTGACTGAGTCACAAGGATCTCTGGGGCTTCTTGGCTTCCAACATAATTAAGAAACCAAGGCCCTACATTTAAGGAGAGACCCTGCCTCAAAGGAATAGGTGAAGAGTGATATGAAATACAGGGTTCCCTTTCGGCCTCCACATACTGATGTGTGCATTTGCACAAATACAAATACACACACATGAATACATACATATTTCTTCTAAATCACAAAAGTGCAAGAATCCACTTCTATATGAGCCATGAAGGCAGCAGTCTAGGTAATAGGAAACGCAAACTCATGGAAACAGTCTATCTTGGATCATCTTCATACAGACTTTTATATATTCAAAAAATTATATAGTGATACTGCTCCCCTATCAAGAGCAAAAATCCCACTTTTCAAAAACTTGGAATTACAGTTTTAAAAATTTACATGTTTTCTGTTCCCTCTGCTGATGAGATTTAAACGTAAGAGATGCGGTCAGATTGCGAAGCAAAGACAAAGTCACACGGAGATTGACAGGAGGATCTTCCATTGCTGAGGCCTTGGTGCTTTCAGTGAAACAACACTTGGGGATCCTTAAATACATCTCGAACACATACACTATTTGAGATAGGAATGGGGAGAATTATGACACTGAAAAGTTAGATGAAAAGTATCCATGACTACAACCGCACATACTCATGACACAACACACCACGAGAATGTCCTA
>BTHU01000006.1:22091232-22523732 GCA_036184795.1 Tokudaia tokunoshimensis
AGAGATAGGAAAGTCCTCTGCTTTCTAACCTGTTTGCAAATCTCGTCAGTTCTAATGCACTTAACTGGTCCAAGCCAATCACCCTTCCTCTGGATGTCAGCTGTGAGCCGCTCTCATTTCTATATTAGTCCTTACCCTCGACACAGTAGCCTAAGTGATTTTTGTGACAAATACGCATGCAGGGGGCTGCAGATATGGCTCAGTTGGTATAGTGTATGTCTAGCAGACAAGAAGTCATGGGATCCATCCCTGGAAACGTATAAACTGGGCACGGTGAAATAAATCTGTTATCCCAGCAGTGGTGATTCAGAAGCAAGAGCAAGAGATCAGGAACATTACCAAAGGGGGGGGGTGTGTGGGTGTGTGTGTGTGTGTGTGTGTGTGTGTGTGTCTGTGTGTGTGTGTGTCTGTCTGTCTGTCTCTCTCTCTCTCTGTGTGTCTCTCTCTCTCTCTCTCTCTCTCTCTCTCTCTCTCTCTCTCTCTGTGTGTATACTTAGCATGTTCAAGGCCAGCCTGGGAAGAGATCCTCTATTAAGAAAACCAACAAATACCATAAAAATGGTGTATGACTGTTCAATTCAAAGTAGCTTTATACATTCCCAGCCCAAAATATATCATGGTGTATTGTTCTAGGTTGCTTTTCTGCTGTGATAAAACACTATGACTAAAAGCAACTTTGGAAGAAAAGGATTTATTTGGTTTACAGATGATAGCCATTATTGAAAGAAGCCAAGGCAGGAACCTTGAGTCAGGAACTGAAGCAGAGACCACAGAGAAATGCTATTTACTGGCTTGCTTATTACTTTCCCAAATATAAGAAATGAAACCAGCAAAGACTACCCGTACAGGACTGGTAGCATCCACAGTGTGGTAGGCCTTCTCATGTCAATCATTAATTGAAAAAACTGCTCCAGAGACATGCCCACAGGCCAATCGAGTGGAGGAATGTCTCAGCTGAGGTTCCTTTTTCTCAGGTGACTCTAGTTTATGTCAAGTTGATAAAAACTAGCCAACACAACTGATCCTTTATTAACTTGACACACAAACATATCACTATCAAACCATAATCTTTCTTTCTTGTTTATCCTCTTAAGATATCATGTTACTATCACAATATAAAGCACAATCTAACTTTAAAAGTCCCAAAGTCTTTAAAAGAATTCAACACTTTTAAAAGTCCAATGTTTATAAAAATCCAAAGTCTCTCAATTGTGGGATCCTGTAAAATAAGGTAAAATAAACTAAAAACAAAACATGAACAGATTCCATACTTCTCCTTCCAAGAAGGGAGAAGAGGAGCACAGTGACAGTCACATCAAAGCAAACAGCAACACTGAGCACTGTAAATCAAACTCAACAGCTCAAGATCAGGCTTGTGGGATCAACTCATGAGCTGTCTCCAAGACGCTCGGGCAGCTCCACGTCATCATCAGCTGTGCCATCTAAAGCACACACAGCTCACCTAGGGTGCCCAGGATGATGCCAGTTCGCACCTGCCTCTGTCCTTGGTTAGCTGTCTCAACAGCAACTGTGACTGAACCTTCACCAACGATCTCTCCAGACCTCTTGAGAGACTCCAAACCTGAGATATGGTGTTAAGTCTCTGTTTTTGTTTTTTGTTTTGTTTTGTTTTTTCCCCATGACTCCTTCAGTCATACGGTTTCCATTGCAACTGAGACCAAACCTTCACCAAAAGCCACACCTAATCACTCATCAGGGATACTATCACCTTACATATAAATGTCATGAACGCATCAAGCAGGTATCTGCATCCACAAGTGCATGAGCATGAGCATATATACACATGAATACACACACACACACACACACACACCTCTGTACTCATCACACTCAGGTATAGAAGAACAACCATCCAGGGGTGGTGGGGTCACGGCAGTTCTACTCCGACAACTGTACAAATTTGAATTCCTACACAACAGTGTCCCTGAACTACACAGCGGACAGTGAGCCTTACTAGATAAACTGTTTTTCTGTCTTGTCCACAAGAGACCAGGTTGCCTTAGGAAGAATAAGTGTCCTACCATCATCAGTCACTCCATACGACCATTTTCACAATTTTTCACTTAATTGAAATAAACATTCAATTACTGAAAAAGAATCACAGGAAATTGAAACATCTATAGCCTGGGGCAAAATTCACATCCAAGAAAATCCATACTCTCAACGGAACACATTAGCTAACGGTGGCTAGTGGTTTGACTAAAAGTTTAAGAAATGCTGAGTCTCCAATAACCATCCTGCCTTCCTTCACTGAACAGAGGCAATGCTGACTGAGGAAACAACTTGTGTTCCAGATCTAGCTAAGCCCAGTGAAGCTTTCTCATTTCCCCTTGCCAGAAGTCAGTTTAAAAACCCAGGCCTGGGCCAATCTATGACATGGCAATACAAGGTGACAGGTTGAACATACACCGAAATGGTCTAGAGATACAGAAAGGAGGACAGCTACGTTTTCTGTCTGGGGGAGACGCCAGCTTTCTTTTAATCACTCTCAACTCCCCTGCCCTTACTCCCACCTTTCTGCAAATAAGTATGAAAGAGGCAAATAGCTATTGACTGGAACTGATAGCCATTAATAAAAATAAGCAAATTCACCGATGGCAATGATGTCAAAGAACTAAACACAAGAAAGTCACATCCTAGAACAGACACTCTGTAAAGTCACTAGGATCAACAACGTCAAGACCCTCCCTGTTGCTGTACTTATTTACGTAACTTGCTTTGTTTTCCTTTATTTCCTTTGTTTTTATTTACATGCCACTCAATGTGGATATCAGCCAAGCAACTTAAAGCATGGACTGCTCTTGAAGAGGACCCAAGGCTCCGTATTAGGCAGCTCACCTGTAACTCCAACTCTTGTGACAATCTCTCACCTTCTCTTCCTGTACTCATGTATACACACACACACACACACACCCAGACCCACAATTCTAAAATATTTGTGAAATTCCCTTTCTGAATAGTTTTGCATTTTTCTTCCTGAAGAAGGTAAAGAGCCAAGGAGTTTTCATAGAGATTTGGAATGTAGGACATATGAACATTACTGACAAGTGTGACTCAGCCCTAACCTTACCTGCAGGTCCTCCACAAAGATATGCCAAGGCAGAATCCCGTTTAGAATGGCTTTTATTGAGTCCAGTGGCACATTGCTGACTCCAGAAACACATCAGCGGAAACCTGCTCAGTCACACCTCTCTCAAGTCTCAATCTTCACATTTTAGACAATGCTTTGGCTGGTGCTAAGGAAGAACAATCAGGTAGGTTCTCCTACCTTCCTCTTTAGAACTGTCATTCTTAGAAATTAGATCACAATCTCAGCCAAGGACAAAATTGTGGCAGAGAACAAACATCCACATAATGACCCTAACAAACGTATAGCCAGAGTGGACAAATGTTCTAAATGCTTGCTTTGAAAATAGCTAGAAAATTAATCCTGAATCTTGGAAATCATCCCGTCATTCAACCTCTTTTTCTCCACTGGTTCTTAAAGAGATCTTGGGAAACACAGCCAGAGATCTTGCTGAAGTCTAAATGTATGACATCCTGGTCTTCTAGTTTCATTGCTGTGGCTCTGACAAACAACCTGACCGAAAACAACACTGGGCAAGAAAGAGGCTTCTTGAACTTACAATTCCAGGTTATATATAGTCTGTGACTGCAGCAAAGTCACAGAAGCAGGAGCTTGAGGTGTCTTGTCGCTCAGTCAAGGCCCCAGAGAGTGCATCCATGCTGCCTGCAGTTTGCCTGTTAAGCTAACTTTTACTCCCATGCAGTTCAGGGCCCAGTCCAGAAAACCATGTCACACATTGTCAAGGAAACTCTTCCATCATAGTTACCAACCAACAAACTCCCCAACAGGCATGCACATGGGTCAACATGATCTAGAAAACTCTCCTCACTGACATTCCCTTCTTAAGGGACTCTAGGTTCTGTCAAGTTGACACCAAAAATCACGCAGATCATCTCATTAGCACCATAGCAGAAACTGAGGAATCCATACTGCCTTTGCAAAACTGTAACCAACTAATCTCAGTTCCTCTAGCTCCTGGCATCAGACTACCGACATGGTCAATAAGCATTCTTCCCTACATTCCTTACAAAACTTGTGAGACACTCTGTGTTTTCTGCATATGTGTGTATGAGTGTGTTTATTTGTGTATATGTACATGGATGTGTGTGCACATATGGAAGACATCCTTGGGTGCAGTCCACCTTGTTTGTTCCTTTGTTTTTAGATAGGTTTCTTGTTGGCCCAGAGCTCACTGGTTCAGCTAGACTGGCTAGCTAATTAGCCACAGGATTCTCTTGAGTCTACCTCCCCAGTGCTAAAATTACAAGTAGGTACTATCATGCCCAGCATATCAGTGCGTTCCTGGCAGTCAAACTCATGGTCTCAGGATTGCGTAGTAAGCACTTTAGTGACTGAGCCATCATCAGGTCACTCCTTGCTTTCTCTTTTCTCAGATTTTTGGGACATATAAATGCAAACACTTTCCCATCCATCACTGAACAGGCCATCCACTACCTAAAGCCCAGGTTTAATCAGCCAAGCTTCTGTTGCCAGGCAGAGCGATCCTAACACAACACAGAAGGCCGGGGTGAATGCCAAGCTTCTGTCTTATCCTCAGGAATTAGCACCCTGGCCAATGTGCATGCAGTCAGTTATTATCAATTTTTTGTTGTTGTTTTAAAGGAGGCGGGCAAAAGAACAACCCCTTGTAATCAGAAAAGCACAGGCAGCGGCCAAGAGCTGGTGCCATCTGCTACTGTGAGCAGAATCAAAGCTGAAGAGAGAAGGTTGATGACAGGGCAGATGGGACGCTCCTCAGTCATCTGCTCTTATTATTTTGCTCCCTATTTCTGTTTAACAATCTGAATGAATGACAGAGACACACATCTCTGCTCAACCAGGAAGATGAAGGCATAACTTGGAATTCAATCATCTCTGTCTCTGTCTCTGTCCCTCTCTGTCTCTCTCTCCCCCCCTCCCCTGCCCCAGCATCTTCATTCAGAACAGTGCCACCCCACAGCTGTTAACTAAAGAGATAGACATCACACTCTGCACTGAGAGGCTCTGAAGGTGTGTTCGTTCCATCCTTCAATTTTGTGATGGAATTTAATTTGTATAACACCTTTTCCAGACTCACCCTAGCTCTTTACAAGAGCAATTAGGTACCAGAGCAGCATACAGGTAGAAGACATGATTACAGCATACGGAAGGCCTTGCGACATGAGATACAAAGCTCCTTGGTCCAACCACTGTGTCTATCTTCTAGCACTGTTGACATGCCATCCTTTATGGGCTACACTGACCGTCCTATCTGCAGTTCTCCTATTACATTGGATAGAACTATACTTCTTTGTACAGAGAATTCTGTCAGGGAGCTCATTTTTAAAACAGGAATTTGCTCCAATGGGCTTCCCATGGCAAGACTTATTTAAGCACCACATGGATCCTGCTGCTCATTTATGTGCAATTTCATCTGTAGGAACACTACACGAATTCAGAAAACTGAACCCTGTCGACTTGCACTGAGACTGAATATCCAAAACATTTGTGCAACATCTCCTCTCTACCAACTGCGCACAGTTAAGCGGCACCTGCTGCTAAGAACTATCCCAGGCTTCACTTTAACTATCCCCGAAACCTCACTGGGACTCACAAGCTGCAACCCTTCAAATGCTCAATTCCATGAGGTATGTTTTAGTATAAGGCTAGAAGATACCACACTTGATTGCCCCTTTCTTTAGGGGGTAGACATGTAAAAAGTATATGACTATTTTTCACTAAAATTTGTTATTATCATATATGAAGATCTGAGTGTTGAATAAGCAAATCAGATCTGCCCAAAAACATATTCTATTCTGGATAGGATTTAAAGGAGTCAACCTGTGCTTCACACACAAAGAAGGTAAAGTCTTTTATAAACAATATTCTAGGTTCTTTGAACTTTTACAAGGAAAATTACCATGTTCACACAATACTTCAGGATTCAGTTTGTTATATTGGTTTTCACATAAAGATGCCTCCCTCTCCCCTCAGCAGTTTATTTCATCTTTGAGATGCGCATGTTTGGCTGCTGATCCACATATCCAATCCTGGACGCTAAGTTCCAGAATGACTTCAGACATTCTGTCTGTTTTGGATCCTTGATGGTCAATCTCATCAAATCAATAAGAACTATAATCACCAAAGAAACAGACATCTATGCATGTCCTCAAGGATTTACCTGTTAGGATCAACAGTATTGGAAGAACTACCCTGATTGAGGGTAGTACCATCATCGCCTGGGGTTATAATCCTGGAATGTATAGAAAGGAGAAAACAAGCTGATCACCAGCATCCATCTCTCTGCTTCCTGGCTGTGGATACAAGCTGCTTCACACTCTTCCATCCTGACTTGCCTGCCACAATGAACTCCAAACCATAAAACTGAAACTATAAATCCCTCATGTATTTTGACACAGCCGTAAGAAAGGTAGCTAATAATATTGCCCCAACACTCAAAATACCTCCTGACGCCCATCAACAAACATCCTTAACCAAATGCATGCAAACACAGTATGGCTCTCTCAACCATAAGAATGAAATTACTCTCTGACACAGAACCGGGCATCTATCTGCAAGTAACCTTCACAAATGTATGACAACTATGGAATCCTTCTGAGCTCATATTGTACAGTGGCTTCCACACAGACATCCCTCACGAGAACCTCTAAGAATAAGAAATTCCTTTCAGAAAGTGAACAGTTTGTCACTTGAGGTGGATATACTCACATAACCTCATTTTTGCAGAGAAAGTCTAATCATTCCTCTACAACAGTGTGCCTAAACATGGGCATTAAATACAGTCAAGTCTGAGGCAATAGCAGCTCGGAGGGTAATAGCACTGTTCTGCAGGGAAGAGGACCTTAGTTAGAAATCCAAGAGCTGACATAAAAGAGCTGGGCATGGCTGTGTCCCTATAACCCCAGTGTTGGAAAATAGAGACAGGTATATCCTAAGACCTCTCCTGTCAGACCACCTAGCCAAAAAGGTAGGCTTCAGGCTCAGTGAGAGACCTCATCTCAAGGCAATTCAAAGTCCTTCTTCAGGTCTCCACGTGCATGCTTACAAGCACATGAGCCTCAATCCTATGGGCATGTACCACAAACTTCATTCAAAAGTAATCCATGACTGAAAACAGACCTCAAACAACAAAGTGGTTTACTCTGAAACCACTGAAAATCAGAATGTTAAATTGCTTCTACTGAATAATTCTCTCAAAGCCACCCAAATCTGAGGATCAGTAATAAAACTAACATATCAAGTGGATTCTCTTTCTCACTTAGTTCCACAAAAAAAGCGCAGAATGTCTCTCTACAGGTGTCTAGAATTTAAAAGGATTCAGAGGAAAATTTGTTTGTTCTAAGGCATATTATATTGGTCCATTTAAGTTGATAAGAAAATGAACATTTTAAACATAAGACTGTGCATAGCAAATAAAAGCATGTATGTATCACCAAGTACACACTAATGTAACATACAGTGTAAGATTTAGAAGAAAAAAGTAATGCCTTTTTTCTTTGGGTGAGACACTACAGGGCTATGGCCTGGCGCTCATACTCCTGCCTTAGGCTCTGAAGCACTGGGACTTCAGACTCACTGAGCATCGACACACTTACTCATCTTAGAACTTCCTGCTGCACCATAGCTTGGTGGTGGTTGTTGTTCCTTAAAGACAGAATAAATCTATTTAAGTGCACAAGTATGTGTACCACGTGCAATGAGGTGCCTAGAAGTTCAGAAAAGGGGGTTGGCTCTCCTAGAATTAGAATTTCAAGTGCTTGTAAGCCTCCTGACAGAGGTGCTCAGAACTGAACTCTGGTCCACTAGAAGAGAAGCAAGAACTCTGACCTGATGATCCCTCTCTCCAGCCCCATCTCTGTATCTTTGTTAATTATTCATCTGAAAGTAAGGATCAGCTGTATCTCACAAGGTTCTAACGAAGAGTGAATGAGGCCAGCTCATAGTTTTAATTTCAGAAATTAAGAAAAATTTCAACAGAACCACAGTTTTGCTTTTATAAACAACAAAGGAGCTATCAGAAACACAGAAAAACTTAACTATACATTGATGTTCATTTAAACTCTGGCCAGGTGAGACTATACAGCAGTATTTCTTTTACACAGCCATGAGGTATTTTATTAAAAATCCAATTTGACAACTCAAAATTTACATTGAAAATTCCAACTTGTTTATTGAAGAGAGTTGAGGATATATATATTTTTCCCCACAGGAACTACAACACAGCTATTTTGTGAGTAAACAGGCTTCATTTTGGTTACACTCTTAGTTTTAACCGAATCCTTAAAAAAAAATATGGCAAAAAAGGGGGATTTATTAAAGATAAACACAGGCCAACAAAAGGGCTTAGCAGGTAAGATACTGCACAATCCTTGTCATTGAATTTTCATGGAACCCATCTAACAGTTAAAGGAAAGAACAAACTCCACAAGGCAATAATTTCACCTATGAGCATCCACTCACACATGCATGCATGCACTCGCGCGCGCGCGCACACACACACACATATCACAAAGCCAATACATGCACACAAAACACACATCCACCACCACCAAGCACAGTATGTCCCTCCCTCCCACATCATAAGCATTTAAGCACATACACTGACTACTAGTATAGTATACATCCACATAATACTGTACTCAGATCCAGGTTTAAAGCTTCTTACATTTACATGCCTAAACTCCTCCCCTATCAAACACCTCAAACATGTCTGTCCTTTGACTTCTCTGAGAGTAAATAAGTAACACATTCCTTGGAACCTACCTAAACGTTTAAGGAAAGAATTGACTTCACATGAATTCCACAGCATCCACACCCAAAGACATATGCCACACACACAATAATAAATAGTTTTTAATTATACAGACTCAAACAATATCAGAAGACCACTATAGCTACCTAAGATGCTCTTGGAACAGATACATCTGCCAAATTCTTGGGTAGATTTTGGGGACAAATGATCATGTAAACAGACTGACATACCACCTGGGATTTCAGTAATGGAGGGAACACAAAGTGTGGACAACAACTGAATTAGCTATGGTTACTATCGGTGTGATGAGACGCCATGACCAAAGCAACCTGGCGAGAAAGGGCTTTATTCAGCTTACATTTCCGCATCACAGTTCACCACAGAAGGAAGTCAGGAGAGGAATTCAAGCAGACCAGGAACCTGAAAACACCAGATGCAGAAGCCATGGAGTAGTGCTGCTTACGGGCTTGCTCCACCTACTTTCTTATAGAATCCAGGGCCAACAGCCCAGGGAAGGCCCCGCTTACAATGGGCCAGGCCTTCCTCATCAATCACTAAGTAAGAAAATGTCTTACATACTTCCTGGCTTAATCTTATGCAGTCATGTTCTTAAGTTTCCTCCTCTCTGATGACTTTGCATGAAGCTGACATAAAAACACCCAGCACAACCACCAACTTAGAAAACTCAACGAAGTCACAGGGCAATTGCAGTGATGGCTGCAGATTGGCTCAAGTAAAAGCATGAATCTTGACACACAGTGCCTTGCTGAGAGGCACCATATGGTGTGAGAACTAAGCTACTGAAGAACAAGTCCTGAGTATTATGTGTACAGAATGCACAGGAAACAAGGCAAGCTGCAAAGCAGGAGGGAGAAACCTCCTGAAAGAAGTCCTTCTTAACAGTTTCAGTGGGTATCAATTTCTACCTTTCTTCTTTGTATTCACAAAGGCAAAATCTTCCAGTCAAATCAAAGGGCAGTAAACCATTAAGTCAGCACTCAACAGGTTTAATTACCGTGTAAATTAAAGAAATTATTGTTCACTTATGACATTTTTCTCAGGCCCAACACTGGCAGCTTTTATAAGAGCAAAACTTAGATGGAGAGAGAAGCACAAAAACTATGGTCTGTAATTACAGCTAAAGTTCTTTGTCAAACATAAGGAAGCCTAAATAAAAAGGTGTCTGCCCTCTTGAGAAAAGGTATGTAATGCTCTGAAGCCCTCAACACCAGGCCAGACTCCACTAGGTATTCTGGTGCTGGTAATTCCAGCGACAGGACTACTTGTGTAGGCCACAAAGCCAGGCATGTCCTTTGTGACGTGGAAGACCCTGAACTCCATGGAAACAATACTGGCAGTCAGGACCTACAGTGTACTTTTGGGACCCACTGCAGTGTGATAAAGAGGTCACCAATGCTATCAGACCCACCCAACAATGGGTCTCTTGTAATGAATTAAAACATTTCCCAACAAGAAGAGAAGGGAGCTTTACCCAGACCCTTCTCAACAAGATCACATGTGTTTTTCATTTGGTTGTCTGGTACGTCCACCTGCTGCAAGAGACTGCAAGACCCTGAGCCAGGGCAGATATTCCGGAATAGTGAGTACTGACATATCATCAGGGTGCTAGCTGGGGGATAATATGATTCCCCCAGTGTTAAGAACTCTGATCTTTCAGAATCCGAGACTTATAATACTCTATGATCCCACTGAACTCTTATAAGCTTTTCAAAGAATTCTTTGAACACAGTAAAATGTCTAATCAAAACATCTTATTCTTACTCTGATCCACTCACAGAGACACTTGGGAATGCACAAAGATATTCTTGGAACCTGTTAATCTTAAACCTTTCACTAAACCTCGAATTAATTACCACAAATACAACAACGGTTAGAAATTGGCAGGAATAACCTCCATTTATTTTAAAACATGAGACCACACAAGTTGGGGGATGAGAAATTCTTGTTGGGGAAATTCAGACCAACTTAAGGACAAAGTTCAAATCAGTGAAGGGGTGACAAGAAGTTGTAGTGACAATGCTGAGGGCTATCTGTGGATCAACTACGTGAATCTGATGCTGAGGTATTAAAAAAAAATGACACCCTTAAGACGAGAGAGATGGCTCATCTGTTAAAGGCAAGTACTGCTCTTACAGGTAGCTCGCAACTGTCTGTAATTCTAGCTCCAAGGGATCCAATGCCCTCTTCTGGCATCTGTAAACAGCTGTACTCAGGTACACATATCCACACAGACACTCTCAAAGATACAATAAAAAAATGAACTAAATTTTTGTAAAAAAAGAACAAATTGAGAATAAACACAAGTAAAATCAATCTTTCTGGTTGGTATTCATTTCAATGCTCTGAATTTTACATAGGAGGTATCTAACTTTCCTTGTAAAATAAATTAAATAGCTTAAGAAATAGCAACGTTAAAATGTTCAAGTCCTGGAGAAGAGGTATGGCTCAATGGATACAGTACCAGAGTTTGCATCCCTGGAACCTACACAAAGCTCAACACTGTAGCACGTATCCATAAGCCTAGCACTGCTAGGGTAAAATGGAAGGTGGAGATAGCCGATTCCCCTAAACTGATGGACTAGCTTGCCTAGAACACATAGTAGTGATGAGACTGACTCAGCTTCACATAAACGGGAAGCTAAGGAAAAACACTCAAGGCTGTTTTCTGATCTCCACAAGTATACCATATGTCTATCTGTACTCACAGACACTGACAAAGACATTTTCTTTTTTCAACATGTATGACTGAAGCATAATTTTGTTCCTTGATTACCACCTGTACGCATTACTTAAAATAACAGTAATATTATTGACTTAAATCACTGGTAGTAATAATATATGCCCATACATCGATCATTTATTTATTTATTGAAAATCTGAGGAACAAACCCAGGATATTGTACATACCTCAAGCCAAGGTATGTGTGTGTGTGTGTGTGTGTGTGTGTGTGTTAGTATAGTATGTCTGTCTATTAATACTTAGCTGAGAATACGAACTAAGAGCGGGAACCAGGATTCAGTTAATATTCTCTTCAACCAGCAGATTCACTGATGTCTGGACTTCCAAGCGTAAGCATGTTAAACCAGGAAATATCAATGAAAGATCTTTTAATATATGTCTCATATTTCTTCCAGCATACTCCTGAAGTTCTAAACGAGGGTCACAAACGCAACCTTCACAGGTACATTTTTCTCCAGGCCTGAAGCAGTTAGCTTTGTGGTTTTTTCCTTCTACATAACACCCCGGATCTTGTCTTCTTTAAAGTCTCTGCTTTCTCGAAGGTCACTGTTTGAAGATTAATTTGACTTCTGACTCTGCTGAGAGGAAACTGCTACGGCTTTATTCTGCATTATGCCTTTGTGGAGTTCGCCTTCCTTCCCTTGCCTTTCAAAACTGGAAAATGATCAGGAAGAGGAAATACACACATTTAAACATCTATTATTGCTCCACTCTTGGTTCGTGCACTGCTGAGGGACGAATTGCAGCACCCTGGGGGTTTCGGCAACTTGAAGTAGGATGGGGAAGTCATGAGAATTGCTCCAATGAAGGACACAGTTGTGACACCGATTCAACTGGTCGCAAAGCACCGATGCAGAAGAGGGCAGAGGAATCTGATTAGCTCTAAGGACTCGTCCTCAGTATTATGGTGGTAACAGAACTGTAGCCCTCTGTGTCTTCGCACCAGAAGAAGCCAACATCAGAGATGTAGCTCGAGAGAGAAAAGCATATCACATAACCTACTGTGGGGCTTTTGAAATTCAAGTGACTTTGGCTCACAATGAGCTCCCCATTATGGTTAGATATTATATCTCCCCTAAAGGCACATGAGCCAAGGCCCGTTCCCCAAGCCAGTTAGTCGATGGTAAGTGGATCATGAAGATTCTAAGTCCACCCATAGATTCACCCAAGGACTCACTCAGACTGAATGAACTACCCAGAGATTACTTGGAGGAAGAAGATTGCAGGACACATACCTTGAGGGGTCTGTCTGATCCCTGCTCTTTGTTTTTTTTCCCTGATTCCTGGTCACAAGGAAGTCACTCTGTGCTATGAAGGACTACAGACTACAGTCCCAGAAACCACACTACCAAGTCAGCATAGGAACCACTTTTGAAACTGTAAGACAAAATAAATCCTTCATCTTTTTTGATAATTTAATGAGATATTTAATTGCAAAGACAGAAAGGTGACTAATAGCCCCTCACACTGTGAAATGTGTGTGCATCTATGTGAACACACACACATACATACGTATATAAAATAGATTCCAGTTCTGCTGCTTTACTCCTAAGTCCTGCTTCTTGCACCTTGAATAATACCTTATTACTGTAAAGAGTTTGAAATATCAAAGCTAAATAGCATAATAACATATTTTGTAAACTCTACAGAAAGAATTTGAGTTATAATGACCATGCACAGTAACTGTGACAAATCCTCAACAGAAGCATTAGAGTGAAGCATGCCTAAATGCAAAAAAGAAGGTATCAAAGTACAAACAACTGGGGATAAACTCTAAGCAAGAGGTAAGGACTGGGAAGAAAAATTAGCTGAAGTGAGTACACAAACCAAGGTCAGGAACTCAGAATTCCCAGTAAAAGCAAGATCAGTAGGGGATTAAAGGAAAGGTTTGGTTATGCCAGCAGTTTCTGGCAGAGTCAATGTGCTGGTGGTAACCAAAGTCTCAGTGTAGACTACTAACACTTACACCGATACTCATTGCTTTTCAGCACTCAAACGATTAAGTGGATTTTCCTTGCCACCCTCAAATTAGGGGGCACACTGAGAAGCCTTCCTTGCTTCTTGCTGGACGACAGTACCTATAATGAAGCTCTCAAATACAGCAAGAAAGATTCTGAACATAGTGCCCAAATTATAGCCCCCCCCTGATTCCCTATAAAGGCCTCTTCTGTCAGGAGTGTAACTCACCTGGCTTCAAACCTACTCAGGCTAATGGTTGAGCCTTTGTTTAATCGCAAGGCAAACCCCCTGCTCTGTCTCTGGCACCTTGTGTGATTCATTGACTAGAGAAGTGACCGCTTGCTAGCAGCACAAGAACAAACTCAGTTGTGTGCATTTTCTTCATTTTTCCTGGAGGTGGTGACCCCCATTGGTGAGGGCTTCCTTCCACTCCACTCTATCTGTCTCTGACATTCACACACATTCAGCTTATGTGTACTACAGAGCCAAACAAATTTTTTTTCTTCTTTCTTGCAGATAGCCTGAGGTGGGAGTGGAAGAAGAAACAGCCTACAAAGCCTTCCTTGTTCTTTTGAATCTTTCTTACACAAATTCTAAAGGAGAGGAAGGCACTGCTAAGCATCTTATCCTGATGTTAAGCACTACTTAAGTCCCCTGAGAGGAAAGGAACACACTCCCTTTAGTATTCATTGTGCTTCTGAAAGATTATCCAACAGAGCAGTCAGCAAGAAAAAGCAAAGAACAAGATGCTGGCTCTCAGCTGCTAAGAATCCAGTTTCTTTCCCTGCAGAGAAAACAAAACACAAGACGTTCTTAGGACCTGTCCTGTCCTCCTAAGACCACATCGAAAGATTAATTCAGTTAATATTTTGAAAGTCATGTACGTGCTGTGCTGCCAATACTACACCAGTACACCAGGGTAAGAGGAAACTCCTCACCCTCTAGGAAAGCATGTTATGAACAGAAGAATTAAAAACAAACAGAAAACAGGACCATCAGTAAAAACAAGTTAAATCTGTGCCTAGAGACACAGGAGGAAAAGCTCAGCTCCACAGAACTAGGAGGGGACTAGGCTCTGACATCCATTCAGTCTTGTTCCTATCAGGCAGAGATGCACCAGGGTGAAAAACAGAGAAGAGACTTAAGGAGTGTGTGCTGATTGGAAAGAAGACAGGCTAAAGGGGTCCACTGACCCCTAAGTTCATCTCTAGTACTCTAACATGAGCTTTAGGTTTAGAAAAAGAATGGGGGCAGGAAGACAGTATTACGCACACGTGAGAAGCCTTGAGTCTTATTCAACCTCCTCCATTCAGATCTACTCCACTCCTTCCCAAGTTTGTATACTAATTTAAGACAAAACTCAAGTCCAAGCTCTCCATATACTCTTGGATGTGTGTCATCTACAGGACACACTTTTAAAGGAGGACTCCTCCTGGCCCACAGGTAAGGATGGGAATTCATGTGATCTCCCTCCCCTTGCTGGAATTTTGTCTCTCTTGTGACAGATATCAGAATCAAGAATGATTTCTGCATTGAAATGATGCTATCTTAAGGATGAATATTTACAGCAGAGTCAAGTTCATGCAGTATACATATGTAAAAACAAAACAAAACAAAACAGTTCAACGATACTCAAGAAAAAGCAAATGTGGGACAAGACAGAAACGTCCATGTTGTGTGGCTGGGGAAGGGAGAATCCAGGGTTCCAGGGCCATCATCTGCAGCTTGTATTCCACCAGCTTATATTTCTTTGCTTGCCCCCATTTGTTGCAGTGACAAAAATTTACTGCTTCATTCTAATGGAAGAAGCAAATAAAAGTATATAAAATATTACTAATAGTTTAAATACAGTCATCATAATTATATAAATTGCCCAAACGTAGTGTGTAAATCAGTATCAAATTAACTCTGAACTGAAAGGCTGTGCTAGAGCATCCGATATGTGGAGAGATGCAGTATGATGCTCCAAAGGAGGCTGGCATTAGTGTTTGATAGCACTTAAGCTCAGAGTTGTTTTTAAAAAAGACCTGTCTAACAAACAAACAAAGCATACTTTCTCCTCCCTAATATTACACTGAGGCATATAAGAAGTTAAATATATTGTTTCTTCTACTATCGTCTTCCTGGCTGAGACCACTAACATTTTAAAACAAAATAGAAATGAATAATTCTAATTTCAGGCAGCCAGCGTGATTTACAATTTGGGTTCAATCCCCTAGGACCTATGTGAAGGTAGGAGAGAGGAAATTCCTGCCAGTTATCCTGTGACCTACACATGCATACCATGCACATACAAATGTGCACATACAAGTGTACACACACACACACACACACACAGTGTAAAATGTTGTCAGATAAAGGAAACCATGTAAAAACAATGCTGCTATTGAGTTCCATATTTTGATAGAATAGAAACCAAGGGGTTATACAACTTACACAAAGAAAGGTAAATTTAAGGTGGTAAAGCTTCTAGAACAATTTAGGAGGTATGAGCAGATAAAGATAACAAAAGACAATCAGCAACTATTACCAAATCCTATGCAATGCACATACAACAAAATAATTTATTTCTTCACTAAGAACTAAAGGATGACTTTGAACTCCTGCTTCTCCTTCCCCTAGCACTTAGGAGGGAGGATTACACATTGTGCAGTTTAACATCTAATCACATCCTCCTCAGGTGCATCAAAAGGCTCTTCTGCTTGCTGGAAGGTAAACACATTTTATAGGCCTAACAAATATAATTAGACTCTGAGAGGTAGAGAGGAAACTGACTTTGTGGACGTTAATCTTCATTGTCAGTACGACAGGGTTTACAGTATGACTGGGCATATCTATGAGGGTGCTTCCAGAGAGGGCAACTGAAGAGGGAAAGCCTACACAAATGTGGGAGGACTCCGTACAAAGGCTGGGCTCCCAGATGCCATGGAAAGGAGGCAGTGAGCTGAGCAGCAGCATTTGGGTGGCTGCTTCCTGACTGTGCGTGCATGCAGTGTGACCAGCTGCCTCACAAAGCCACTGCCCTGCCCGCCCCACCATGACGAAATGGATCCTCCAGTTAAAAGCTAAAATAGATTCTTCCTAACTTGAGCTGCTTCTATCACAAGGAGGAAATAGCTAATAGTGAAACCTGAAGCCACAATTAGCCTATCAGAAAGGCCTTGGACTGGGAGTGGTAGGGCTCATAGAGACTTCAAATAAAAGTACAAAAACATCCGCTAAACACATCACACACACACACACACACACACACACACACATTTTGCTTTTGTCTCTAATAGTCCAGACTTCCAGTATTAGCTGCTAGTTACAGATCATTGTATGCTATATAACTCTTCTCCAGCCAAGGCACAAGCAACAGGGTCTGTCTGGAACTGTGGCACACAAGTTCACAACAAAGGTGCCTATGTTGAGCTGGACATAGACTTCCTATAATTATCCCCATATTTCACAGACAACTGTCACAGAATGACAAACAAGAAACAGAAGGTTTAGATAATATCCAGTCTGACACTTTACACCTAAACTATGCAAGTTTCAATCAAATCTCTAAACTTACACAAAAACCCAGTCTAAAAAAAAAAAAAAAGATTTTTTTTTTCATTTTGAAAAGAGAGTCAGTTGACAAAAACCCTGGAATAGAGAGAGATTAGCATTGTCTGATCAAAATCTTAAAGCACATAACATAAAAATGTTTCAAGGAACAATGGCAAACACATATGAAACCAAGAAACAATCATAAAGTTACACCAAAGAAGCCTGTCTCAGTAAATACAAATTGAAAAGACATCTTAGGGACTGGGAGATGGTTGGATACTACACAGTGTGTAAGCAGCAGGCACGAGGACCAGGATCGGAATTGCCCAGAAGCCATGTAAGTTCAAGACAGACACTGTGCCCCCCTTATTCCATTAGGAAAGCAAAGACAGGGGTTTTCAGGAGCAGGCCAGCTAGCTAGGTTGTCTGTGTCAATGAAAAGACCCAGCCTCAAAGAATAAGGTGAATAGAGATTGAGGAAGACTCCTGATGTCTGCTTCAGGCCTTTATAGGAATGAATACACAGGCATGCATATTCATCTACAACGTGTGCAAATGCTTACGTGTACACATATCACATGTCCATAACCATAACAAGGAAAAGTGAAAAACACCAACATTTGTTTGAAAGCTCATGAGAACTGTTTTATTAAAGGAACTAAAGAAAACAAATTAATGGAAAGTTCTCCCCTGCTCAAGGGCTTACTATCAAGCCTTAACTATCATTCATGAACTCAGTGTTAAGATTACCCAAGGTAGCCTATGGATTCAGTGAAATCTCTTAACAAAACTCACACACACACACACAAAGTTTCTTTGAAAATGTTAAACAATTCAGTCTTCCTGGTTTAAAACTAGTATTACAAAGCTACAATAGCCAAAGTAATGCGGTACCAGCACATGACTAATAAAACTGTGACAGTCATGCTAACTTGGGAGACGTACATGCCTGTGTAGGGGGATGTGGACTACATGGACGGACACAGTGAGACCTAAACACATCTACATACTGTACTTGGCCACATTCCTGGCTAAGATCCCGGACTGTACAAATGGAGAAAAGAAGTGTACTGGCTGGTTTTATGTCAACTTGACACAAGCTAGAATCAGAGAGAAAGGAGTCTTCATTGAGGAAATGTCTCCATGAGATCCAGCTGTACTGGCATTTTCTCAATTAGTGATCAATGGGAAAGGACCTAGCCCATTGTGGGTGGTGTCATCCCTAGGCTGTTGGTCCTGGGTTCTATAAGAAAGCAGGTGGAGAAAGCCATGAGAAGCAAGCCAATCAGCAGCAATTTCCACGGCCTCTGCACCAGTTCCTCCCTCCAGGTTCTCGCCCTGCTTGAGTTCCCTCCCAGTAATGGACTATGATCTCGCAGTGGAAGTGGAATAAACCCTTTCCTCCCCGGCTTGCGTTTTTATCATGGTATTTTTGTTGCAGCAACAGAAACCCTAACTAAGAGAGTTAAAAAGCCAAGGAAAAAGGATCGTCATTCTCTGCTTCGTGATGTAGATGTAATATGACCAGTTGCTTCTAGTTCTTGCTGCCTTTACTTTCCCCCAATTGCATACTTTCAACTGTAAACTGAAACTAAACATTCCTCTCCATTGTCAGACTCAGTTTACAAGGATATCAAGGACATTCAATGGGGAGAGAACACTGGACAATCACGTGCAAAAGCATTAAGTTCCAGGTTGGGGATTCAGATCATTGATGAAATACCTATATAGCAACAGGAGGTTGTAGGCTCAATAATAGCCTTTGATAGCACCACCATCAAAATGCACACGCTCACACACACAAAGGATTTGATCAAACGCAAGCAAGCATAGGTGATACTTTAGTACTCAGACTCCCATTTAGTCTTGGCTTAGGCACATAATATTCTCATTAATGCACTTGGCAGCCTAGTCCCTTCACCTGCATACACTATGCACACACACCCCTTTCCTAACTATGCATTTTATAACCTCAGAAACTCCTCGGTTCCATATCTGCTTCCAGTTACAAGTATCCCTACCTCTGAATATTGGTATTCCTATCTGTGGACAAAGGGAATTTCCCCCAACCCTAATCATAATCAAATTCAGACAGTTTTTATTCAAGTGTATTCTCAATGTATCCTGTTATAAAGAATGAAAGGCATGAAATATAAAATAAAATAAAAAGAGTGAAAAGGCCGATTGGCCCTGAAATGGTTTTGCATGCATGTTCATGTAGTGAGGCAATACTTTATCATCAAGCAACCTTTTACAGAGAACTCTCTACTTACTATCTGATACAAAATTAGGTGTGAATATGTTAAAATCAGATACATTATGGGATAACACACACAAAGTGGAGAAATAATTATACAGCCAACCTATCAATCAAGACAGAGAAACACTCAAACTATGTTCTTTAGTAACTAATCGTCCCTACCCCTTGGTAATCAGTCCATCCTCTCCTTACTTTTTCTTTTTTTTTTTTCCTTACTTTTTCTTAAATATTCTCACTCATGTGCTCCACTGTCAACCTTGACAGTTTCTTCCTCGGTAACCTATACCATTGCTTATTATGTATACAGTATTCTGACTGCATGTGTGCCTGCACACCAGAAGAGGGCATCAAATCTCATTAGAGATGGTTGTGAGCCACAAAGGGAATTTTCTCCACCCCCAGTCATAGGATGGTTGCTGGGAATTGAACTCAGGACCTCTGAAGGAGCAGTCAGGTGCTCTTAACTTCTGAGCCACCTCTCCAGACCTGCCTTGCTTCTTCTGCAAGTCTGTATGAGCCCCTATTTTCAGTTCTTTGGATAAAAGACCAAGAACATAGAAACATCTGACCCAGACCCCAATAACGTGTAACAAATTACAACCTACCATGTGAGCAAAGGGAATTGGATGGAGAGTAGATGATGATGACAATGTCATGTGACTAGTTCCCAAGTGGAGAAGTGAGGTTTTGCTTCTCTGGTTGGGCCAAGGAGACTTGCAAAGGGGATGTAGGCTACTCAATCAGATGACCAATAAAAATAAAGAGTCCCACAGTGCTTAACTAATTCCCACCATACATCTCACCGAAGATCACTATACTAGGCAGGGAAGAAATACTTTTCCTTTAAAGCCATACCCACTCCCAGGAGCCCTTCTCACTTTTCTATAACATATCTATGTTTTCTCACATCGCGTCTACATTTCCTTATTCTTCTTGGGTGTCAGACAATGAACTATGGTGACCATCTGGTACCCTAGCTCCTCAAATTAGAATAATCAAGAGCTGAGAACGGCTCCACTCTTCTCAAAGAATCAACATCCAAATAACAGCAGGCTATCAGCTTAGAGAAAAATAATAAACAAACAAACAAACCCAATGCTTTCAATGCATAAAGGCTTATGCATGTCTGGGTGGCAGTAATAATAGATTTAATTACTGAGGAGAGTAGGGGAGCACACCTGTAATCCCAGTTCTTAGGAGGATGAGGCAGGAATATCACAAACTCCAGACAAACTTGGGCTGCATAATGAGATCCTGTCTCAAAAAGGGGGCAGGGGGCTTTAAGAAAGAAAACAAAGTATGATTTAAGCTTGTTTTATAAGCATCTCTGTAACTAAGTTTACATTAAGATCTTTTAAGATCTCATCAAAAGAGAAACTAGGAAGGATGGGCAGAGCTGCAATATACAAAGAAAAGTCACTGTTGAGCCAACAGAAATTCGGTAGAGAACCACTGAGATCTGGAGTCAAGATGTATACCAAAAATGAACCTGAGATTCCATTTCTTTTTTTCTTCTCTACTAATAAAAGCAAAGAGGGTCGTCTTTAATGTACTAAAGCCTCAGAGTTTTCATTTTTGCCCCGCCATGTCTTGGTATGTAAAGTGCTCTCTCTGTGCTCAAGAATGTGAAATGTGACCAACGTGATGAAGCCAGTTACTGGCTGCCTTCTTTCTCCGCCTGTGGAGAGCCTTCCTGGAAAAGTCAGTTTTGTCCCCCTGATATAACTCCTGACTTCACATTCCCAAGAGGAAACACTCAAAATATAAGGAAAAGGTTAAGAAGGCACAGTAGACATATAAATATCCAAATTCCTAACAACAAACAATGGGGTAGAAGGATTCTCAGAGGTAAAAATGAACCCAGGCTAGAGGATAACCTTTCTCAACATCAAAAACAAAGAGTTGGTGTTTTACAGCTTTAACTGTTAAAGCAGATGCCTTTAAAATGGAACAAGGCTCTTTAAAATTCAAACAAACAAACATGTAATTTTATTGTGGGTAAACACATACCTTTGAAGTCACTAAAATAAACATTATCAGAAACAACAAAACCAGAAACAAATCCAAACAGAAGGAGGCATTTTTAAAAAACTGCTTAAGCAGATATCTTGACAAGCAATAAGTCCTGGGGATGTGGCTTGGTTTATAAAGCCCTGACACAGCATGTATGAAGCCCCCTTGATTCAATCTCCAGCATTGCATAAACCGCATATGCTGGTGCACAATTACAATGCCAGCAATTAGGAAATAAAAAAGGATCAGAAGTTCAATGTCATCGTCTGCTATTGAGTAAGTCTGAGGCCATCCTGTGCTATGAGACCCTGTCTACAAAGACAGAGATAGATGGGTATAGACTGACAGTCTCGACTTTTCTATCTTACCACATCCCCATCCCACCCTCATAGCTTAATTTGACAACTGGTATGCCCATGTTTTGAACAAGGCAAATTAATGAAAATTTCAAGAAGGAAGCATGTTCAGATTTACATGAAAACCTAATTTCTAATATTGCCAGTTCCTAAAAAAAAAATAAGTAATACAGAAAACCCAGAATCACAACCATGGCAGACAGCCCCAGGCAAGTGAGGACACATGGGGGTTGGGGTAGTGAGAACGTACAAAGTACATGGTAGAGGTAAATAAAATTACCATTAAGAATCCCATCGCTGTATACAGGGAATATATGCTAATGCAAGTACACACTTTCATCCTAACCACTGATAATGGTATATTATAGGAAGGAAAAGACAACAGTTCTAATATCAAGACTTCAGATACAATCAAAATATATTTGTTCCCTAAAGCATTATACCTGAGGAAAGAAAGACTAAAGCAATGGTCTCGTGTATTACCAGAACACATGTTGGACATTATTTCAAAACCCGAATAACCTTGTAAAGCTAATCTGTACATGAAAGACTAAAGTCAGTAAAATAGAACAAAAATCTAACTTCTGATTAAGCAAGTTATACGTAAGGAAAGTGACCAGTTGCTTCAGAATCAAAAGTAACAAATACCCCAGCTCTCTATCCAAATACCCCAGCTCTCTATTCAAATACCCCAGTTCTCTATTCATCCTCTGGTAGCATCAGCCGCCCCTGCTAAGGCAGCTTTATTATTGTTCCTCTTGAAAGACTGTTTCTTCTCAAGCACAGGGAAGGTATCTTCCTCTTGGTTAATGATAAAGTCAGATTCAAAGCTCTAAAGCCCAGGTCTCACCCAGGAATCCTAAAGCCAGAGAAAACACATTCACATTTGACACTCCTGGGCTCCTTTGCCTTCAGTCACTGCAAGAGCTGTCAACACGAGAACTCAGGGAGAAGCAGGCTTCCCTGGGGAAAAGAAAACACACCGACTTACCTTGTCTGTGTACTTGAACTTAACGTAGAACCAGCTTGACTTGATCATCGTCTCACCTCCTGCCCTCAGAGCAGAAAGAGTCAGGGGAGGAAAAAGGGAAGAAAAAAAGCCCACTGTGCAGCGTCCACAAAGGAGTCTTTCAGACTCCAAGCTTCCAAGGGATGGAGATATATTGAAAGGAGGAGGAGCCGGAGGAGGTAAACAGGAAAATACAGTTTCCAGACTGGTCCTTTACCTCTTTATAGCCCCATACACCTTCCCCAGTGCCCACGACACGGAGTGATCTTGCTCCGGAAACTGCACTCCAGACTGCTTTGCCAAGCTACTCGCCTCTCCCTCTGAGTTTCTCTCTTGGCTGGCTGACAGCAGAATTCCTCAAATGGACTTCAGCTGTCTTCATCGCAAATGCACATGTCAGTAAGCATGGGGCAGGCCCTGGCCCTGGCACCCTCCCAGAAGGCAAGCCTCAGCTTCCCCTCCTGCCTCTCCAGGGATGAATAATGATTTCCAGCCCTCCCCTCAGGACACAGATTAACACCTGGCCAAACATTATTCCGACAGAGCCCTGGTGTGGGGAAAAGGCTGGGTCTCTGCTTTAACTCCATCATGGCTGTATTAAGACCTTTCCCCTTGCCTATACAGGACTGCCAACACATTAACACAGTCTAATCTCAGCAGCTTTTAGAAAGTGACTCAGACTCCACTTTGAGGTCTTCAGAAAAGTCTCTCTTTCTTTCTACTTCTCCTAGCCACTGATATAGCTGTTGATATTCTTCTAGAAAAATTATGAGCTTGGAAAAAATGGTTAATAGTCTGCAGGTAACATTATTTTAGACTTGAGAAAAAGTATTTTGGAATTTGTTGTATTCCTATAATTTTAAATTTGCCAAGTTTTTATGGGAAATTATGAAATAGCATCAGCATTTATAAGAATAAGCAAATAGGGTTTGTGAAACCATATGTGAGCATGGCGTAGCATATGTGAGCGTTAGGCGCCTGACCTCAGTATACTATGAGCAATGAGCTACAAATTACTCAGATTCACGGGAAACAGTAACTCTAGGAACAATTTTTTAAAAAGTCAGATGTGGTGCATGCCTGAATCTCTAGCACTCAGCACTCAAGAAGAAGCTGAGGCAGGAAGACTCCAAGTTTGAGGCCAACCTGATTAACAAGCAAAGGCCAGCCTGAACAATGTAGCGCGATGCAGTCACAAAGTAGTAACACTAACAACAATATGCAATATGCAATTTTCAATTATGGCAGTACATCCCTCTTTCCCACACCTCCACAACCAAACAAAAACGATGTATTTATTAAAATCAAAATGATTAATATCTGTTCTAATTTAATTTCTGCTGCTGTGATAAAACATCTTGACCAAGGGAGAAGGTTTAGTCACCTTGCAGATCAAGGTTGCAGTCCTTCACGCTGGGAAGTCAGGGAAGAAGACAAGTGGCTAGGGACAACATAGTCATGGTCAATGGCAGAGAGAAAGGGATATACTCAGGGTACTCACTCCCTCTGGCTTTCTCCTGCCCTATATAGTAAGGAAACACTGTCAGAAAATGGCTCTGACCACAATGGGCTGAACCCTCCAATATTAACCAACAATCAAGACAATCCTCCACAGGTATGTTCAGAGCCAACCCAATCTAGTTAACTCCTTAATTGAAACTTCCTCCCCAGGTCATTCTAGATTTTTGCAATCTGATATTTAAAACTAAACATCATGAGATTCACATGCATTTAAAAGTAGACTTGATAAGAGTGTACAAACCATCCTATCACCAAAGAGAATGAGAAACTGGGGAGTTTGAATGAATGAGGACCTCAGCTTTGCATGCAGGTAAATGTGTGCGGCAGGGGTGGGGGCGGGAAATTAAGCAGAAATTTAAAAGCAAACCATGGAAGAACATTGTTTACCTCCTTGCGCTCTCCGGCTTGCTCACCAGCTCACACTAACTTATACAACCCAAGACTCTCTGCCCTTGAATAGCACCACCCACACTGATCCAAGCACTCCTACACCAACCAACAATCAAGACAATCACTCACAGACATGCCCACAGGCCAATCTGACCCTGGAAATTCTGCAATTGTGGCTTCCTCTACCCTTGTGACCCTCTGCGGGTCAAGCTGACAATAACTAACCAGGAAACTGTTTCTTGCTGAATCCACTGAACTGCAAATGCCTAGACTAAATGGAGAGCAAGCTCCAGTGATTCTCTGTCCTCTGCCCCCTACTGCCAAGGGCTGGAGTGACAGATACATGCCACTATACTCTGCTTTGGTAGCTGGGCACTAGGGATCCAAACTCAGGTCCTCACACTAGTATGGCAAACATGTTACCATCTCCCCAGTCTCAAGTATACACTTCCCAAAAGTGGCTTAAAAACAGATTGATTTTCTGAAAGAGCAGCAAGTGCTCGTAACTTCTGAGTCATCTTTCCACCAGCTAAACACACACACACACACACACACACACACACACACACACACACACACACATATCCACACATCACACAGGCAGGCATACATGCACACGTGTGTATGCACACACATGCATATACATGCATGCACATTTGCACACATGCACAACGAATGCACACAGGCATACACATAAACACACATGAACTCATATATGTACATAGGCAGGCACACATGCATTTACTATTTTAGGTGTTAATATCACTAAAATCCTGCCCTAAAAAGAAGCCCAAGCCCTCCATCCATCCGTCGTGGTAATTATAAACCTACGAATGATGCTGCTGAAATGGCATCTGCAAAGCACAGACACACGCTGCTTCCTGTACACATCAGCAACAATCTTCTTAGAACTTACTCCACAAGACTGTGACATTAACGGATTTCAGTGGATTATGATTTGAGTTAACTGTGTGCGGATATAGAGCACACAGGTGGTGCAGAAGAGGGTGTGTTAAGTACTTTGTGGGTGCTGTGATTAAAATTCCATGACTGAAAGCAACTTCAGGAAGAAATGATTTATTTCATTTTGCAGTTCCAGAGGAATGGGGTCCATAATGGTTGGGAGGGCCTGACTACAGCTGGCTGGTCATTTTAATACATATAAAGGAAGCAGAAAAAATGGACAGGAAGGAGGATGAAGGTATAATCCCTGAAAGCCAATCCCCAGTGATGTACTTCTGCCACAAAGGAGTCACATTCTAAAGGTTCCCCAATCATCATCATCATCATCATCACCATCACCACCACCATCATCATCACCATCTCCTCCCCCAAAACATTGCACCTACTTGGGAACATGAGCCTACTGGGACCATTAACTGCTTATAATTTATTTTATGTGTATTGGTGTTTTGTCTGAACATATTTCTGTGTAAGATGTTGGAACTCCTGAAACTGGAGTTACAGACAGCTGTGAGCATTCATGTGGGTACTAGAAATTGAGCCTGGGTCCTCTGGAAGAATAGTGAAGAATAATCAGTGTTCTTAAATTCTGAGCCATCTCTCCAGCACCAGATTAATCATGTAACTGACCACAGAGGGTCTGTGGTATTCACACTGGAATCAAGGCCTCTTGCATCCATGACAACTGTAGGTATATGCTTACCCTCAATCATCTGAGCGAGGAAAGCATGCAGCATCCAGAACATCCTCATGGTCTTCCATCATATCCTCTCGCCAGTCTGGCGTTTGGCCCTCAATACCTCCTGGAAGTCCTTCCCACACTATTTTGCCATGCCCATGTGAAGTGGATACAAGACACCATGCTTGTCTTCTTCGTACTGTCATGGCTACATGACTGTTGGCCAATGACTTCTGGGTACCACCTTCTTAATTTGGAGCCTCTTGCCAACAAATCACCAGTCAAACTCAATCATAGTTAAAGCCCATAGTTTGGCAATATGCATGGCACAATTAACGTTTCTTTAGTATTTTCAGGGTAGTTGGAGAGATGGCAGGGAGGAAAATCCAGTCTGTTACCAATACTTGGGATAATGCCACATAAATGAAGACCTTGGACTCCAACCTCTAACACAGCTGAATAAAAATGGACACCACCAACTGAAGCCCTGAAGGGTGTGCGGAAAGAGTTGGACTTAACAGCAAGGGACCAAAGAAAGCAACTAGGAAATGCATTGAGGGAACAACTCTGACAATCAGTCAATAAGGCTATCAATGCAGACAGGTTCTGATACTACCAATGGAAACATGGGAGACTGCAGAAGGCCAGTCAGCAACAAAGTCCTGGGAGGGCAGAGTATCAAGGAACTAAGCATGTATCTGAGGCAGGTGGTGGTGGTGGCTGACACAGACAATGTAGCCTGGAGAAAGATGAAAGATAGGCTAAAGGTGAAGGAGAAGAGCAATGGGTTCAGGGTTTATCAGGAAAGGTAGGATGGGGAAAGGAACTGACTACCTGCCCTTAAAGATACAATGACAAAAGACAGGTAGGGTGGTGCACGCCTTTAATCTCTACACTCTGAAGGCAAATCTCTGAGTCCTGGGACAGCCTTGTCTATACATCGAGTTCCAGGACAACCAGGAGTACACAGAGAAACTCTGTCTTGAAAATCAAACAAACAACAAAACAAAACACACACACACACACACACACAAATGTATGGTGTCTACATGACAGACTACTGATGGGCATCTTGTTTGGATATCTGTCCATTTCCTTGTGACTCCTCTCATTTCTCCTAAAAGACACAAGGGCTCGAAAAGAAGGAAACAATAATGAAAGATTCTAAAAGTGAGGATGGCGAGGAGGCTAGACTCATTCATCGGCCTCACGAACACTGTATCTGAGGGAGGATACTGAGACTTTATGAAACACATCACTATCTAACCTTGACTAGCAGGATCCTTTTAAAAGCAGGAACAATACCCACATGTGGTGAGATACTAATTTTAGCAGTCATTCATTGATCACGGAGAAACAAAATTTAAGAATGAGATAATACTTTTTGATGCATGCATATTTTATTAGCCTTTCCTCCAATACATATCTAAAAATAATCTGTAAATCAAAGGGAACTATGCCATATTTAGCATTCTGATAAAGGCAGTCTCTCCCAGGTGGGAAGTATCCTGGACCAGACATCACAGAGATGAAGTCCAGAGGGGTACAGTGGTTTTACCGAGGCCTCACAGCTGGTCAGTGGTTCAGGTGGGTCTCTGAGATCCCCTGGCTCTCTACTCCCTTCTATGGGGAGTGCTTTTTTCAGAAGATTGGTGAGCCTGGGTATGACTGTCACTGTGCCATACACCTTAGGCTCAGTGACTTATCTGTGGAACAGTGGGAATCAGTAAGGGCATGAAACTGCCTCAGAGTCAGGGAAAGAAGGGCAGAGACAGACAGCCCATTTAGTTTACATTCTGTTTCAGTTTGATTTCCGTTGTTGTGTTTAAAAGCAGCCTAGGAGAAGAAAGCTGCTTAGGTGGCTTAAAATCCAGGTTACTCTCCATTACTGACGGAAGCTGAGGCAAAACCCAAGCAGCTGGTTCCATCACAGCCACAATCAAGACAACAGAGAAACGAACAGGCGCTTGCCTGCTCGCTCTCACACAGGGTTTTTGTCTTACACAGGTCAGAACAGGCTGCACAGAGAATGGTACCAGCCATAATGGGCTTGGCTTTTCCTACATCAATTAACTGTAAGGACAACCCCCAACAGACAAGGCCGCAAAGCAACCTGATTAAGATGATTCCTCAACGGAGGTTCTTTTCTCTAATGATTCTAGGTTATGACAAGTTGATAACCAAACCATACACTCCAAATATGTAATATTTGTCTGAGTATAGGATGTTCTCTAAGGGTGGGAATGAAGGAAAGTCAGATAAGCAGGTAAATTATTGTTTGTCCTTCTGAGGGGGAGGAATAAAGGGGGAGTGAGGAGGAGCAGGTATTGTACTGGAGAATATGTTCAGCAGGCAGCGACTGCCTAGAAGAGCGTTGCGCCCCATGGCAGCCATACCAAGTATACATCCATCTCTCCCACCTCCGTTCTTTATCAGCGAATGAGGAAAGTGGACCCTCCCCTAACACGTAAGAACTGAATGGTGCACAGCTGTAGAACAGCTCCAGGCTCACACTCCAGCTACATCAAAGGTAAGGACAAATTACCTTTAAATGACATCACATACTCCGAAGCTCTGCTTCATACCTGGAGCCAGCTGGAACCGCTATTGAAACGTCACTTCCTAAGGCAAACCCCACCTGACAGAGCCTTCATCACTCTCTGAACAGTTCAAAGCCATCAGGAAGGAAGAAGGACCAGAGCACACTATAACTCTACCTACTTCTACTACCCATTTTGGAAGGCAAAATTGGTGCAGGACGTTAAGGCTTTAAAGCTACGAGCCCGTCATGTCTCCCAACAGTGGTGTGCTCTCTAATTAAAGTCTGACTTGCTATTTCAGCCTCAATGTTTTGGGAGAATTAGAAGTTCACAGAAACACACACAAAGATATGACAGACTAGCAATTGAGTCTTTTTAATAACTCTGAAACCATAACCAAGACAGACTTCCTCAGCAACTCATTTCCATTTCCTGGCATGAACTCGCCTTCCAACTCCCACTTGCCTTTTTTGTTTTGCTTTAAACAGACAGTTTACTATTGCAAGGGGACGAGCTATATGGAGGAATTGTTTCAGCTGCAGTGAGGGAATGCTCTCTCCTCTGCAGCTGCACGTGAAGCCACCCTTCCTCTGGCACAGTCTGCGAAGGGATGATGGGTGCTCAAGACCTCCTCCATTTCTCAGAAGAAAGACTGCTGTAGCGCCTATAAAACTGTCAGAAGGGCTCCTCTATCTGCGGAGACCCACAGGCATCTTCCAGATTTGTGTATGGCACTGACTCGACTGGGGATAAATGGTCATCTGTTTTCAACATCCTGACTCCTAGCCAGCCAACCCCATGCATTTAGGAACATGTGTTCTTTCTCTCTCTCCTTCTCTCTCTCTCTCTCTCTCTCTCTCTCTCTCTCTCTCTCTCACACACACACACACACACACACACACACACACAAACTCAGACCTCCATAATTTGCAAAAAGCTTTTCCTGAACCTCCAAAAATGAGTTTATAGATGAATTGGCTCACAAGTTGAGCATATGAGAACAGCTTAAAATGACTTCAAGTTTCATGCAAACTGCTGAGACACAGCTGAATTGTAAACAGAAAGGATTTCATCCCACACTCTGCTAAGGAGTAGAGAAAGCTACAGCTCTTTCCTGCATGATGAATGTATTCTTCCTTCAGCTTTTCGGAGGGAAAGCACTCTTCAGCTAAGAGATTCAGGAGGCAGAAATTATGCCTGTGCTATCTGCATCTGATCTCCTCTCTGCCCCTAAGAGACACTAGACCTGGCAGGAAGGAAGCTAGGGCCCACTGCCAAGAATCAACTCAAAAGGAACCAGCTCTAAGCTAAGTATCCTCCACAGTGCTAGAGACAAGCAGGGCACAGGCCTTTCTGATATGCTCCAGAAAGGAAAAGCTGCCTCCACAGATACAAAACCACCAAGAGAGAAGGAGTGAGGACAGAAATTTCTGTAAGAATCAAAGCAGGGCTCCAGCCCCTCCACAGGACATGCTTCGAGACAACAGATTTCTCTGTGGTACTTAACACCAGGGCTAAAGGCACATGGCAACACAGTGAAACACATTTAGCATCCTACCATGTCTAACTTGCAGAAAATAGTGTAGCTGTTGAGCACTAACTCCCATATGTGCACTCTGACGGGGAGGGTTCAACTAGGATGCTCAAGATGCTGTCCTTTTTCCTTTATTTTTTTGTGATTTTCTTCTTATATTTCATTTATGTGTGTCAATGTGCGGTAGATGTGTGTAATGCAAATGTGCACATCTGTCTGTGGATGAGGGGGGCTAGAGGTTCTACTAGCTACTTTGCTTTTGAAGACGGAGGGTGTCTTGCTTTTGCAAGGAAGTCTCTTAAGTAGGCTAGACAGTCTGGTAAGTGGCCCACAAGGATCTATGCATCTCTCTCCACCACTAGGATTACCAACTCTGGCCACCAATTCTGGATTTTGTCCATGGTTCTAGGGATAAGAACCAAGTCTTCATACCCCCACCACGACCTTCACACTGATGTAGCTGTCTCTCTAGCTCTATTCTATTATGTTTTGTCACAGTCTCCAAAAACATGAGCGAGAAAGCTTTGAGTCTGGAAAAATTATCCACTTTAAAGGAAGAGTTCCATCAGGACATGGGCCCTGTCGACAAGCCATACGATAAGGAACATTCTATTTACTCAAACTGTTATAGAAATATGTCCAGTTGTATAAACTAGTTGAATAAATTGACTTTGACATGAAGAACTAGGGAATTTTGAGCTAAGGAACCACATGCAAAACTGTCCATATTTTCCCTGCTATAAAAGGAAAAGGAAGCAGATGCTCCTACCGTAGACAGAATGGCTATATATTCAAAGCAAAGTATTCAAATACACTGAGATTTTTCTAAAAGATTTTTAAGAATGAACGCACTCTGACCTATTGTTATCGAAGTCCTCCAAGTTCAATAGTTCCTCATCTAAAACATGCATACTACAGATCTCAACTACAGAGACAAGGGCCAGTCTCTCTAATTTCAGAACTTACCAGAAATGGGGTGAGATACTTCGTAGAGGCCATGGTGTAAGTTCTGATTCAATGTTCCGTTGAAATCACGAGATCAGGAGGCTGAAGAGAGGGCTCAGTGTTCAAGAGTATGTTCTACTCTTGATCCAGGGACCCCAGTTCAGTTTCCAGAACCAGTGTCAGGCAGCTCACAGCTACCTGTATAACTTGAGCTCTGAAGGACCAAAGGCCTATGTAGGCATCTACACATGTGGAATACACACACAGAGACACATAAAAAAATAAAAAATAAATCTTAAAAAAGAAAAACAGGACAAACCCTGGATCTAATCCTTCCCTATTCTATTAAGGCACTTTTAAAAAATTAGGGACCTATACCTTATGTATGTATGAATATGTGTGTGTGTATAAAAAACATAAATATACCACACTCCTATACATCCCATACATGTATATATAGCAAATATACTATATACACTGCATGCAACATACACATATACACTAAACACAAGCATGTGCCACATGCAGGCACACAATTTTACATAAAACAAGTTGGAAGACTGACCATGAATATTAGTTATGCACAAAAGAACATGACCCCTACAGTATCAAAGGACAAATCCCTAAATATAAATTAACATTCCGCGGCCCTTGGCACTGATTAGGGAGCAGAAAGAAGGACTAAGTAGATGAGAAAAACCCCTTCTGGAAAGGTAGCTCTCGAGAAAACACGGAGGCTAATTCAGTATACATTTCACTAAATTAACATTCAGGTCCACTTCTCTGCCATTCCATGGTGCATGGTACAGTTAGTATACTGACTAGTAGAAAAATGCATGTCTATATACACATATTTATATATTTCTGCATAATACATAAATACGGAATGGCATAGAAAAGTGGCAGCCAAGCAATTCTAACTGGTTTGATAGTATGAATGTGGATTATTCTAATTAAAGCTTCTCTTTTAAAATGGGGTTTTGTTCTTTAATATTCATTGACTACTAGCTTGCTACCCACCCACAACTCAGTATTTGCCCTACTGTGGTTTGGTGCATCAATTATGGTAATAGTTTGTGAATAACATTCACATTATGGAAAAATGAGCCTGGTTACTTAGTTCTCCCTCTGGAAATTTTCACAAACATATACATCGTCTGTCTCTGCTTAAGAGTACAGCAATTAGTAATTACAACTGTATATACTTTCTTTAAAGCTAAGAAGAAAATCCCACCCACTAAGTCATGTTTCCAAATGTGCTCAGGATGTCTAAAATCACTTTGTTTGAACCTAAGTTGAAAAGAGAGAATGCAATTTGACAACATAAAGAATCCTCACTAATAGCACACTGGGTGTGGAGGGATAAGACAAGACATCACAGAAGTGACATATCCTATTAAAACAGCTCCTCCTTTGCCCACACCAAGCTAGAAACAGATATGCCTCAAGGCTATAGGAGGTGGAAACACTACAGCAGTATCATGAAACAGAGGCAGACCTGATTAGCATCTTCTTACACAATCCAGATCAATTAAGCCATGTTTACCAACTTACCACTGCATGTTCTGGGTTAAGAAACAAAATGAATAAGACAAAACAATTCTTGAGAAGGTTGCTACATAGTTAAGTTACTAGATGCATAATCTACATAATTTAGAACAAGATGAATTTATTAGAGGATGGTTATATGTGGCAGAGAAGGAGTAAGTGGTTTGTCTAGCCTGTGAGCTGAAGTCCAAGGACGTTGACATTCACGAGCTATGAGGGAACAAGTCTTCTTCCTGGATGACTACTGGGTCAAGTTCTGAACATAAGAATAAACAGGTAAGCAGCTCAACACCAGAGGGGCAGAAAACCACCCCAGTAGCTTGATTAGGTTTCATCTACATGGATATTTATGTTGATACATTGACTCTTCTGAAATGATGAACAATTTGAGAGAACAGAGAGGTATTCTATGAAAAGTCTGCAACATGTCTGGCACTAATAGGCTCTTCATAGTTCTTGAAATGTTAGCTATTCAGTGTAACCAAGAACTACTTCCAATCAACAGGACCTGTACAACCAGAAATTTACAAAGGAGACAAGCAGAAAAAGCAACAACAATAGGAAGTAGAGGGTATGGGAGATAGCTTGCCACAATAGGTTCTTTTTGCTCTAAAAGATTGGTCACCCAATGGGAAAAACATCAGAGGCAATGGGGTAGATTCAGGTAATTGGATGGTCATAGAAAAACTGCAAGGTATAATGTATTTACAGTTTAACACAGTGAACCAGAAATGTCATCTTTGCTGTATTTTAGCTGTTTGCCAGCTGCTTCCATTATTTTATTCCAGTTGTTTCCCAGAAGGATTATTTAGAAATCATTCATCCTCTTTGCTAAAAAGGATTAATTGTTTGCTTTCTCTGTCTCTCTGTCTCTATCTCTCCGCTGTCCCTCTCACCTCTCTGTGTGTTTGCGTGTGTGTGTGTGTGTGTGTGTGTGTGTGTGTGTGTGTGTGTGTGTGTTCCATGGAACTGACGTTACATATAGCTCATATAGCTGTGAGCCACCACGTTTGGGTGCTAGAAGCCAAACTCTGATCTTCTGTAAGAGAACCAAGTGTTCTTAACCAGTAAGCTGTCTGTACTAGTTGCCTTTCTATTGATGTAGCACAGTTCAATGTAAAGAAGAGAGGGTTTAATTTGGCCTATAGTTCCAGAGGGACAAAGAGCATCTAGGTGGGGAGAGAATGGCATGGCAGAAGACTGGCTGATCACATTTTAATCCAGAGAGAGAGAGAGAGAGAGAGAGAGAGAGAGGGAGGGAGGGAGGGAGGGAGGGAGGGAGAGAGAGAGAGAGAGAGAGGTAGGTCTCCATCATGTGAACATGAATATGTACATATGTACATGAGTGCCTTGCTTGATAAAGAACACGGTGAGAACATAGTGGATCCCCGGGATCTAGAAAAATCTGATATACCTAACATAGGTTCTAGGATCCAAAGTTGGGTCCTCTTGAAAAGCTGTAAGCATGGGTCATGTTTGAGCAATATCATCAGCCCCTAAAATGCATTTTTAACTGTATGAGTTGCAACAGAAACATTTTAAAGTCCATACCTCTGGAGGAAGTCTGCCCTGGGATGCCTGAAGAGTTGCTGTGGTAGAAATGCCAAGAAAGCAGCGGAGGTGAGACAGCAGCTGTGAAATGCTGGAAAGGATACCAATTGGAACTGACATTTCATCTGAAATGTCATGTCTATACTGAGTGTGTCATTTAGGGAAAACACTCTTTAGGCCTTTCCTTTCCTTACATAAAAAGGAAGGAGAATAATACCCACTTTAAACGGTGACTGTGGATACGTCAGGAAACCAGAAGGTTCCTAGGGTATTTGGCACACAGTAGGTATTCATGTTAGAGATGCAGAGAACCCCTGGCAGGGAAACTTAGGTATATGCAATACAGCACAGTCAAGATCAGTTTTGTAGGAGCACTCTCCACATCTGGAAATGTTCAAGTCAGCAAGCCCTTTGGCTAGACCAAGAGAGGAGCAAAGATACGGAGATAAGTAACCAAGGTAAGTCATACCCATGGCTCTGCAACACAGATCATTGCCTATGAATCGACACAAAATACAACTCCTTTCCTTCCTTAACATGATAAAGGAGATGAATACCATTTCTTTTCTTTGTACAATACTCTTTAAGGCTACAAAATATAAACATATAGATACAGAGACAGACAGACACACACACACACACACATGCAAACACACACGTACGCATGCACGCACGCACACAGGCACGCACACACACATGCATATCACCTAAAAATCAGTCACTCTTAGTCTGGGAAGATCACTTGGTGGATAAGGTGCTTGCCATACAAGCAGGAGGATTTCAAGTACAAGCCCTAGTACCTATGTTTATACAACAACAAACACCAAACCAAAGCAAACAACAGACACCAGGATAGTGGTATGATCTTGAAATCCCAGTGCTGGGAAAGCATGAATAGATCCCTAGGGTATCCTAGCCTGTCAGCCTAGCCTAATTGCTGAGCACCAGGTCCCATTGAGAGACCCTAATTCAAAACACAAAGTAGATGGGATCCTGAGAAACAACTCCCAAGGTGGACCTCAGGTGCATGTGCACACAAGCACACATTGACAGACAGACAGGTAGATATGTATGTGTGTGTACACAGGAGTGTGTGTGCACATGTGCACCTCCCCCCGCCACAGAGCCCCTCTACATCTCCAGCTTCCCATAGAATAGCTTTTGTTATCTGTGAAGGCAGTCCAAAGTTTTAAGCAATACGCAAAATGTATTTACTCGAAAATCTAAGAAAACCTATATGATATCACAGATAATTACCAATAAATCTGCCTGAAAGCTCATTTTTGATGTTCTAGCCATCATAATAGGTTCTTATTGACAACTCCAAATCCATTTGACTTATTCAAATGTTACACTAGCTTTAATAATCCTAAAATAAAAGAAACCAAATATTAAATATTTTCTTGGTATAGAATCAAGAACAGAAGGACCAAACTAAATTTCGGGCCATGTGATTTTGTAACATAACTCAACAGGAAGAAGGTCTAGATCTCTTAGGCCACAATACACCAGATTGTGGTTTTTGGCCAAAACAATATTCTTAGCTTCCCACGTAGAAAATAATGAAACTGTTCAAAGGTTAGCAGTTTTGTCTTTTTAAAATTCTATTTTCATTTAATTTTATTTTGGAGACAAAGTCTAACTAGGACCTGGCTAGCCTAGAACTCAGAAGCTTCTGACTTCTATGACTAAAGGCATATACAACCAAGCCCAGCCAGGATACAGTACTGTCATTATATAAAAGATGTGGTGAGGATGTGGGGTTAAGTGTTTGCTGATGAGCTTGATCATGGCGACAATTTCATACTGTAGGGAAAACAAACTTCCTGTGCGGTATAAAGTATGTAAATACAAAACTAAAATACCACTTAAAAAAAAAATCAACCTGTCTCAAACGGGGAAGATGACTAAGACAAAAAGGGACTTGCAAGCAAGAGAACCTGAGTTCAATCCTCAGTAGCCATGTTAAGAGCTGGTCATCTGGGAGAAAGACAGTTAGAACCCTGGAGAGTTCACTGCTCAGGCAGCTTAGTGTAGTAGAACACACACACACACACACACACACACACACACACACACACACACACACACACACACACACACCCTCCCTCAGTAAAATCAGGAGGAAACTTGAAAACACTACCATTTGCCAGGGGACCCACTTCTTCCTATTACACAATCAGAAATAGGTCCTGTGCATAGCACAAGAGGCTTTTCCATGCCGTCGATTCAGTGCACTAATATTCTAACTGAAACTAGAAAACTGCAGATGAAAGAAAGGACAGTAACCCACATCCACCTTCAAAAGTTCTGATATGGAAGGGCTGAAGGAGCTGAAGGGTGTTGCAACCCCAAAGGAAGAACAACAATATCAATTAACCAGACCCCTCAGAGCTCTCAGGGACTAAACCACCAACCACAGAGTACACATGGGTGGGCCCATGGCTCCTGCTACATATGTAGCAGAGGACTGCCTTATCTGGCATCAATGGGAGGGGAGGCACTTGGTCCTGTGGAGGCTTGATGCCACAGAGAAGGGCAATGCTAGAGGGTTAAGGCAGAAGTGGGTTGGGAAGTACTCTCTTAGAGGCAAAGGGAGAGAGGGGTTGGGGGTGATTTGCAGAGGGGAAATCAGGAAGGGGGACAAGATTTGAAATGTAAACAAATAAAATAATCAGTAAAAATTTAAAATAAAAAAAAAGAGTGCTATATAACTATACTTAAAAATCTGGAGCTAGGCAGTGGTGGCAGACGCCTTTAATCCCAGCACTTGGGAGGCAGAGGCAGGAAGATTTCTGAGTTCGAGGCCAGCCTGGTCTACAGAGTGAGTTCCAGGACAGCCAGGGCTACACAGAGAAACCCTGTCTCAAAAAAAACAAAACAAAACAAAAAAAAAAATCTGGGGAGCTCTGAGCAAATGTCAGACATAAGAGCTGGTGTTAGGGCGGCTGGAGAGATGGTTCAGTGGTTAAGAGCACTGACTGCTCTTTCGAAGGTCCTGAGTTCAATTCCCAGCAACCACACAGTGGCTCACAACCATCTGTAGTGTGTCTGAAGACAACGATAGTGTATAGTGTACTCAACTGCATTGAAAATAAATAAATCTTTTTTTAAAAAAAGGAGATGGTTCTAGGAATGTGGCTCAGGGGTCAGAGCCAGTCTAGTATCCACAAGGCCTTGGGAGCAGGCATGGTGATGTACATCCTTAATCCCAGCACTCTAGACGTAGAGTATCAAAAGATCAAGGTCATTCTCAACTACAAAGTGACTCTGAGCCTCCCCCCACCCCCGAAAGAAAATAAAAGTAAGAACAGATAAGTGTATACCAGGCTCAAACAATTAGGCAATACTGAGAGACAGGGCTTTGGGGATACTAGAAATCATACAATGGGTCCCCAAGAAGAAAAGTCAGAGAAGCAAACACAAAGTTTTAACAGTCATTCTAGCCTCCAAGGTAACAATTCACCAAGAGCTGAAAGGAGCAGACAAGTGGGAAGGGCTTGCATTATGTAGGCCTAAATTACAAAGAAGGGAAGACAAGATAATGTTTATCTGAAAAAAAAATCACAATTAACAAAGAAATGCCAATGACTTAGACACACAAAGAGTTCTAAAGCGTACATCTACAGTTCCCACAACAGGCTGGCCACCCTTTGTTGAATGGAAAGGGAGCAGGAGGCTGTGTCTCTCCAGATGTTGGGGCGCATTCCAGCTGCTGAATACAGCCTGTTTGCAATTTTCTACTCAACCACCAGAATGAAAATGCAACCCTCCTGGAAAAAAAAAAGCCCCTTAAACTTCTTCCTGACTGCTGTTAGTGGTTGCTTTAATCTTTTAAGCTCTTGGGCTTAATACAGCAGCTGCCATCCTGAGTGCTTACTGCTGGTAAGGATAGGAGGGAAGAGGAAAATAGCATACTAAATTCAGAAACAGATTTCTGTTCTGCCAGGCTCCAGGCTGAAATGGAAGGAGAAGAGGGGAACACAGACAAGAGGCATGAGAAAAAGACACTCCTCTTGAGCAAGCGGAGGGCCTGAGGGGACATGAGATCCTCTAGGTGCTTACAGAACCACTTGACTGCATCCCACCACTCTCAAGTTCCAACACGAAGTGCCATCTTCTCAGGACAAGATCTCTTCACAAAGCGCTCACTGAACAATGAGGCACTCACGGGGCACTCAGGAAGAAAGCAAGTTAAGGCCAACCCAGGCTGTACAACTAACACCTTATCCCCACAAGGAAGCAACAGCAGCAACAACAACGCGATGAAACTCCAGCTACAATATACCAGTGAGTACCCTGATAGCTAGGCTAGCTGAATCAGGTTCAGCCGGAGGCCTTTCCTCAATAAATACAACATGGAACAATCAAGAAAGACAACAGATAGATGTAACATTGACATCAGACCTCCAGGTATACATATATACCAACACAAATGCAAATATGCATAAATACACAGACCACACAGCCATACACACTACCACTGATTTAGGACAGGAAAAAAGAAACTCAAAAGAGATTTTTTTTTTTCAATATCACAAGCAGGTGAGTTGAAAATTAAAAAAAAAAACAAAACAAAACCTTGGTCATTTAATACACTGACCCTCAAATTTTGCATATAGAAAAACATAAATTTTCTACCAAAGGACATTAGAACAAATGAAGTTAGTAGCATTTACATGACAGAAAAGAAATCAACCAACAAAATTAGCAGCATTTTTATGTCCAGTAACAAACTTGCTACAAGAACAACAACAACAAAATCAAAAAGGCAATCTCATTCACATAAAGCAACCATGAATAAATTTAACAAAGGAATTATAAGGCCTACATATCAACTGTAAAACATGAATACAAGAAGTTAAATAGTTCATACATGAAAAAGACTCTCCATGTTCATTAGTTGGAAGCAATGTTAAATTATCCATATTATCTGCCATCATTTGGATTAGTAGCCCACAAAAGTTCCTGTGTTGAGGTATCTTCCTCATGGTAACACTACTATGAACATTTAGGAAGCAGAACCCAGTGGGAGGTCCCTAAGTCACTGCCCTACTGGTGACTGCAGAAGACCAGCACATTTATCTTTGGTTTCTGACTGAATTTAGTTAGCTATACATTCTCATTATGATGCTACTTTACCCCGAAGCAGAAAGCCATAGCCAGGATTCGATCACAGACTGGAAATCTCACACCCATGAGCTGAAATAAACTCTTTCTCTTTAAAAGTTCAGTTATCTCCAATATTTTATAAGAAGAAACATAACGCTGAAACAATCTAGATATCTAATGAACCACTTGTTGAAATACCAATGCATTCTTCACATAAATAGAAAAGCAACTCCTAAAATTCATACGGACACAAAAGACACCACATAGCCAAAACAATCTTAAGACAAAATAACAAAGCACCAGGCATCACCACAACTGGCTTCAAAACTCACTGCAGGGCTGCAGTAACCAAGACAGTATCCAGCATAACACCAACACCAACACTAAGGGAAAAGGATAGAAATTCCAGAAATAAATCTATGAATCTATACCAAGTTCATCCTTAACAAAGGTGTAAAAAAAAAGGAGCACACCAGAGGAAAGATGACCTCTTCAGTAAATGAACTTAAAATGGGATGTCTTCCTGTACAAAAGGTACATATACCAGATAAGTAAGTAAGTAAGTAGGTAGATAGATAGATAGATAAGATAGATAGATAGACAGACAGACAGACAGACAGACAGACAAATAGACAGACAGAACATTGGAAATGGACTAAATACCTAAATATATATTTATATTGTGTTTAGCTCTCAACATATAATAACTGTAAAATTAAGGTATAGCCAGAAGCCTTTGGCAACACAGATACAAGAGGAAGGTAGAAACCCTTGATTGCGATCTGACTCGAAAAACTCCTGATACATTAACTAGAAAACACATGCCAGGGAACCATGAACTAGTCCAACGCTATAGCAAGAATGACTGTAAAAATAAGGACACAGGAGGGCACATGCTCTCACAAGTAAAAGAGGTAATGGATCTAGCAGTACGATTCCTCAATAGCATGAACAATTCACTACTCTGCAATACCCTTCTGTGCCTGCGTTTTAAGCAGAAGTTAGCAAGAACAACAAAAATAAGTTTACTTTCCAGAATCTACTTCCCAGCTGTATGAGCTTCACTGATGCTTGAAAAGGAACCCTAAGACCCACCCAGTACCCTGATACCATCACTCATAAAATACATTTATCTACAATTACAGTAATAGCGTAATTATGCATTGCCTGGTGTTTGACTTGGCTGATTCAGTATCCTGTTTTTCAATCGAAGAAGTTAGAGCCCCATAAGCTTCTTTAAAAGATAAAGTACATACTGCAAATACTACTGGATACTTTTATGCTTTCTTCAACAATTTTTAGAAGTAGATAAATAGATGTGTTATCGTCAATAGGAAAAAATCAGATTAAGAGTATCAATCTTTAAAAGTTATAAAAGTGGGGAAAGGGTAGTATACAAAGAATACAAGTAGAAGATAAAATCTAATCACTTTGTTGTCTAAAAATCTATTAAAGTATAAAAGATAATCCATTATATTCAGTATTTTTAAACAAAACCTCAAGGGTTTTTGTTATCAGTTTTCCAGAAAGAGAGAAGAGGGGTTTTCAAAGGTACTGAAATCATCAGTAAGTTCGAGTCACAATCACTTTCTCAAAAGTAAGGTTCTCTTCTACTTGAATTTGTTGAGTAATGACTATGGCAAATGAATTCCTGTCAAGGGGAAATCCAGCTAAAAGCACAATGCTCCTTATTAAGTCCCAGGGAACAGATGAGAATCCAGCTTCCATCCTGGAATCATCTCTTGTCAGGTTCCCTAGAGTGGCTTTAGAAAGTATCCAAGAGTTCATTATCCTACCTGCTGCTACTCATGGAGACTTTGTTAATGCAGTGTTGGATTTACTGAGTCCCCAAAGGCATAAGATGGAGGATGGATGGTGATGCTCCACTCAGATTCATTATACCCGCTTTCAGCACCTCCTGGTCCTACACATTTCATCACCTTATATCAACTCTACCTATTCCCGTAATTTCAAAGCATAAAACGACACAATAAAAATGCAATCCCTACCAAAAGAACTCAGAAAGACATAACTGCTACTACCTACAGACTGAAAATCACAACACTATTTTAAAACAAAAATGCTAATGACTCAATCTTCCCTGTGACATTTCAGTGGATAACTCAGCTCAGAGGAATACTGAATGTTGCTATTCTTAAAGCTCTGAAAACCAAGACAAGTTCTGCCCTTTGATACTGCAATGGCATGGTCATCTAAAGTGTCTGGAGGCATTGGTATCTGTCCTGAGCTGTCATGTGACCTTTCAATGGTAGGCTGGAAACACTATGAAGGGTAAGGTCCAAACTTAGTCCACCTAGTCAGAACCTCACGGAAAATCTAGCTTCACAACAGTAGCTCAAAGAACCTTCCAAACTGGGTCTTTCACATAAGGCAATTGGCTGAGAGAAGACTGGATACCAGACCTTATAATCAGCTTAAACTTGCTAAGAACAAAAAGTAGGTGCATTTTAAAGAGGTTCTAGCCACCATTTTTTGAAACTGATTTTACTAAGTATAAATGCACCAATATTGAAATCTGCCTAAAATAGGATATTGAAAACAACTCCTGTCAGAAGACAGCAAAGTTCATTGTAATTTACTACAAGATATTCTGCTGTCATATCTCAAATTTTGGCCTAAATAGTATGTTAAGTACATAAGAAAGATATATTTACTAACACTGATTAGGCCAGCAAATGGATATCCTGGTCCAATTTTTAAATTATATATATATATTTTAATTTTTTTTATTAAATATAATCTTCATTTACAATTATATATATTTACACATATTTGTGTGTATATGTATGTCCTAGTTTAGTTTGTATTCCTATGATAAAACACTGAACAAACATTTGTAAAGGTTATGTTGGAAAAAGTTGACCATCTTATCCAATGCCATATATACCTAGAAAATGGCTGAAAGAGAATAAAATTCATATACTTAATTTAAAGATCTTTGTGCTTGGACATTTCACTCTCCATAAGATATGTTCCAGGGAAGTCTAAAACATCCACCCTCTTCTTGGATTTCACCAAACAGTGTGATTCAACCAAAGTTCAATCAACATGCTACTGAGTTTCCTTACAGAGTACAGGTAACCTCCAAATGGCATCACAGCCAATTGCTACAGCCCCCTATGCCCTATATTCATAGAACCAATAAACTTTTAATTCACCAGAAGAAGAGCCCCCAGAAGCTCTGTATAGTCCTCACCTGCATGAGACCCTGGAAATAACCTTAGGGAAGTACCTGGGGGTGGGTCACATACCCACAGAGTTCCTTCCTCTTTAACAGTGGGCAATGGAAATCGCCTGCAATCTGTTTCCCTTACACTTGTACTGAACTGCTGGTCAGGTCTTAACGCCTTCCTCAGGCATGGCATTTGGCTTTCCATTAGTGTTGTTGCTAAGGACTCCTGCTCAATAAAATTCTAGCCACACTGGCCTCACAGTGATGTGTAGCTTGCCCATCTGCCACCCATCCTTCATTGCTTTAGCAGTTTCTTTTTTATTTTTTATATCGTTATTAAAATTTTTTTCTTAGATATATTCTTTATTTACATTTCAATTGATTTCCCCTTTCCTGGTTCCCCCCTCTCCGAAAGTCCCATAAGCCCTCTTCTCTCCCCCTGTTCCCCAATCAACCCCCTCCCGCTTCCCTGTCCTGGTAAGACTACACTGCTACATTGAGCCTTTCCAAGACCAGGGGCCTCTCCTTCCTTCTTAGGCATCATCTGGTCTGTGAATTGTGTCTTGGGTATTCCGAGCTTCTGGGCTAATATCCACTTATCATTGAGTGCATACCATGTGTGTTCTTTTGTGATTGGGCTACCTCACTTTGGATATTTTCTAGTTCCACCCATTTGATTAAGAATTTCATGAATTCATTGTTTTCAATAGCTGAGTAGTATTCCATTATGTAAACATACCACATTTTCTGTATCCATTCCTCCGTTGAGGGACATCTGAGTTCTTTCCAGCTTCTGGTTATTATAAATAGGGCTGCTATGAACATAGTGGAGCATGTGTCCTAATTACATGCTGGGGAATCCTCTGGGTATATGCCCAGGAGTGGTATAACGGGGTCCTCCGTTAGTGTCATGCCCAGTTTTCTGAGCAGTTTCTGAGTCTCTTTCTTGTCTAGGTCACCTGGCTCTGCCAAAGCCCCTCCCTGTGAGCACAGCCGCACCATAGAGCCTATTAACACCATCAGAGTTCCACCCCTGGATATGTTTTCTTTCTCAGGTTTGTGGTTGGCTGGCATCAAGCACCACCTGCTGCACGCCATTTCCTTCAGCATTACTTGTCCCTCCTAGGCCTGATACCCACGGGGACCATCAGGGAATGATTCCCCTCTTCCTGCCTAGTGTTATATAATGGGTGCTCAAATGTTCAATTTCTCATCGACTACAGCAGGCAAAATGATTCCGGCTGCCACTACGACTGCACACTCAGGAGCCAGGCAGTGAGCTTCCTTCACTTGTTTAGAGGCTTTTGCTATTCCAACAGTCCAGGTGCTGATTGAGGCCCCCATCTGCATCTGAATCATGTATTTTTCATTCATCTATATTGAAGGACTGGCTTGTGGGATGAGTTCTGCCACTTTTGCACTATCTGATTCCTCCCATGGGTTCCAAGCATTTGGACCTTGGGAGAGGGGGGTGTCACTGGTTAAGTCTGTCTCTCCCTTCAGACCTCCAACTCTAAGCACCACGGCAACATCTGTATCTCCCCATTGTTTGTATCCAAATGACCTACTAAATCAGAAGACAATTCCTAGGATGCTGGCAATATATCTTTTTGCAATTTTAAGTCCTCCTCCACACAAACAAGCCCCAGCTGGACAATGTCAGACGCCTTTTCACTACACAGAGCAGTGGCCTCCAGTGCACCTTCCCTATCTTCTCATCTCCCCTATCTTCTCATTTCGTATGTGCTAATCTCAGGAACTATGGACTTTGTTCTAGACCTTCAACTATTCTCAGGAAGTCTCTAAAGTCACACAAGGGACCCCATATAATAAGACATGTGCACACCACTGTATACCCATACAGAAGACTGGCATCCTGAGAGTTTTACTACATATCCTCTGATTTCCAATGGTGTGGCCTTAGTTATGCCTCATATGACCCACAGGAACAATGTGACTGTTTCTAGTAACAAGGCACATCCGTTCATACCACAGAACAAAGACAGTAATATTGGGGATGCTTACAACACTCAACAACTAAGAAAGCTCAGATTCAGCTGCCTGATTCATCACCTATAGGGGAACAATGGTACTTCCAAGGCTCATTTCTAGTTTTGTTGTGATCTTGCTCATTATGCCAAATATTACAGGAACTGCTTTCTTGTGAAGATATAAACTCTATCCCTTCCTTATCGGGCACCAATGACAAATCAAAGGGCAATCCTACCAAGATCCAATGTCCCCGGGTACTAATGAGTTCACTAGGCTTGCTAACAGAATATGGGTGAAGAGTTAGTTACAGGAGCCTGGGTGACTGCTCAACAGCTGTACTGCCTTTAAGTCTCACTCCAACATGACTTCTCCAGACCTGTGGAGATGGGAGTCCCCGGTTCTTATAAGACTCTACAGTCTAAATACTATAGCACTCAGGGAGATCACCAAGCCAGGAGGAATTATAAAAGAGTTACATACAAGTAGACAGAAGATACAGAAGGAAATAACTGAGATCACATGAGGGTGATGACCATCTCTTTCTCACACCATTGCTAAGTGTCAGTGTCAACAGACCAGAACACCACTGTTCTTTCAAGCAATCATAGCTGCTCTGGTGAAAATGGCTGTTACACTTGAACAGCCCCAAGCAACAATAAATCAGTGAACATAGCTTTGAAAATTAATGTCTTGAGCACTGAGATGCATATAGCTACTCACAGAGTATGGTACAAGCAGTGTGCCACGTTTTAAAGATTACATTGTTTAGACTTACAGCTCACAGCTTTATTTTGTTCGCCAGAGCAGCAGCACTGACAATCTTTCAAGAAAAATCTGTACTCTAAGAAATTTTAGAGAAAAAAATCAACGTTCCCATCATGCACACAATTCATTTTAAAGAACAGTGAATCACCAATTCCCAGCCTGCAAAGCCAAGGAAGCCACACGTACTGCTGCAATAGACCTTCCAAGTACCTGAAGTCCACACCAGAATGTAAGTATCACTAATTAAATTAAAACATTAACGGTTCATCTGTTCGATCCCACGAACATCTATTTGCCTTCTACTCTGCACCAGTCACCAAATAACACACTAACAGTACAACAGCAAATAAAGGAACCCAAAAATCTGCTTCAAAACCCAGGAGACTGTAAGAGCACCGGCAGAGGGGCTGGAGTGATGGTTCAGTGGTTAAGAGTGTATGCGCTCTTTCCAAGGACGCACGTCTGGTTCATAGCACCCATGTCAAGCACCTCAAAACCATCACGAGCTCTGACTCCAAAAGCAAGGCTCCAATACATCTGTCCTCAGCAGCATAAAACTCAGATTCACAGTCTCCCTTTCACACAAAGGGGCACGATTTTAAAAATAAGACAAAATAGTTAAAAGCACACAAGAAATATTGTACCAGGGTCTTGAAAGATGAGTGACAAACTTCCCGATGACATTAGGAGGCATTACATGACTCTGAACAAAGCTAAACCTGTTTCATACTACACATTTGATGCTATCTTCACTTGAAAGGTAGCAGGAAATCTTTTTACACAGCTCAGGGCAACGCAAGCTGCACAATGATTAGGGGTAGTAGCGAAGGCTAACTACGTCTGCAGCTACACATTTTGGCTTGTCTTGACCCAGCTACTTTATAACTGCATAGATAAAAAAGAGTAACTGAAGGACTAGGGAGCTATACCAGTTAGAAAAGGCAGCCAATGAGAAACATTTGGTGTGGTAACCGATCAAAAGAAACACAAGGTATGACACTGTGATGAATGAAACAAAAGTATCTTACATAGACTTCTTATACATCTGTTTGTATATTGTGTTAAAAATATTACAAGTACACACTTGACTGCATCTAATCTGCACATCACGATCTTGTGGTAAAAAAATAAATCTAAATTAAAGTAAGGCCAGGTGACCAAAATGAAAAGAAAAAAAAAACATAATGGCAGATTATTTTAATTTTTTTTAAGTGATACCATGAAGGCTTGGTGTGATGATAAAGAGTATTTTTTCACACTCAATTTTATTTACACTGTTTTTCTAATAAACAGAGATCATTTCACACAGAAGGTGAAATAGATTAAAGAGTCAGCACAAAAACCTGGTCCTTCATACAAGAGGCAAGAAAACCATCGTTGGATATCCCTTTCCGATTAGTCACGAAGATCAACACTTATGTGATCAATGCAGTGGAAGTAAGTTTCAAATAACACACACACAAAAAAACCCTCAGTTGGACAGTTTAAAATTAGTGGACTCACATTCTGGAATGTGTTTAATCTGCTTCTTTTATTACTACTACTACTCTATTATTATTATTATTATTATTATTATTATTATTATTATTATTATTATTAAAAATAGCCTTACTATATCTTTACTTACTTTAACTTTAGAGTTAAAGATTAGCACCAGAACCAGTGGGCACTGTGAAAAGATACCATTCATAAGGTAATGATTAGACACAAGTACTTACAGCCCCTAACTCTTTTACTTATGTATAAATTCTCTGAGTTAAATCAACACTTGTTTTTCTGTGTTTAGACATAGAACTTAGAGGCACTCCTGCTGCCCTATACCTTTAGTCATACCACGTGGGAGGTAACCACAAATAAATCTCTGTGACTTCAGCGCCAGCCTGGTCTACATATCAAGTTCTAAGCCATCAAGGGCAACAAATGGAAAAAACATCTTTGAAAAAAGGACAAAATTTGGAACTGATTTTACAAACAAAATTTTAGGACTGGAGATGTGATTCAGTTGGCAGAATGTTTATGTAGTATGCACAAGTCCCTAGGTTTTATCCCAAGCACCTCATAAACCAAGTATACTAGGATCTGTAATCGTAACACTCAGGAGGAAGAGGCAGAAGGGTGAGTTCAAGCTTATCCTGGGCTACAGAGAGTATAAGACAAGTTTGGGATACATGAGACTCTGCCTCAAAACTAGAGATTGATTATTTATTTGTTTATTTTTTTAAAATAAGACACAATGAAAAGAACCAGTTAGACTCTAAGAGACGAAGGGCCTCCCTCTTCATCTCAGAGTTTCACTTGCCACATCTAGAAGAAAGGGTCACACTTTCCCCGATTACACGTCAGCAGCTCACTTTCCAGCAGACAGGGGCTATCAGCACCTGCTTGTCCTTCCAGGAGAAGCACAGGAGCTGAGAACGCCTACACAAGGCATAAGAATCTTGACAGTGGAAGAAGCTTTTCCTCCAAGGCTACAAGCAAAAACTTGAAAGATACCAAAGTGATACTCACTTAGCAACAACAAAGGGGCCGACTTAGAATTTTATTTTCGGCCCTTTAAACGAATAGCAATTCAGAAAAGCCCTTTCTGTGCGTGGAGAGTAGACTTAACTCAGAGCCTCAGGCATACAAGGCACATTCTGCACCACGAAGCCACATCCCAGTTCAGAAATGTTTCTTTTACAGAGAAATACCATGGACAGTGTTTCTAGCCAAGAAAATGCAAATCAACGCCTGGAGACAATTCTGTTGGCCTTCATGAACAGTCTACTGCAATCAGAACTGCAACTGTCACTCAGGAATTGAATGGATTTTTAACTCTCACATCATTAAGGGCAGAAGTGCACAGGTTTTTCTTTTCAGGATGTCTCGCTGCTTGAGGTAGGAACTTCCTGTATGATGTCATTTATGCCCTCAACGATTTCTGTGTTCTACAAGATGCAAGCATTAAACTGCTCAAGCAGCAGGTCCCTTCAATCCCTTCACACAACACAAGCTCCCAACAGCTTGATATGAATGTCAATTCAGAAAGAGGCTCAACACTAGATGAGCGAGCATCTGGGCCAGCCACAACACCCGTCCCATTCAATCCCTTCCAGCCACATACAGGGTCATATAGAGCATTGACTGGGACATTGAGCACCAGTGGAAACACCCAAACACTCCAGGCTACCGAGAACAGCAGTGTGGATCCTAGCATTAACTGTGGTTTCACAAGCTCTTCACAGAGCTGAGCATCATCATGTGAGGAAGGCGGTAAGATGATCTCAGCCACTGCATTCCTTGCTTCCAAGACAACACCATTGTTGATAATGCATGCAAGTAGTATCTCGAACCAGTGCTGTTATTGTCGCTGCTGTTGTAACAAAATCTATATTGTTTTGGGGCTGTGGCTGGAGCTCAGTTTTAAGGCAGCCTGCCTTCCATTCACACACAGTGCGTGCATTAAATTACTAGCAGATCCTGAGTACACTCCAAGGGTCTCCATCTGACAGCCATGTTTCCAATCATAGCCAAATCTGACAAAAAAAAAAAAATCTATACAGTGAGTTTCTTCTCCTAAAAAAAAAAAAAAGTAAAAAGGCAGTTGTCAGTAGCTGGGGGCTGGTGTGATGTCCTAGCTAGCAAAAGCACTTGCTAGCATGTCTAAAGGGTTGTGTTCTATCTTCAGAGCCCACACTGATGGAAACAGGGAAACAACTTAAGTTATATTCTTTCCTCTACAGTGTGCTGTGGTCTGTCTGCCCCACCTTAGTGAATTACATACAACAAAAAATTGAAAGGAAAAGAATAGTTGGAATAAGAGTGCAGCTCAATTGCATAGGACGTGCTTAGTAGGCACAAAGCTCTGATTCAATCTCTGACATCAAAAGAGAAATCTACATACTCTGTACATGATAAAGTTAGCTTTAAGCTGAAATCCCTCTTAGAATACACTAAAGAACACATTTCAAGTCCATGTGTTGAGTTTTCAAGTTCACTCACTTAAAGGACTTATAGTGGGGGTCAGGGGGTGCTTTACTTCTTCACTTACAACAGAGTACAATTTGAGCATTCACACTTGAACCTAACAAATCTGTAGCATGTGTCTAAACTGAGTTATATGACTTTAACAACAAACCCACAATTATACCCTAGGTACAAAGAAAATATAGCTGTAAGTTCCAGGTGAAACCAGATGATAAATTGAGTCAAGGACCAACATCATAGAGATTGTGTGTGTGTTAGAGCGAGAGCAAGAGCGAGAGAGCGAGAGAGAGAGAGAGAGAGAGAGAGAGTGTGAGTGTGTGTGTGTGTGTGTGTGTGTGTGTGTGTGTGTGTGTGTGTGTGTGTGTAAAAAGAAGAACAGAAATCTAATAGGGAAAGGAAAGGAAGGAGGAGAAACAGGGAGGAGGAAGGTGATGATGAGGAGAAAGAGGATGAAAAAGAGGAGGAGAAAGGAGGAAAGAGGAACAAGTAGTCAAAACAGCCAAGGTTAAGCACAGGCAACCTAGGCACTGGTCTGACTCATACCACTTCCCCTATGAGTACAATCAACTTCCTACAGGCAACTTATCACTGTCCTTGTAGGTATGAGTGGTCCACAGTCTTCTTTTATGCCATTTTATATTTGGTGGCTTAAAATAGCTGATGTAGTTTTAAAAAGTTATAAATGGAAATTATTTTCTACTTCAAGTGAACATGAAGATCTCAGTGAGGTTTGTTTTAGACTAACAGTTAAAAACATCACATCCAAGTTGGGATGGGTAGCATATGCCTGTAATCCTGGAGTCTAAGTAGGATTATGAGTAGAGGTCAGTCTGGGTTTCATATCACAACCCTGTTTAAAAAACAAGTAACAACAGCAGTAAAGATACCCACTAAAAGCATCTTCCTGAAAGGCTTTAGGGGAACAGAAACTCTAAGAAACACAAGGTTGAGAAGATGCTCAGTTGGTGAGAGTTTGCTCAGCTTGCATGAAGCCCTGGGTTATTTACAATAGGCATGGTTGCCTATACCTATAGCCCCAGCACTCAGGAGGTGTAGGCAGGAGGATTAGAATTCCAAGGTCATCTTCAGCTACACAGTGATGTCGGAGGACACCCAGGCTACATGAGGCCCTAATTCAAAGATTCCAAGGAAGAGAAAGAAAGGGGGAGAAATGGAGAAAGGGAGAGAAAACAAATGCTTTATGTTAAGAACCAATATAACTGTGAGAAAATGACTTTGACTTTAAAAATATAAATACTAGTATTTTCTGATCGAACTAAAACTTGATTGTAGGCATATCTGACTGGCATCAATTCATCAATGAGTGGAAAATCCTTTAAGACCAGTCAGCCTCTGAAGTCTAGTTTTCATGAGCAGAAGTTAGATAAAAAAAAATAATCTTACTGTTGTATCTTGCAGAAGAAAACAATATCCTAAAGTAACAAAAGCTAATCTTTATGGAGAATATATGACATGCCAGGCACTTCTGTGAGGACAGTACACACAGTAACTCATTTAACACGCTAAGGTATGTGATATGATTATACAGGTATGCAACACATAAACACAGGTATGCAACACAAACAAATAATGGGGACTGTAGTGTGTGGATGCACACTTGTGTGGGGATTGATGTACAACTCAATTTGGCTACAAAAAAAAGACACATATGGTCCCAATTGAAAGATTGTAATTCGAAAGTTTTTCCATTAGTGCACTTGGTAACCACATCATTCTAGTCAGTAAATACACAAAAATAATTCCAGTGTCACTTTTCCATTGGCAAGCACATTACAGGATTAAATTGTTGACATATGCAAACTGGTTTGTACAGCTCCAACTGATGGATAGCTTTAGACACAAGTCACATCTTAGTTCTGTTGTGATGTCTGTCATACAAAAACTCATCCGAATCTTGCAGAAATCACCAGCTGAAATATGCAGTAAGTACCACTGCCAAGATGCCTTGCTACCACAATGCAGTGAACCTGACAGAATTGTAGCTGGGGAAACGAAGCCATGCTGGCAGGCACCCAGCATCCCTGCTATGCCTTCGCAGGTGGGCAGAGGCTTCCTCTTACTACTGGGGCTGTTTGTGTGTGTGTGTGTGTGTGTGTGTGTGTGTGTGTGTGTGTGTGTGTGTGTGTGTGTGTGTAGAAATACTACTAAAGGCAGGGAAAGTATATGAGGCCTCCTACAGTTTCAAATTAATTATGAGACTATACAAAAATAGGTAGACATACAGGCAGCTTAAAAAACTCTCAAGAAAACTAACCACTGTAAGTAAATCTTGGGTAGAACCTGAGTATGAAGCAGACTGGCATGGACCCCACAGAATGCCAGGCCCGCTCTACAGAGATAAAGAGTCTCCTTTATTTCCTTGGCTAAAATGTACTGATTGCTGACCATGTGTAAGGTGTTGACTGAAGTGCTGGAGACAGGGTAGAGTCTGCAGAGATGGAGCATTGTAAGTAGGAAAACAACTCCGGATGCAGACTGCATGTAACCAGCACCTGATCACCTGTGCGGCTCCAGGCAAGCGTGAAAGGACAGCATGAAGCTATGAAGCTATGAAGCAACAGGACCACCAAGGACTGCAGAGATGGTAGAGTTGGTAAGGGCCTGATGTCCAACTTTGGGCCCTGATTGTGTACTCCCACCATCCAGGTAAAGCCAGGCCCCGTGGAATGCATCTGTAAAGCAAGCCTTGGGGCTGCAAAGAAAGTAAACTCCCTGAGTATGGCTGTGTAGCCAACCCAAGGAGTCAGTGAGCTTTGGGTTTAGTGAGAGACCATGTCACTGCCCTCTGCCTTCTATACGCGTGCACCCACAGGCACATGTGCACCCATACAGACACCATGCACAGACAATGGGACTGCCTCATGAGCTGTGTATTCTTAGTACGTTCATAGTCAGTTTTTACAATTAGGCACCTGAGGTTTCCCTTCTTTTGTTAAGGTATCTTTTATTTTATATGCATGAATGTTGCCTTCATGTATGTTATATATCACATATTTACTGGGATCAGAGCCCCTGGAACAGAAGTTGCACATAGTTGTGAGGCACCAAATGATGGGAACCGAACCCATCTCCTGTTAGAGAAGTAGGTGCTACTAACTGAACTAACTCTGTCTGTCTCTGTCTCTCTCTTTCTCTCCCTCTCCCTCCCTCCCTCCCTCCCCATACTCTTTCTTTTATGTCTTTCCTGAAATGCTTACATTATCCTGAGCAGAGCTGGTATATTCAGTAGCCTAAAAATAAAAACCCGTGTCTTTAGTCAGAGGCTCAAGTAATGTAGAGTTTGTCCTTTCTCTTTAAAGGCTCTAAAGCCGTGGATGACTTCATTTCTCAATTTTCCAAAGGCGACATTTAACTCCCCCAAGAAAACTTACCCACAACTGAGGTCACCCCTGCACAACTGGCCAGTGTGACCTCTACAGTGGCTGCTACAAAAGGAGGCCTGAAAAGCTTGAGGAGCTGTGGATTCACAAATGGCTGGTGCATTTGCATTATAGAAGCTGAAATTCCAGAGAGAAATGCGGGCAAACTAGAGCTGCTGCAGACTTACTTCGCCCCATCCAGTTTCAACCATCCAGAGAAGAGAAAGTGGGATAAAGAAAAGGGGAAAAAATGAAGCACAAATACCAACAACCAGAAAGGTGGACTCAGTGGTTCTCTAGATGGAAAAAGATGTTTGAGGTGAAAAACGGAAGTGCAAATGGGAGATGAAACAGGGACTGAGCCGTGCTCTGTGACATAGGCCCTGAACGCCCAACTACTAAGGAGGCTGAGACAGGATTCCCAGGGAGATCCAGTCTCAAAACTTACAAGAATTTAAAAAAAAAAGAGGGTGGGGGGATTTGTCTGGGGAGGTAGCTCAATGGTAACACAATTGCCTTGTAAGGTCTGTTAATTATCAGCACTTTGCAAAACAACAACAAAAACAAGAGTTGCCAATTCTGGGACCCCTTAGGAGCAGGTGGCAATCAGTATGGATGTGACACCCTCTGTCTACTACTCCATGTATCATCATGTCACCCTCAATGTGACATTCACCTTCTCCCACTCTTCCATGACCATTTAGAACTATGAATTCCTTAATGGCCAAGGCTCTTTTAGCATCTCCATGGGATTCTTGCAAAGCTCACACCCCATCCAGTCTTTCTACTGAGGTCCTGACACTTTTTCAGAATCACCACTTTGTATACCCTGCAGCCTGAGGCCATCACCACACATACTGGGATGTTCTTCATCCTCATCATTCTATGTGATGTTTTCTCAGGACCACTACCACCCACCCACTCAATAACCTACTCTATAATATAATTCCATTGCTGTCTGCCTCTCTCTCCACCAGTGACCAAGCAAGAGAAACCCAGGTCTAGGACCCTCCTGCCTTGATACAAAATATAAGCTTGCTTATATGTAGTAATGGCTTGAACAAAGTAAGTAGTATCTCTATCCTGTGCCTCCCATATATTTCCTATAAAACCAGAATGGTGAGAATATTTATCCCTTAAGTGTGTTATGAGAATTATAATAGAGGAAAAGTGTCATGGCTAGTGAGATGGCTCAGGAGTTAAAAGCACATACTGCTCTTCCTGAGGACCAGGATTCAGCTCCCAGCAGCAACACTATTGCTCCCAACAGCCTATAGTTGGAGTCCTAGGAATTCTGACATCTTTCTCTAATCTCCCAGGGCACCTGCACTCATGTTCACATGCCCAAACAGAAACACAAACATGCATACACATGATTACAAATTTTTAAAAAGTGTGTAGAACCTTCTACAGTAAGCACTTAAGGAGGCACTGTCATTATGGCTGCTTCTCCAAGGCTACATGATCCCCATACCACATCAGCATACCTCTTTCAGTAGGCTGACAATGGCTATAGAGACAGTTCTCTCATGGAAGCTGTAAGAACTGACAGCTATCTGACTTAACACAGGTATAAGATGACAGCTATCAGAAAAGAACATTTGCTAAATTCTCTTTTCCGATCCTACTAAGATGAGAAGGATTTACCTAGACAGCAGAGCGCCGCTTCCTAAAAGCAGCAGAGATGGTACATGGCCCTGCACTGAGAAAGGGTTAATGGGAGTAAGATGTTGAATTCTATAAACCTCATTCAATATTCATCAACTCAGAGGTGTTCTTAATCCCCCACCCACTTTAGAGGGGGAGACTGTGGATCAAAGAGCACACTTCACAGATAGTGTTTCATGAAAGCGAAGGTATCAAGTTTATCCTCTGGCAGTATGCAGGTGGGCCTAAGCTGCCCTGGCCACTGCACCAGGACAGTGGGGACTCAGGCAAGAACAGTGCTGGGCAACAGCTCACAAGGGGCCTGAACAGGTTACCATCCTGAACTTTTGATGCTATATTGATTTTTTAATGACTACTGTAAGCCTGTGGAGTCTCTGACATTTAAGGGGGCTCCTTTAGAAATATTTCTGTAGGGCAGATTCTTGTCCTTCAAAATGAATGGGAGGAAAAAGATGATTACATTTGGTCCACCAGATTTACTGTTCACACACTCAACCTTAAACATGTTAAGTTCCAAGAATCAGTGCGTGCCACGGGCATTTATGGGTTAGAAAGGTGATACATATGTTGAAGATAACGGGATGTGATAGCTACACAGACTGTGTCTGCTGTGCAAATACAGCATATGATATCATCATGAAAGCTAAATCTTTACAAATTGGATTTCCTTAAATCAGATATACCTATAGCATGACAATGTTCCACTTCAAAACAAGACCAGCCTTTCCCAGGAGGCATGTACTAATCTGTCAAGACAGCCTTGTTTTTCTTTGATGCACTTTTCCAAGCCACCATTCATCATGCTTCCCACTGCGGGAACAGCTGCTGATCTCAGCAGTCTCTCTTGGATGGGCTTGTAGCTCCCTGCCACCCACCCCTACGAATTTCTGTTTTATTTGCCTATTATATCACCTATAACTGAGCCCCAGTGCTGGGTCTGAACACCTCTGCACAGTTCCCAACAGCCCCTCCCCCCACGGTCCATCTACCGAATGACTGATCTCTATACTTTACCCCCACCCACACTTTGGAGATTCCTGTTCCAATACACCATGCTCACTGCAGTTCCCTGGAGTAGTTTAAAAGTGTCCCTCCCTGCAACAGCACTCCACTTTCACAAAGGCCACTCCATTCTTCTGTCTTGTTTTAGACTTATCATTGGTCTACACACTCTGTCAAGCGAAGGCCTTCTCTTCACATTGCCTTTAATGTAAAATTTACATTTCTAGTTTATAATTATGTGTGTGTGCGCGTGTGTGCATGTATGAGTGCAGGTGCGCACATAATGCAGGTACCAGCCGAGGCCAGTGTTAATCCTACTGGGCGAGAATAAGACCACTATCACAATTGTAGAGTCAAGTTTGAAGCAAGCTTTATTAAATACTGATCAGGATGATGCACTGGCCATGTCCATATTTGAGATTCCTAGAGTATAGTGGCAAATTACATTAGTCAGAGGCTTAAAAGGCAAAACCCACTGGGTTATGTAATTCCCACCTTTATCCAATGACGGACAAGCATACAACCTGATGAACTTCCTGCCTAAGTACCTCCCACTTACATGTTACCAAGCACATCCACAGCAGTTAGGAAAACCAACCTTGTTTACAGAAGTAAAACCACATGCTTTGTCATTTTCCATGAAGAACAGCCCCCAGCATTCCTTGGGCAAGAAAGGTTTACAAGTAAGAGACATTTTCCTGTTATAGCTCTCTTAAACACAGTATGACTTAAACATAGATGACTTTAGACATCACATCAGAGGCAGTGAATACCTCTTGGAGCGAGTGGTTACAAGATGACCATCATCAGTACTGAGAACCAAGCCTGAGTCTTCTACAAGAACATCAAATATTCTTAACCACACTGCCATCTCTTCAATTCCCATATTAGACTTATATTCCTATAATACTGGGTAAAATGATGCACCAAATATATGAGTCACTAACCTATCTCCTTCACAAAGGAGATTGTGATTCTGAATTTTAAAATATTTTCTACCCACCAAAACAGAAATAAAACTAAGAATATATTCATCTGGTCACCAAAGAGTCAATGAAGCATCTTGGTGTGAAGCAGAAAAGGAAATTTAGATGTTTGTAGAGAGAAATATAAAGCCATGGAAGATGGGGCCAGGGAGCTCCTGAGAAGACAGGTTTGCTGGTTAGTTTGTCTATTTGTCTTTTAGTTTATTTTAGAATTCTTTATTTCATGTGTATGAATATTTTCTGGTGAGCATGTATATCTACCATATGTGAACCTGGTGCTCAAGGAAGTCAGAAGTGGGCTTCAGGTCCCCTGGACAGGAGTTATTGATAGTTGTGAATCACCACCATTTGTCTACAATGGAGCCTGGATCCTCTTCAAGAGCAGCGACTGCTCTTAACCACTGAGCCATCTCTGCACTCCCTGCTGGTTAGGTTTTTGTTTTTGTTTTTTGTTTTTTGTTTTTTGAGACAGGGTTTCTCTGTGTAGCCCTGGCTGTCCTGGAACTCACTGTGTAGACCAGGCTGGCTTCGAACTCAGAAATCCTCCTGCCTCTGCCTCCCAAGTGCTGGAATTAAAGGTGTGCGCCACCACCGCCCGGCAAAGATTTATTTATTTATTTATTTTATGTATATGAGTACACTGCTGCTGTCTTCAGACACACCAGAAGAGGGCATCAGATCCCATTACAGATGGTTGCGAGCCACCATGTGGTTGCTGGGAATTGAACTCAGAACCTCTGGAAGAGCAGTCGGTGCTCTTAACCTCTGAGCCATCTCTCCAGCCCCCTGCTGGTTAGTTTTAACTGTCAACATGATACAACCTAGAGCCACCTGGAAGAAAGCATGAATGAGGAGGTTATCTAGATGACATATCTAGGCTGGCCTGGGAGCTTACCAGTGCGGGACTGTCTACATTGTTAATGGGATTCAGGAAACCATTTCTACAGGAGTGATAGAGCAGGACTATGCTGAAGGCACAGATCAAGGAAGATACAGAAACTAGAGAAGTTACGCTGACTTCGCACTATGAAATATCTCTTTACCCGTGATTTCTTCACTATGGTTACTCTTGTGTACATGGGGCCTCTTCCTGATGCCTCCCAAAGCCACTCACTAAAGGCAGGAATGAACAGCAGAGAACAAGGCTTCTTTGTAGAGAGAACGGATCTTCAGAGTAAGATTTGAAAAGGGCACAGAGAGGGCAAACAGGAAGGACCTTGAGTTTCTCAAATGCTGGCAGATGGCCCTAAATTTCTCTCTTGAGAGTAGAAAACACATCTGCAGGTAGAAAGTATTGTTAACTGGTAAAGAAGGCTTGAAATTGTGTTCAGGATCAAGAAGCTTAATAAGCAATGGGTTTTCTTTCACCATACACCTTCCAGGACCCAATCTAACTGAGTCCATGGCATCTTCAAGCTATGAGATTGCAGGAACTATAGTATGATTTAAAGTAATACTGAACAACAAGGCTCAGCACGTAAATATGCCTTCTGCCAAGCTTGATGGCTAGAATTTCATTCCTGAGACCCACATGGTAGAAGGAGAGAGCCAACTGCTGCAAATTGTTCTTTGACAACTGATTTCCCCAGGTTGTACTCTGATCCATGTACATGTACTCTGACATGCATGAACCTACCCCACCAACACACATGCACACGCTCATGCACACTCATATGCATGTACGTGCATGCACGCGCGCGCACACACACACACACACACACACACACACACACACACACACGAGTAAATGAATGAATAGAATGCGATGAAGTTGTTGATTGTGTCTGAATAGAAGCCCTGAGTGCATGCCTACAGAGTTGAGAACTGAGCATGAAATGCCATAGCGCTGCAGTTACAGGCTGTAACCTGTCTAATGTGAGTGCTAGGAAGAAAGTGCAGTTCCTCTAGAAGAGCAGAAATCACTCTTTAATTGATGAACCATCTCTCTAATACCAATACATTTTATATTTTAATGAACTGACTCAGAAATACCCTAGGTAAACAAACTTACAAACATAAAAAAGTAAAGGTCCTGGTAGATAGATATTAGAGACACAGCACATCAAGTAGAAAAAGCAGGCACGCTACCCATGGTGGACCTAAGCTGAAAGGACAGATGCAGGGTTTTCGATGGCGAGCTATGGTAGCTGCTTTCTATAAAGTTTAGGCTGTTGATTCCACTTAAGAAATGTGCACTAAAGACTTTAGCACTGCAGGGAAGGAGAAATCCACACCAAGCTCTTTCCAAAAGGTTCTGAACAAGTACAGGACAAGAATTTCTAACCTGTCGGCCTATGGGCTACTTCCACAATGGTGAATATACAGAACTAACTAAGATAGGTAAATGGCTGTCTGGGCTACACACATCAATGCATTCTCAATAAGCAGTATCTGATCTCTAAGATGAGCCTTGTCTGTATCAGCATTGATACAGGCTAACAAAAACAAATGAAAATTTCATAACTTTAATGATGAAATCAAACGAAGGTAATTAAGAACTAAATTATCCTACAAACCTACATCTCAAGCCTGAACTCTGGGTTAAAATGACTACACTTAAATATATTCATTAGTATCTACATCATACTATTGCATTCTATTAAATACATTCTTATTTCAGTCAAGGTAACACAGGATGGTGTGGGATATATTACATAACTAAAAATAGCCTTGAACTTCTAGCATTCTGCCTCCATATTCCAAGTATTAGGACTTTCACTGTACATCGCCACATAGCTTACGAGGTCTTAAAAGTCAAACCTTAGCTTTCATGCATGTAAACTTGCCCTCTACCAACTGATCTACACCTCAAGTGAAAGGTATTCTGAACTCATGTTCACCAGACTGATGGAGTCATGACGTAGCTCCAAAGCCATGTGTGCTCCTTCAACAGGTCCTTTCTTGTATCTCAGATGAAAACTACAGACCCATTTTCCTTAACTTTGCTTTATTTCTTCTTGCACCTTTTAAAATTACAGTTGTTGGCAAATTCTATTGACAGACATCTATATATTTAAATCTTTTACTATCCACCTTATTTTCTCTACTAAACAGGGCAGCCTCCTACTAAGAGCTTGATAGGAAAACAAAATGCACCACTCATGTCCCTCTCCCTCCCTACTCTGTATATCCACTCCTTCGCCACACAGCTGACAGAATGCTTTTTGAACACACACACACACGCACACACACACACACACGCACACACACACTCAGAGAGAGAGAGAGAGAGACAGACAGACAGACAGAGACACAGAGAGACAGAGAGACAGAGACAGAGAGACTGAGAGAGACAGAGACATGGAGAGACAGAGAGACAGAGACACAGAGAGACAGAGACAGAGAGACTGAGAGAGACAGAGACACGGAGAGACAGAGAGACAGAGACACAGAGAGACAGAGACAGAGAGACTGAGAGAGACAGAGACACAGAGAGACAGAGAGACAGAGACAGAGAGACTCATACTCACTCACTCTCACACAGATTTCCAGAAGCCTCCCATCTGTTTTAAAATTTCACAATGATTCCCCATTTGCCAACAGCTTTCAGAAGCAAGCCCTAACTGTAGTTCACCCCACTCATTTCCAGCCACTTGTCTTCTTTCATCTCAACCTGCTGCAATACGACACAAATGCCATTCCTCCTAGGCAAAGGTTAACATTCAGAGACCACTCCCCATCATTAATCTGAGGAGATTCTCTTTTTGTGGTGCTTCCAGAGTCCATGATACACAGCTATCAAAGTTCTGATTCTATAACAGGAAGCCTTCCCAGGGATTCTCAGGATGTATTTAAGCAACATCTGTTGTTGAAAGATCAGGAAGTCAAGTTCAGGGACTGCATTTATTTGAACAAACGGAACTACACATTGATAGGGCCAAGACTCTGAAGGTATCTCAGATCATGATGGAGGGTAATAAACCACAGGTAAATACACAGGCACAGCCTTTCAGGACACTGGCAAGCACTGCTGGGAAGAAGCCAACTCCTGCAAAGTGGCTGCATTTGTCTTGCTAAGGGTCAGCCATGACAGCATCTGTCAGGAGGAGCTTGACCAGAGGAGCTCAGACCCCAGCCTTGCAGTAACAGGATAAGCCAGTATCTGGTGGAGCACAAACAAGGTAGACTTTCTTCCTCTGGCACAGGGCAGGCACAGGGCCAATCACACACAGTGCTCTCTGTTTTTGCAAGTCTAATGTGGTCTGCTGAGGGGAGGGGTGAGAGATCACCAGTTCATAATGGCTCTCATTATGTCTGCTGTGTTCTGAGCCAAGATTAGACACTAGACAATCCTCTGTCCAGTGTCAAGGGCTTTCAACTGCCCTTTCAACAGGATAATTCCACTTCAAACTAATTTAGGTTTCTTATAACCCAGGCTACCAAAACTGATACACTTCACTGTCTCGGCCTGGAAAAAAGAGGTTAATGTCTGCTCCAAAGAGAAATAAAGACTGGGGTTTGGAGTCTGTGTGGCTCTACATGAGCTATAACAAACACAACACCCTAAAATCTCACACTATCTGCGGAGCTGTCAGCCTCCCTGCAGGAACTCTGACTCTCCTTGTTGCTGCCTCCATTTCTAAAGATCATATTCCTTTTAGTATAGAGTCCATGGAACATTCCAGAAGAACTTTAAAAAAAGATATTAGCATTTCCACTAAAATCAACAAGGTTGTGCGAGGTTCATTTAAGGACAGACACTAACAGCAATTCACCTTTGTCTTCTAAACACAGAAAAGTTTTGGAGACAAAACAGAAGTCTAAAACCTGGAATGGGCTCATGTTCATATCTCCGGCACCAATTCCAGAGGGTAAAGGAGCACTGTGCAAAGTCTAATGCCATCTAGATACCAGTGTCAGGCCACCACAGCAAAACTTAAGAATAAAAAGAAACAACAACAACCCATGCAGTCTGCAGTTTACATGAATACATAAAGACAATGAAGACAAGACATTAATTCAGGGGATTCAAAATCCAGGAAAAGAATTACAAGAAAAAGAAACATCAAGCCAAAGACACTCAACTATTAAATGAAAAGGTCATGTTTCAAGTCTCCAAAGCTCACTTTATGCCTACAAACATGCCAAACCCACGAATGTTTATGTAAATACTGAAATTTTTCATTTAATAAAAGTAATCTTACATACCTACCAATGTACTCACTCCTCCCTTTAAAGCACAAAGGCTTTGATGGGGCAATTTTTCTTCTAAGGGTGACTATTTCACATATCAGTTTTTTTCCCAACCCAAGCCATTATGTAAACAACTATGCATAATCTAGAGAAGTAATATTATATAAAATTTTGCATGTAAAGTACAAAAATTTTAAATAAAATTTATACTGAAACAAAATGCATAAACAACCTAAAGGAACTTGGAAATCTATGTTCACATGGTGAGTAGATTACCTGTTAACACTAACAGCACCCTACAGCCATCCTTAAATGTTTCCACTTCATACAGAGTTCCTATGCTCATCCGGAAATAAGCACAAGTCAAACAAGGTGACCGCTGCTTTAAAAACTAACATTTTATAATTTGGTATAATTTTCCTTTAATGGACACTGTAGATTTGGGGGCTTAAAGGGGAAATAAAGCATCTCAAGAGAATGTTGAAAAGTAATGATCTGAAGCCATTATCCCAGCCTAGTAAAGCTCAATTCACGTTTAACAGTTATCTGGTATAGCTCTAATTCACACATTCTAAAGCACAAGAACCTGCAGTCTGTACAGTGGGTAAGCCAAGTGCCTGCTACATGGTTGACGGAGAAGCCACTCGCAGAGTACAGAAAGTGTCAAATCACACAGGCGAGCTGTAATCCTTGGTTCCACAGTAATCCAGGAGGTTTCAGCCTGTGTCACCGCTCTGTGTCTTCATACAACTACACAGCAAGACTCCTGAAACTTCCTCCTTAGCAAATGTCACTGTTGAACCCTACAGCCTCCCCTCAGCCCATCCTCCCCAAATTAAACTTTAGACTCCAATAAGCTTTGCCAAAACAAAAGCAATGCGTTCCTTACACTTGTACACCGGCTGCAAATGCTCCCTCACAGAAGCAGGCAGCTCAGCTAGCTGGGTTTTTCAGTAACAAAGGACAGAACCGCACTTTTCCATTTGGGGCTGCAGAGGGAGCCAGAACCATGCAATGTGAAAAAAAGCGAGTCAGCAATGTAGAGGACTGGGGGAATCCAAGGCTAGTGAAAAATATGGATACAGGAATACATACTGCAGATATCAGTTCTAAAATTAAGGTTAAAAAAAGCAACACTCTCAAATTAGTAGGTCTTGTCATAAGACTTCGTTTTGGGGTATATTTGGGGAAAGAATTTCTAAAAATATTTAATTTTTTAAAAAATTTTTATTTATTTATTTATTTTTCTCTCATACAATATATCCCAAATGCAGCCTCTTCCCCTCCCAGTACTCCTTCCATTTCCACTCTCTGCAAAATCTACTGCTCCTCTGTATCCCTTCCAAAATAGCAGGCCCCCACTCACACTCTATGATATCAACTGAACTCAGCAGGACAAGATGCAACAAGACTAGGCTAATACCCTCGTATTTAAATGGAATGCTGCAAACCAGTAGGTGGAAAGGTTCCACTAGCAGGCAAAAATTTCACAGTAATCCCCAATCCCATTGATAGGGTTCCAATACAAACCCCTTATTTATGTATGTTGACATGTGTTTGTGTGTGCATGTGCACACATGTGCACAGGTACATGGGGCAGTCAGAAGAGGGTGTCAAATCCTTTGGGGCTGAATTTACTTGTGGTTCTGAGTCACCAACATGGTTGGTGGCAACCCAATTTAGGTCCTTGGCAAGAGCAATTGCTGTAAACCCACAGAGCTATCTCTCCAGCCACTGCAGTATTTTTAAAGAGTATATTAGAAGCTGACCTGACCTTCCCACATAACACACAGCATCAGATCAGAAAGCAGAGAAAGAGGAGCAGAAGGCAGGGTCAGAGGCAGAGACACATGTTTTAAGAAATAAGATTGCCAATACAAAGGACAGAAAGCCCTGCCTGATCCCAGTCTGTGATGTTGTGACAGGTCATGAAAGAAGTCTCAGGAGACTGTCACCTCCAACACTACCTTGTGACAGTGAGATGCCACAGCAAACACAGCAGAATGGAAAAGACAACTGTTTTAATCAGTGGCAAGACAACAGTTAACTCATAGTTCCAAGCAATAAAGAGAGCTTATTCTCTGACAGCTCTTTCCTAACAAACCAAAGACACATAATAACAAGCTACGATGATACCAGTGTGGTTTATACTGTAATGTAGAAACAAGTGAGATTTTACATAGTGCAAAGGTTTCAGGCGAAGCCTCAACAATATATACTGTCAAACACTATAAACGAATCCTGAACTGGTCACCCCATGATACATCTTGAACAAGGAAAACAGCAACAGAGAATCTGAAAGAAATTTTAAAATGCAAAAAACAATATGAAAGTGGGTTTAAAGCACAAATTCAAGCAGCATAAAGACGTGAAGTTCAATCTAGAGAAACACATCCTTCAGAAGATACTATTTTCTTTAAACTATATAAGCAGGGTTAGGAATGTGGTTCCACTATAGAATACTTGCTTAGAACACCTCCCTCCTACCTTTATAAAAGATGATAAGTAGCTGAGTGGTAGGGCACTTGCCTAGGATCCCTCAGTGACAGGTTGGGGGTGTGGTTTTGTGGTGGCACACATTCACCAACAATAAATAAAGTAGCATAATGAAATAATATTTCAAACAGAATGAAATAACAGAAATGACCCAGAAGGTACAAAGGCATCTTTCATAAACAAGAACATTAAAATATTTACTATGAGATACATTCAGATATTTAAAAAAAACAAGGAAGTTTATTATTTAAACAATACATACAACCTACACCTCTAAAACTACTGAACACACGTAGGAGAAAAAAAAGATTAATGAACATGAGGCTCAGCAAAAGAACTGTCCAAAACGACACACACACACACACACACACACAAACAAACAAAGAGGGGGGGAGAGGGAGGGGGAGGAGGAGGGGGAGAGAGAAAATGAGAGAGAAAATGAGAAAATGAGAGAGAGAGAGAGAGAGAGAGAGAGAGAATGAGAGAGAGAGAAAATGAGAGGGAGAATTTATGAACAGAAAATGACCTCTGCTCCTGAGTGTTCCTTAGATCATATACATCTTTTGCCATTTACTAGACTATCTCAGCAAGAAATACTAAAGGAAGTCCTTTGGTTACCAGGAATGGCTCCACTGTCTGTCAGACCTAAGCAAATGAAAGACATAGTAACCATCTGGCTTCCTTGATTTAATCAATATTTCCTGATTGAAAATCGCTTTAAAAGAAAATTTACTGGTTAAATATAAACAAAAGAAACAATCTGCTGTCTCTTTAACATATATAAATCTATGAAATGTACACTATAGAAGTTAGAATGGAAGAAATGCAAGCCAAGAACAGAATGGAATACTAAGTTCATCATTCATACACCATATATGAAGTCATGTATCACTTGAGGGAAAGCTGTTACAAGCTAAAGATACAACACACACACACACACACACAATTAACTCTAAAGCAATAATTAGAAACAAAGAATTCTAGCTAATGCATCAACAAAACATTAAATGGAGTCTTTAAAGAAAAACATTTTTAATAAAAAAAACAGGAAGAGAAAAAAGAGAAGGAAAGATATCATCAATATAAAGCAAGTGCCAACATGACAGACTTGAAACTGATCTTCTCAATGGACAACACTCCTATTAAAAGACAGAGGAAAGGGCTGGAAATATGGCACACTCATGTGTCTTTCAAATGCCCGAAACTCGAGCTCCAAAGCATCAGTACAAAACCCACTTTTCTAGTCTCCAAAGGCACCTGCACTACTCTTATATGCATACCCAGGCATGCACATGGTAACATGACATTGTGTTTTAAAATGCCCCAAAAATCTTTTTAAAAGATACGAATAGTAAGTAAAAATAGGACTTAATAGACACATATGTTTTAAACTATATTTGAGAGCAAGGACTACAAGCAGGGATAAAGACATCTAATTAATAATAATAGCAAGCACCCACCAATCAACACAACATAACAATCTTAAATTTTTATGCACTTAAAAACAGAGACATCAGATAAGGAAAAGAATTAAAAGTAAATCACAGTCAGAAACATGAATCAATCTCCCCTCGTTCAAGTAAGCAGAAAACACTAACTCAGGTTAAAATCAAACTAAAAATCAAAATGAACAGCTTGACCAGACAGGTATGTCTAACACGCTCTACGAAGCCACTGAGAATAACCGCTTGGTCAATGCACAGGGATCACCTACATAAAAAAACCATATTATGATGATAAATTGAATGCCAGTCCATTTTAGATGTGAAGAGACACAAAGCATGTCTTAAAATCACAGGGTGTACATAGGTTTAAGCCCACAAATGAAGAAAAATGTATCATAAAGAAGATCTAAAAAATATTTTGCATAGAAAATGAAAACATTTAAAATTTGTGGGGTACTACTAAAGTAGTATTATGGGGTACATTTATACAGTAAATTTATATGCCTATATAAGGAAAGATGATTCCAGCTTCTCCTTAAAACTACCACTGCCCGGTAGTGGTGGCGCACGCCTTTAATCCCAGCACTTGGGAGGCAGAAGCAGGTGGATTTCTGAGTTCGAGGCCAGCCTGGTCGACAGAATGAGTTCCAGGACAGCCAGGGCTACACAGAGAGGCCCTGTCTTAAAAAAGACAAACAAACAAACAAAAGAAACAAAAACAAAAACAAACCAACTAGCACTGATTCACAGCAGCATGGGTGGCAGTGTCCCCAGGGAACCCCTGGACGCAGGGGCAAAGGCAGGAGGGTCGTGAATTGCAGGCCATCGAAAATACAGAGCTGGTGAAGTAGCACATGCCTTCACTCCCAACGCTCAGGAGGCAGAGGCAGGAAGATCTCCTTGAGTTCAAGACCAGCCTGGTCTATAGATCTAGTTTCAGAACAGCCAGAGCTGTTACACAGAAAAACCCTGTCTGGAAAAACCAAAAAGGAAAAGAAAGAAATAATCAAAAAAACAAACAAACAAACAAAAAAAACATTAATTTGTTCTCACGTTCAAAAAAAAAAAAGGAAAAAAGAAGAACGTTAGCAAAAATATGAGCAGAGTAAACCCTAAATAAACAGAAAGGAGGAAATCAATGAAATATAAAACAGCACAGAAAAATCAATGAAAGCAAAGCTGGATCTTTGAGAAAATTGGTAAAACTGATAAATGCCTATTCATACTCACATGCGGAGAGAGCAGAGGAAACAGAGATATAGACAAAGGCGGACGCTAACAATAATGAGTGCAGATCACCATGCTCTGGATAGCTGTTTGAACAATAAAGAATATTATACAGATATTATACAGACAACTGAGTGAAGAGATGAATACTCAGATGAAATGGGCAAATTCATCAAAAGCAAACATTATACATGACTGAAAACCAAACCCACTACAGAAAGAGTTCACAACAGAATTACCTGACTGCTTATGTGGTATTTTCTCACCCTCTATCTCCAACTAAGACAAAACAAAACAGAAACGCCACTCCAGTCCTATGAACAATCATTGATTAAAGTCTAAGTAACATTAAAAAAAGAAACCTATAAAAGCTCCATACAAACTTTTCTACGAAACGGAAGGAGTTATTACTCTTCTCTGTGATGCCATTATAGATACTCACTACATCACGAGAAAGCTTGACAATAACTTTAATCAAAAGGACAGAATTGGTATAAATACGTCATTCAAGAAATGTTTAGCTCAAAAGTAATATATTACTGCTGGTGGGGAAGTGGGTGGAGGGAAGGGAGAGAGAGAGGGAGGAGAAGGAAGACCAGAAGAAATGAGACAGACACAGAAAGACACTGTGCAGCTCTTATGAGCAGGAACAGAACATGGTATGGACAACATGGTTAACTCTGTTTAACACTTAGTCTGTATTTAGTGAATATCTGCAATAACAAAGTCTAAAGCCTACTTTAAACACTTTCAATGAGTTAACTTATTCTTTAAATATGTAAAAATTCACTTCCTCCATTACTTTTTCTGCTTAAACAAATCTTCAAGCAATCATGCTGGTTATGAGTAAGAAAACAACACCATGGGGAATAGAATATATAGAAAATGCACTGTATACAAACCTGAAAAGGTATATTGGTGCATACGTGGCAAAACTCCTTCATAACTGCATTAACAATTCAGGAGTGATTCTAACCAAGCTCTAAACACTGCCATGCTCTGATTCAAGGATTTTCTCAAAAACTGTGGAGGTCTGTAAGGAGTAAGGCACTTTCTATAACAGTTTTCAAACACAACCAATTCGACATTACACTCCTAAATTAAGCATTTCTGAGATGCCACAGCCAAAAACTATCCCTTCAGAAGTGAAGCAAGAGACAGACAGGACCATAAGAAATGTCCCCCACACACACCTAGAACTAACACTTATGCCCACATACAGAGTTCACATTTATTTTCAAAGTCCTAGAAAATTCTTATCTAATAGCTAAGTCTATTCTGTGTTACCTGTTTTACGAGATAGAAAATAGTTTCCTTTAAACAGAAAAGAAATGACCGGTTTAATATAGGTAAGGAATAATAAAAACAGAATTGGTTTGCTCCAATAAATATCTCTAAAAGGAAAGAGGAAAGGAAGTAAGGAGGGAAGGAGGAAGAGCAAGCTAGTAGGTAACAGTCTATATTTAACCACCAGAAGCCAAAGATCAAACCATGAGGAGACTGTGTGAATGCAATGGGCAGCTTCAATTGTCAACGAGACACAATCCAGCTTGGAAATGTGTCACAAGGAGAGGGATCTAGACCAGGCTGCTCTGCGATCATGTCTTTGGGGAGCTGTGTTGATTGTGTTCTACATGAAACAGAAAGACCGAAGCCACTCTGTGTAGCACCCTTCCATGGGCGTTGGCTCTAGAGCACCAGGGTACAAACAGGATGAGCAGAGTACAACAATGTGCAAACATTCATTTCTCTCAGCAAGTGATCATGGCTGTATTGTGACCAGCTGGTTGAGTTTCTACTGCCGTAACTTCTCTGCCATAACAGACTGTAGCCTGAAACTGACTTAAACCCTGCCCTCACTAAGATTCCATTCCTCAGGGTATTTTACAAAAGCAATAGGAGTGAAACTGGGATGATGCACACACCCAAAGACCCAAAGATGGCATGGTTTGACATGCCAGTACTTCAGAGCATTAGGCATCCTTCTGGCTGCATCTTTAACATCCTTGGGATCAGAAAACATTCACCAAGGTTCCTATTATCAGTAAACCAAAGGTTTTATTCTCTGCTTCATTCAAATTTCCAGATCTTAATTGACAATTACACAAACAAACCAATCAACCAAGCAAACCACCCAAGACTAAACACTAAACCAGAAGACATGCATCTTTTTTCAGGCCATCACAATGCATCCTGTGAGGGTGAGAAACTACCACATAAGCAGGCAGGTAATTCTGTTGTGAACTCTTTCTGTAGTGGGTTTAGTTTTCAGTCATGTATAACATTTGCTTTTGATGAATTTGCCCATTTCATCTGAGTATTCATCTCTTGACTCAGTTGTCTGTATAATATCTGTATACTATCCCTTTATTGTTTAAACAATAAACTGTATAGAAACCTGAAAAGGTATACTGATGCATACGTGGCAAAACTCCTTCATAACTGCATTAACAATTTAGGAGGGATTCTAACCAGACTCTAAAAACTGCCATCTGATTCAGGGATCTCCTCCAAAACTGGATGGAAAATGTATAAGGAAACAAACATGCTTCGGCTTATTATCAGGCATCGTGCAATATATGCATATGTCACCTCATTACTATGCACAACCTTTATGTTGTATCTGCTAAAAGGAAACTTTTTAATTTAAAGATAAAAGAAAATGTTCCATGTAAAGAACCAGTATGAACAGGCAGCAAGAAATCTGGAGGCAGAAGCTAGGAATTGATCTTAATGGCTCCCCGTGCTATAGTAGCTAACACAGGAGGCACTTCAAAGAGGAGGGTGGGTCAAAAGCTATAGGTCAGCTCATAACAGAATAACAAGGAGCATAATGACCTGCAGATTCAACATGGCAAGAGCTTCAGATATCACCTGCCTAAATCCAGTATTTTCACAGTACCAGGAGAACTGTGGGGTGTCCTCACACTCTCCCCTATACAGTTGACAACATTTGTATGACTTGCCCTATGGAGTTGTGAACAACAGTCTACTCATCTCAGAGAGGGCTACAATAGTAGACTGAAAGAACACAATGCCACCAACTCCAGCTTTGGTTAGCCAATAAGCTCACTGGGCTTACAGGAGCATGGTTGAATGATTATTTCGAATAAGGATGAGGATTCTTCAATAACCACATCATCAAAATGGTTCACTCCATAATGGATGACAACTTCCCCACAGTTAACGAAGTCACTTCTACTGCTAACCTTCCATTCTATATTTTCTCTGCCAAGAGCATGTGCAAGTGGCCCAGGAAGTAAGCTGCTAGAATATGAGGTAGGGGTCTAAAAATCGTGCCTACCCATTTCTTTTGTGAGTCAATGTCCATAGACCCTATCATGAAAATCTCTTATGAGTAATCACAGCCATTCTGATTAAGATGGTAATAGCCATTAAGATGGTCAATATTCCACAAAACTACCCATCCCACACTGTCTTCTATTAGAGAAACAGAGACATAGAGAAGTAATTACAGGGAAGTAGGAGCCAGGTGATAATAAATTATGCAACAAAAAAGATGAAGATTTAAAAAAAAAAGTCATTCAATTTTTCAGCGAAGCACACCAGGCCCATTACCAAGCATTATATTTCACTCAGAGTTGGAGGCTTCCCCATCATCCTTATCATGCACTTTTTTGAAATCAAAAGTCATTATTAATAGCCTTTCTCATGTGGTGTGATAATTTCTGTAGCACTGTTCATCATGAGGAGAAGAACATTTCCAGCCTCCTACCAGTGTATAAGTAACAAGCATTATCTGCTGTTGACATGCCACAGGCAACTGTAAAGTTTTAAGTGTAGCTTCTACAACTTAAACAAGAAAGCCAAGTATTTCCTTAAAAATTTGCAGAACTAACGCTAGAAATCTATGTTTATTATTTTACTAAGCTGAGGCTTTCTTAGGAAGAAAAACAATCAGTCCCCACCACAATACTCCCCCAATGGTGGCAATTTTTATATCTGGGAAGAGATATAAATAAAATTTATAAAACTTAAAGTTTATTTTTGTTTGTATGTATGTATGTGTCTATATGTCAATGTGTGCAGGTATGCAGGCATCCCACAAGGCCAAAAGATGGTGTCAGAGCTCCCTGTAACTATAGTCACAGGAGGCTGCTACCAGGCTGATAAGGATGCTGGGAACTAAACTAAGATACTGTGTAAGCACTCTAGAACACTATAGTCTTTGAAGGATCAAGATCCTGATATATAAATAAAAGGGAATTTAAGACAAGGAAAACAAAAACAAATCACTCTTGACATACTTAGAGCTGTTTCATTTGCTGGGCTCAGAGACTGAAACACTATTCTTCTTGGATCATTCTAATAAACTCTTAGGGAAACAGCCACTGGAAAGACTAGGTGAATGTTGATGAGTCTACAGCATGCAGCAAAGCACCTCTTTCTTGTTAATAATGTGGTGGAGGAGAGGCAGGCCATAAATGCACCAAATAAGAATATTCTGCTATTGATGAAATGAATTCATATAAGGTGTTTAAATTTTTATATAAAAATTTGCAAAACATTTCTTATTTTCTAATTATAAAAATAAGTAAGGCCTGGGGAGGTAGCCTGAGGAACAACATCAAGGTTGCCCTCTGGTCTACACACATCCATGTACACATGTGCTTGCACACACAAGCGTCCACTCACAAAATGAAGCACCCTCCCATGGGATGTGCGCGTGCGTGCGTGCGTGCGTGCGTGCGTGCGTGCGTGCGTGTGTGTGTGTGTGTGTGTGTGTGTGTATGTGAGAGAACTATATGCATGAGCCATTATGCTACTATCAGAGAACAGCCTTCAGGAATAGGTTCTCTTCTGTTCATCATGTACATTCTGGGAACTGAACTCAAGTCCTCAGGGTGGGCAACAGGTATCTTTATACACTGAGCCACCTTACTGGCCCCAAATAAAAGTTTTATACCTGACTCTTGTAGCACTGGGGGACTCACCTCCAGGGGTAGGAGTTAAGAATGAGCTTTTTCACAAATGAGATAAGCTCTGATACATGTGGTCTGAAGACCACCCTTTGAAAACAAGCATGACTCTGCATATTCCCTACACAGGCAAGGCAGCTAATTGCTTCTCAATCTAATTATAGCCGATCTGAGCCCTGCAGAATCATCCTGTCCAGCTTTGTGCTGCATGCTTTCAAGATGTATGATACTAGCATTTCCTGAGCAAACGCAGGTGCAAACAGTGATTGTGAAATGACCCTCTCAATCAGTATCACTGCAGGCAGAAGCTTGGGAACACTGGCAGCTTCTGCAGAGCCATGATCAATGAATGCAGGTGAACTGTTCCAGGAGGTACATGATACAACTCATCGGGCCTCCTGGAAGACATCATGTGAGCCCAGCACCTACGAGCTCCTTTACTTCCTACTTCTGTGTATACGCAAGAGAACTGGTACAAGGACACATGCATATACCACTGGGTATAAAAAGCACCAGAGCTCCAGAAAGGAACTCTGTTCCCTTTACCCCATACAAAATCAATGCTTGTATCAACAGGAAAGACTGGGCCTTTATTTGGAATACCAAAAACTGCTGTTTCAACATCATTAGGACCTAGCTGTGCCCAGATGCATCAAAACAGTTGGGTTCCAAGGGCAAAGCAGGTCTAATGGGACTGAGGGTTAAGTACATGAAAAGGTGTATGTCACGAAGTTTCCATCAGTCCTAGCCTCAAACAAAACGTGTAATTCAGAATGGTTCTGTTCCAAATAACAGCTACTAAAATGTTCAAGGTAAAGATAAAAAGAATAGACTATTATATCCATCTTCAAGTGTAATTAAAAAGGAAGCTAATAACATCTTCAAGCTTCAGATCATTCTTTGTTCATCCCAGGAATTCTCCATGCAAAATTATTTTGACAATGAATCCTAATCAATCCCACACATGGACACTTTGGAGAGGGACGATTTCAGTAACACTGACGATGCTTCCGCTAGCAGCTCTGAAGATAAGGACACAGCATAATTCTGTGTTGAACCAAGATCATCATCTGCCACAGAGTCCAATCAAACCAACATCACACTCTACCCTCATTGTGCTTAGACACCCACCATACCTACTTCCAACAGAGCAATATCATGAGACAGAATTTATAGATAGAAAAGCTACACACAAAAACCTTAATACATAGTAAATCCTAAAGCTCAAGAGATGATCCAGTCAGAGGCTGAGAAGATGGCTCAGCGAGTAAAATGACTCACTTGTAAGCACAAGGATCTAAGCTTGTGCCCCACATCCCACAGAAAATTCTAGGCATGGTGGTACATGCTTTTAATCCCAGTGTGAAGGAAGAAGACACAGGAGGATCTCCTCGGTTTTCTAGTCATTCAACCTGAGTAAGTTCCAGGTCAATAAGTAACCATGTCTCTACAGGAGGTGGATAGCACTTGAGAAGTTTCAGAGAAGATTGGACTCCGGCCTCCACATGAATATGCTCACACATACACTTGTACAATTCAACCCCTCTACCCACAAAAAGACACTAGCAGTAGAAACAGTGGATCTGAGAAACAGAAAAAAAAATATATGTCCTATGTTGAGCTTAGGAGGCTATCACAAGATGCCAGGGACTTGACATAACAGTTGAACGCATTTAGCCACACAGAGAAAGCAGAGAGTAGCTGGCACTCACTTGGTTCCTTCCTAGACCCACAGGTGTACATGTGATTCTTTGGGCAAGGAGTGTTCAAGTGTACAGAACCTCCAAATGCACCTTCGACTTTTCCTATTTTGAAACAAGGTCCAAAGAATGGGTGTGAGGATGCCCAAGGGTTCTTAAGGGCATTTACCACATGGACCTGTCCCTGCCTGCCCGACTCAAAGCCCACTATTTCCTTTTCAATTAGCAGCTCCTCGAAAGGCAGTAATGAAAGCAGTTGCTAAAGAGCATTCAGATGTCACCAAAAGACTGCAAACCCAAACTGTAAATAGCACGTTGTGAGTCGCCTGTCACTGCCATCAACTCCCACGGGAATCTCGAAGCACGTGGCTATCACAGCCATCTGCTTGGATCCCCACCAACACCACTGTAAACCGCAGGCAGCCACCCAATCCCAACTCCTACCCATACCTGTCATGTACAGACTTGTGTAGGGATGGGATTGCTGTGAACAGAAATTAGCAGATTGCTTCATGTAGCTGACACGGGGCTGCATGGAGATAACTTTGTATTCTTCTAAGAAGGAAAAATGTACAGTTCAACTCCCCCACCCCAAAAGCAGAGTTTTAAACATTAATTTTTTAATTGCACATATTCATATATGTTTGTATGTGGGAATGTGTGTCTAAGTTCAAGTGCTCTCAAGGGGCCAGTGTGGCCTTGTCCTCCCTTGGAGCTGAAGTAACAAAGAACTCTGAATGGCCGGACAAGGTTATGGGGACTAGACTTAGTTCCTCTCCAAGACAGAACAATACATAACATTAACACTAAAACATCTTTCAGCTCTCAAAATGCAGTTTTAGATCAAAGGGAGTTACAGTCTCCCCTACCCTTGTCAACCACTTATTCAAGTTCCTACGGTTTGGTTCCAGATTTCCTGAGTTTCGGTTTTCTTTACTGATTCTATTTCCACTTTCAGGGCTGAAACTGTTTTATTCAATTCCTTCCACTGTTTGTATTTTCATGGATTTTTTTAAGGGATTCATTCATTTTGACTTTGAGGACCTCTATCATATTCACAAAGGCTGTTTTGAAGTCTTTTTCTTGGGCTTCACCTAGGTGGAGAATGCTGTGGGAGGCTTGCTGGACTCTAGTGGGGACAAACTGTTCTGATTGTTACTGACTGCGATTTTCACACTGGTGTATAGGCATCTGGGACTGAAAAGATTTTAATTCTAGATGCTGCTATCTAGTCTTGTGTTTGCCAGGTGGATGTTTTATTCCTTGGTTTCTGTTTCCTCTCTGGTTCTTAGGAGAGCACTATAGCTGTGTGTTGTCTGGTAGACAATTCTTCTGGGATCCTGACAGGTCTTTATCTGGAATACCACTATGTATTCTAGATAAACAAACATGGGTGTTACTAGGAGCTTAGGAATAGGGAAGGGTGAATAGGGGGTTTGTAGGAGTTGAGCAAAGTTGGGAGTTCCACCAGGATATGCTTAGAACTCTGGCAATTTGGACAGAGAGCAAGGAGAGGCTATAGAAAACCTGCTCCAAGGTTGGGAATGAGACTGGGTTCTGGACTTGGAGGAATGAAGGGAGAGGTGAATACCTGCCATTAGCTTACTTACTTCCCTGGCCAGAGCCCTGTGGGTTCCCAGGGAGACTGATTGAGTTGGGGGCTAGGAAAAGCAATGGGTAGATGTCTGGAGGAGAAGATATGTGTGATCCATTGGAATGGTTTGGAATTGGTGGGCACAGAAGGGCAGCTGCAGCAGGTGTTCAGCTACAGAGCTGAAGATGAAACTAGACTGGGGGATTGAATTTGGAGGAACAGAGGGAGAGATGAAGATCTGTGGTTAGCCTACTTGATTCCCCAACCAGAGTGGCCTGTGGGTTCCCATGGATTTGGGGGTGTGATAAAGAAACAGGGCAAGGTAGTAGTTAGGAGGGGGAAATCTGTCTGATCCACTGGGGATGGATGTAGAGAGAGAGAAGAGAGGCTTCAGCAGATAGCCTGTTACAGAAAAGAGGATGAGACTATGGGATTGTATCTGGAGGAACAGAGGGACAGGTGAAGATCTGCAATAAACCTCCCTGCCTCCCTGAGAACAATGGGCTGTGGGTTCTCAGGAAGGACCGGCTGAAGCTGGGGCTGGGGTGAAACCTAGTGGTGGGGGGAAGAAGATTTGTATAGTCCACTGGTGATGGAGGCAGAGGGGAAGGGAGCCATCTGCAAATGGTCTACTGCAGAGCCACAGATGAGTTTGGGGGATTATATTGAGAGGAATTGGGAAAGAGGTAAAGAGCTAGTAAGTCTACTTCCTTCCCTGGCTAGAGCATCCTTTGGGGCCTGGAGCTGGTAGCTGGGATAAAGCACTAAGTGGGGAGAAGTTTAGAAGAGAAGATCTGTGTGATCCACTTGAGTTTCAGAAGGGAGGGTACAGCAGGTGTTCTGTAGAAGAAATGGAGATGCAAAGGGAGGACGGGATTTAGAGTAGAAGAGGAGGCGAAATCTGCACTTAGACTATCTGATTCCCTAGCCAGAGTGTTCATTCCCTGATTTTTGGAAAAGCACATGAAATCCCAATTTACATTTTAAGTGAGATTATGAAGTATGAGTTAAAATGGCTGGACTGCACTTCACATTCCTTAACACCAGCTCCGGGTACCTCCAGGCACTTGGCTAGTACAGCAAATTTATTAAAGAGCACATAGAAAAGTTCATATGTCCTCTCATTATGAAACTGCAATCCCAAATTACATCCGTGTTTCAAATACTCCCGTTTCCAGAATTGTTGGCTCTGCAGTCACGCTGGATAAATACCAGTGTGGTTTTTGGCCTAGATTTCTACTCAAAACTAATTAACAGGTCTTCAGAAATGTGGCTTTAGCTAGATTTTACTTAATCTAAGTTTTCCATTATAAGTCTTTCTTTGCAATATAATTTCTACATTAACCAGTATCACAGGGTGCTCCCAAGAGTGTTAGTAACCCTGAGACAAATAAAGGACCAGTCTGGGGAAATAGTCCCAGCAGGAAGAAACATTTACTGGACATGATGCTCTATCAGGAGTACAGGAAACACATCAGAAGGTTCATGTATGTTGCTGCACCTACTCTACCCCTCTATCCAGGTGAGGCCAGCATGTACTGCCTGTACAGTAAGTGAAAGCAACTGCCTTTGGATATCTCTAACAACAGCTCTAATTGTAAAGAGCAACCTCTGCTCTTAGAATTGGTCATATACCTACACTTTACAATTTTCAATGTCAAACAAACATTCCACCATTTTAATTGTGTTGCCGTAATTTTTCCAGAGAGGGCAAAAGGCTCTTTTCTAACATGTAGTACCCACACAGGTTTACCTGGATTTCAAGGCCCCACCATTTTAACAGTATGCATACAGGATATATTAACTTATAATGCATGCAATTTGGATTCACATTTCTTTCTTTAAGGTGGTGCTATGCAGAACTATCTTCCAGGCCAAGCAACTGCCACAACACGATCTGCATCAGCTTGCAAAAGACCAAGAGCCGGCTCACTGCTCTCATGAGATAACTATTATGACTATCAAGAATGCAAAAGAAATCTGGGAAGCTTAAACAAGTTACCACTGTCAGAGTAAGATATGTAAAAGGTCAAGCAAGGTTCAATTCACTGATATCAAATCTCTGCTTAAATCAGAACAAAGGTGGTCATTGATTTAAAGTGAAAGTGTTTGGTTTCTGCCCAAAGTTTATCTAAATATTAGACAGCAGTTAAGAGTACCAGACTGGATTACCTAACCTTCTGGGTGCTCAATAACCATACTTAGAAATTACTAAGGCAGTCAGAGGGATTAAAAGGAAGATTACCTGGTCGTTCAAAGTCAAGTAGGTCACAGGAGACTATGGGGCATTTCTCGAAATGCTCTGTAACAGTGCAGAGTGACCTTTTCTCCTGTTCAGAGAGGTCATGGGGACCCCACCTAGTGAGCTCTAACCACTGTCCACTTTACAAAGAAGAGAGTCAATACAGGGGAAAATTTCCCTCCGTGATTTCAAGCCAAGTCATGGTTAAGTAAGGACTTTAGCTTTCCTCATATAGATGAAAAAAACTGGTAAAATTAAGGCTAAAGGAGGAGACAGAGGTTCCTCTCAAGCCAATGGAACCCTGTGGACCATATCCTCAAAAGACCTTTACAATAAAAAAATTGTGATAAATTCTGGCTATCCGTGTGGTTTTAAAACAACCAACAGAAAGTATAAACAAAACAAAACAAAACAATGGTTGATGTGTTTAACAGTTGAAATGATTACATTCCCTGGAAATTAGAATTAAATCTATATGAGATGTTATTCTGACAACTATTTCTCATTAAATAATTTTAAATTATTTTTATATATGAAAAATGCTTCCCAGATATAGAATACCATGAACATACTTCAATGCCAACATTGCAGTCAGTGGCCATGACGGACAGACCCATTATTGTTTTCAAAGGATGGTTGAATTGCTTCTCTCTCACACTCACTAGAAACCATTTGAGTGAGACATCACCCTGTTTCTAAACATTTCAACAGCCTTCAAGTGCCTGCAAACAGATCATGGGTTCATCACTCTTAAGACCAACTTTGGACTAGTTGCTAAGGATTAAGTTTTCCCAAAATGTTCTGAGGAGAGTCATAATTTCACTAGAGGGTTAGGAAATACATAACTTTGTATTGCTTGGTGGATACAGCATGACTCAGTTTCCCAATTAAAGAAGAAAGGTCCTGTAGGTCCTATAGAGAAGTACTGCTTCCTCTCCTTATACCCCGAAGTCTTCAGGGGACTTAACACTTCTAAGCATCTGCTCATATCATTAGTACTCAACAGTTCTACACAGGAGAAATAATAAGCATTGTAATATGCTACAAGCCATACTGCCGCCATTCTCCATGAAATCGTCTATGCCTGCTTGTCCACCATGATGGGCCGGTAGACTATTGGCATTCACCCATAAAGAGAAGGAGTAGGGGAGATCATTGGGATCGCACCCAAAACTTCAGCCGATTCACAGCTCTTTGTATGCAATTCTGCCCATTTCTGACTTTACAAGTGTTCTCCAGGTACGGATGCACACAGACTGGCAAAGCCTGCATAAGGAAGCTCCATCTGAGTAGTCATGGAGAAAGCATCATCCGTGCTAGGCAAAGACTTTGCAGAGCTGCTGCTCCCGGGTCACCCACAGGAATGCTAGCGACCTGTCACCCTGCTCTCTAAGTGAGCCCAACGGTCACTAGTCCCCTAGGTAAATGCTGGAGTAATTGGACTTTGGAGGATGAGAGTACACATCGTTTATGTCTTTCCCAGGAAGAAAGTTTTCAGAACAGCAGGACACAGAGACATAAACTGTTTTCTAACATAGCAATTCCCACCTTTGATCAGATTTTTCCCTGTTCTTTTAGAGACTGGGACAATGTTGTTGAAACTTACATCCATTTGCCAACCTGGTTACTGATCAGCCCTCTTCTAAGACAGTATGTATTTACCCTTAAAACATAATCCAGCAAATAAGCTAAGTGCCAATTAAAACACTTTCTTTTGACAGAATGGAAACACATCACAGGAGCCGTGGTTTTATAATCAGACAAGGGAAGGAAAAGCAATTTGGTTTTAGAACTACACCTTTCTCTCCCTTCTCTCTTAAAAGTATATAATTGCACTCTCAGAGTGAAAAGATTAGTTGCTTTCAACAGACTCTCAGGGAAAAAAAATCCTATTATTTCCTCTCTGCTAAAGAGTAATGTCTTCCATAATTACAGGAAAGTCATGTATTAAGTTGCCTGCTCAGGAAGTACCACCCTAATAGGATGCAAAGTTAATTCACTTCCCACATGTCACAGAGGGAGACCAGGATCCCTGTTCCTCAAGTCCACTGTCATCTCTAAGTCTTCAGGTTTTAACTCCCTCAGTCAGAGGCACTAAAGGACAACCCATTAGTTTGAAAATTCTCCTCAAGGCTCATTATCAACTCAAGGCCCCTTCCAGCTAAGACAGATTCAGTTATTCCCCAAGCAAGGAGTTAAAGGACAGAGGAAAGTGACTATGGTACATACTGACCTCTAACACAACACAAAAGCAATCCCACCTATTCTCATTACCATTAACAAGTACCATGCTTTTACATCAGTTATCAACTCTTCTTCCTCTCTTAATATAAATAAAATTCTTGATAAACTGGTATATTCAGGCATGAATAAAGGATATAGGAATATACTACGTTGTTATTATACAGGTGAAAACTGGGATTCATTCTTTGTTATCTGCAAAGTAAGTACTCTTCAAAGCTTTGACTTCAAATATCATCAGAATCCAAAGTATCATTTTACCATCAAGACTAAAAATCAAATTCCAGATGTATGACCCAGTCTTCTGTATGCTCATGAATGTTTTCACAGAAGAATTCTAAGATTCCTGGCTTCAGGTAAGTCACAAAGAGGACTTTATTTGCCTATTGAAGGCAAATAAAGAAAAGTGAGACAGGACTATGGAAGAAGACATACTGCGTAGCCTTGGAAGGGAAGTGAAGTGGTTCCTCACCTGACTGGGTCAGAAGAAGTCCTACATCATGCTGGAAAGGCAAGAGGGTCTGGGACAAAGATAACAATATTGCTTTTCTCCACTGCTCATTATATTTGCATATAAGCAAGGAACAAAAGTTCCAGAACCATGTCACCTTTTGTGGACCCTAGTCTTCCCTCCCTCTCCCCAGCTCCTCATCCCAAGTGCAAAAAGGGACCTTCATTTACCTTTGGTTACCTTCAAGCTTTCCAACTCAGTGCACCTGCTGTGAACTTAGATTATCCTGCTTTCTCTGTGCCTTCACAGGCAGCTTCCAAAATCAAATGTGCTGTCTGACCTTGTTGTTTCTAAAATTATTTGTAGATCATCCTCCCTCCATCCTATGATCTAGAGTTCTTTTTTCTCCATGCTCAATCCTTATGCCAAACAAAGAAAACAATATACAGGGGAAACTGAGGGGCTACAGAAATCCTGTATAATTTACAATTGTAATTAGATATAGCAAGGGGGTCTCTGACAAACCACCTCATCTCTTATAGCCCCAGTTTCAATATCTCTAAAGTATACATGGTAGTCAACCACTAGGCAGGGTTACTGCATGACCTGCTAGCTAAGCCATATACTGAAGGCCTGTAGCACAGTTAATATAGGCTTTGTAACTAAATGAATGTTAACAATACTCTAACAAGTGAAGTTTGATGGTACCTGGGGTCATATTTGAGGACATTATGATACAAGCCTTTCTGTGTCCTTCATCCCGTCCATAGCACCCAACAGCCCATTCCATCCTCTCACGGCTTTTTATCTCTCCAAACCTATAACTAAAAGTCATCACTCAGAATACACTTCTCAAGTTGTACACAAGTGACTTCCAAACCAGCCTGCCCATGATCAAGCTGTAAACTTCTTACATAGAAGTTTCCATTAGTGCATGGACAGATGTTGGGGTTTAGTGCAGGACATGATATGGTAATGACGATCTGTAAGGTTTTAGAAGCACTGTTTTCTGCGAGCCCAGATCTTATACTCTGGAGAGAAATATCTACAAACTAGAAATTACCTGTTTCAGCACCTTCTCTGTCAACCACAACAACTCCTTTCTTTGTGTCTTTTAAGAGACAACCAATCTTACCCAGTAGCCATCAAACCCCACAGGGTACAGGTATCTACAAGCACTAAAGCAACTGTGTGAGGAGAAACTGTTCTGAACAGCTTTGTTTTGCTCTAACAATCCATCTCACATAAGAATTTCCATAGGCAGATAGACTTCCTAAGAGTAAATTCTGCATTTGCATCTGAATCTTTGTAACCTAATCATTTGCGGCCAGAGACCATGGCCACAACAAAAACCTCTGTTCAAACAATTACAAAGACCATCCTGAGTCTGAGGGTTGAAGAAACCAATGGTGGCACATAGGTGGGCATTCTTTATTGCAACTTCCCTCCCACATGATGTAGTATGGATTTTATATTAGGGCCTGCCAACACAGTTCACCATTTAGCACACAAGAACCCTGAGGAGTACAATGGATATAACCATTTCTTCCAAGCCATCTGTCCACACCACGAAGATCTCTACAAAAGTTAGACCATCTCCCTCAGACGCCAAGAGTATTACATGAAGATCTGACATACAGAAAACCTAATGAAAGGGTACCAATGGTGGAGTGTCAGTCAAATACTGACGACACACCTAGACTTTAATAGTATTCTTTAGAATCAAGCACACAACTTCCCAAGCAGTTACTGCATCATCATATTAAGGAACCTATCACCTATGGAGAAGGACTATGGAGGCACCGGAGACAGGAGGAGGACCTGGGAAAGCCTAAACCAGGCTTGCTCACCTGTCTGAGTCCCTTAGGCATCTTCTTTCTCTTCCCCAGGTGCTGGCATAGGTTGCGGTCATTTTCTCGATCTGAGCTGTAGTGGTGTGAGTGGCTGAGCCGGCTCTTCTTTGAGTGAAAAGACAAGCCATTGGTAAGAGCTTCTCGTTTTTTCTTGGTCAGAGGAGTCTGTCGTTTCTCCACAGGTTCCTGAGGCTTAACTGCTACATCTTTCTGCATAAAAGAAGAAAAGGAAAGAGAAGTGGTGGTTACATGAGTATCCAAGGTCACAGCCAAAATACAGACTAAATAAGGTTATCAGCAAGGAGTGATGGATACAAAAATAGTGATCCAGTTTCCTGACTCCCTAATGTGGATTATATTACTTTGTGTTGCGTGTTGGGTGGTGAAGGTATGGATGAGAATCTGCACGTAAGATAAGTCTCTGGTGACTTCCTCAACTGTTCTCCGTTTTGAGACCGAGTCTCTCGTTGGCCCAGGGTTTGCTAATTCAGCCAGGCAGGCTGGCCCACAAGTCTTAGAAATCCTCCTCTGTTGGCCATCTGAGTGTGGGGATTGGATGTGAGCTTTGCCACATCCAGAACAGCTCCAGGGGTTTGGACTGGATGGCACGGCAAGACAATAAAGAAAAGACAACAGATGGGCACACAGGACACACAGAGAAGAAAAGATAGAGGCTGGGGTGAGGTAGACTGGGGTCTGGATCAGAGAGGTTCCAGAGACTCAGAAGCTCAGCGTGTTTATTACAGAGTTGCAGAGAGCAGGGTTATTGCATACAGCTGAAGAAGGAACTGGGGTTTTGCATTCAAATAAACCAGGAGACAGGGTTTATCATGTACAACTAGAGTGGGAACACATGTTTAGGTAGTCTCAGTACAAGCAGTCTCTGTAGGAGAGTCATCTTTAGGGTGTAAATATCTACAGCAGGGAGACTACTGGAGATCTTCTGCACACACTGTCAATGCCTGCACTTTGTCCCCCGGGGAAGGACTGCCATCTCTCTAAGCATGAGACTATGGGATTCTTGACATGGATATACATATGTCAACACTACATGTTCACAAAGGACTTCAATAATTCAGGGCTTCCTCTGCTCCCTACACAGTGACTTCCCAGAGGCAGTCCAATGCACTTTGTATCCAAATTGGTACATTAATTACCTCCCATTTCCAAAATGAGCACTAAGTATGTGCTCAATTCAGGAAAAAAAAATCACGCAATAGCAAACACAGCTGAGCCTGGTGAATAGAGAGCCAAAAAGAAGACAACTGCTGGGGTTGAGGAAATGACCGCTCAGATGAAGGGCTGCAAAGCAACCACAAAGACCCGACCATAAGCTTACATGACCCAGTACCCACTTAAAGACAAGAGTGGAGCCTGTCTCTGTCTATAACCCGAGCTCAAGGGCACAAGTACAGGGGAGTCTCCAAAGCTTGCTAGCTGGGAGTACACATACACACACAAACATGCGCTTGCTCGCGCTCTCTCGCGCTCTCTCTCTCTCTCTCTCTCTCTCTCTCTCTGAGTTGGGTGTCAATGCATATAATTAAAACAGTTAATACATTGAATATGTTAAAACCCAAGGCCCTAAGAGTTCTTAATTTTTATCTTCTCTAAAAAGTGAACAATAGTATCACCAACATGGGCAATTAATGAACTGGGATGGGAACCTGAATCTTTATAAATTGCAGGGCAAAATCTCAGGCTAGATGACATGAAGGTTGTCCATACATTAAAGTTGCAGAGTAGGAAACTTAGTAAACCCAGTAACTCTGAGTCTTCACAGAACAACTAATGACTTCCTTGGACATTCCAATACACTTTGTCTCCAAACTGGTACATTCATTACTGCCCATTTCCAAAATGAGCACTAAGTATGTGCTCAAGTCAGGAAAAATGGCACAATAGCAAGCACAGCTGAGTTCAGCATGTGTCACTGAACCTTAAGAAATGCTACACACAAAAATGATTTGTCACTTGTTGTTTATAAATAAATGGAGATGATATGTCTCACAAAGAAACTGCTCCTTGACTCTACACCTCAAACACACATGTTCCCAGGCTGATTTAAAAATGGCACGCTTAAAATAAAGAAAACTCCGGCCCTTACCAGGAATTAGGGGCAGTTAACTACAGCTGCAAAAAGGAGAGGCATTCTCTTAAGTAGTGTAGGCACTGGTAAACTGCTTATGCCCCTGTGAGAGATGCCAATCAAACTCAGCGGAACACAAAACCTACAGATGGCTTAGACCGAAGCTCTGCTAAAGGACTAAAGTTTGTTTCCCAGAACCCACAAGGAGTGGCTCACAACTACATGTAACTCTAGCTCCAGGGAACACAATGCACTCTCCTGGAATCTACTGACAAATATGCACACAAAGACATAATATATACATACATAATTAAAGGTAAATAAATCTTAAACAACAAATATGAAAGTGGGAAGATTTGTTGAGAAGAAAGGGTTCTACATTCCCTTCTCGGCAGAAAAGTGAAAGAAAGGGTTTTTGTGACATGGGGAGAGGCGTAAAAGTGACTAAAATGTATTATATGCATGGAATAACTGGCACAGAATTAAAAATATGAAAATAAATAAAAACAAAAATAAAGTCTTTTTTTTAAATATTTCTCCTCTTAATATTTCTCCTCTTTAAAATACTACTCCTTTGTTACTCAATAATCTCACACAATTATCTACTTTAGTGCTTCTCAATACCCTGTTAATCCCCAGTTGTCATGTAGAATACTACTTAACATCACGCTCCTTAGGCTACACATATTAGTTTGACATGGTGAGATATGTATTGGTCTGAACAGGTTGCCCATAAATTTACAAGCTGAAATCCTACCAAACATGGTGATAACGCAGGTACTTTGTGGTCTCAGGAAAACAGAGTTGCCAAGAATAAAAAGGACCTAAGAGCTTGTGTGCACCTCCCAACATGGGAAGACACAGGCAGAAGGCATAGTCTGTGAGAAATTGAATTGTACCAGATAATAAACCCATTGACTTTTACTTTTTCATCTTCTGGAAATAATTAGAAATATATTTCTTTACTGAAAGCTACTAAATTTATGATCGTCTATCCCTGTGTTTTTGGTGAAAAGGTCTCACTCATGTAGCCAGGCTAGCCTCAAAGTACTGTGTGTTGGAGCTTCAGCTTGAACTCTGATGCCTCTGCCTCCCTGCCTCCCTGCCTCTCTGCCTCACCTCCTCCCATTATCCCTGCCTCGCATTCTCCCATTCTCCCTGCCTTCCTGCCTCCCTGTCGCCCTGCCTCCCAGTCTCCCTGCCTCCCTGTCTCCCAGCCTCCCTGCCTCCCAGTCTCCCAGCCTCCCAGCCTCCCTGCCTCCCAGCCTCCCTGCCTCTCTGCCTCCCTGCCTCCCAGCCTCCCTGTCTCCCAGCCTCCCTGCCTCCCTGTCTCCCAGCCTCCCTGTCTCCCTGCCTCCCAGCCTCCCAGTCTCCCAGCCTCCCTGTCTTCCTGTCTCCCAGCCTCCCTGCCTCCCTGTCTCCCAGCCTCCCTGCCTCTCTGCCTCCCAGTCTCCCATTCTCCCAGCCTCCCTGTGTCCCTGTCTCCCAGCCTCTCTGCCTCTCAGCCTCCCTGCCTCTCTGCCTCCCAGCCTCCCAGCCTCCCATTCTCCCTGTCTCCCAGCCTCCCTGTCTTCCTGCCTCCCTGTCTCCCAGCCTTCCTGCCTCCCTGCCTCCCAGCCTCCCTGCCTCTCTGCCTCCCAACCTCCCTGTCTCCCATTCTCCCAGCCTCCCTGTGTCCCTGTCTCCCAGCCTCTCTGCCTCTCAGCCTCCCTGCCTCTCTGCCTCCCAGCCTCCCTGTCTCCCAGCCTCCCTGTCTCCCAGCCTCCCATTCTCCCTGTCTCCCAGCCTCCCAGCCTCCCTGTCTCCCAGCCTCCCTGCCTCCCTGTCTCCCTGTCTCCCAACCTCCCTGCCTCTCTGCCTCCCTTTCTCCCTGTAGCCCATTCTCCCAGCCTCCCTGCGTCCCTGTCTCCCAGCCTCCCTGCCTCCCAGTCTCCCAGCCTCCCATTCTCCCTGTCTCCCAGCCTCCTTTTCTCCCTGTCTCCCAGCCTCCCATTCTCCCAGCCTCCCTGCGTCCCTGCCTCCCAACCTCCCTGCCTCTCTGCTGAGCACTTGGTTACATTGCACACTATGCCTGAGCACTGATTTGTGCTATTTTCTACAGCAGGCTGGATGGGCTAAAATAGGCCTTCACTCTATTTAGCCTTAGCACCATAACAGAACTGGACTGCATAGTGCTAAGGATGCAATGCACTTGTGTATGGTGGTGTCAGGGGATGAAGGTTTGCCCCCATCCTCATGAGTGTCAAGATTAAAGGGATACATACTAATCAAGTATCACAGATGCATACTAGCAAGAAAATCAAAGATTAAAAAGGAAAGATGCTAAACCTGGATCAAATGTTCTAGACCATTCTGGAGGGCTAGTGCTGAGAATTGCCCTAAATATGACCTAGATCAGAATTGTTCCAGGACCTTAAGGAAGGCGGTACCATAATCCCTTGAACGAGGAAACGACACAACACTGAACAACTGGCTCCAGTAACCCCAGTGCTACAGAACAGGCCAGGAAAGCAATTAATATTCACTTTATAAATACAGTTGCCTATCATACATGGGAACACGGGTTCCATCCTCAGTACCACACAAAACTAGGAGTGACAGTACATGTCTCTAATCCTAGTACTTGGGGGATAGAGGCAGGAAGAATAGAAGTTCGCAGTCACTCTCAGCTATATAATGAATTGTAACCATGGCTCCAAGAGATCCTATCTTAGATAAACAAATAATAAATTTGCCTCACACATTTGGTCTCTTCAGAAATCAGGCCTCCATTCATACTGAAGGTGCCTCCAGAAGTATACTAAAAATTATCTCCAATTCCATACAAATGTGAATTAATATTCATGAGAGTATGTTGCATTTTTTTTCTAATTCCATTTTACTTTCCTGTAACATATTAATCAAGGCATTCTCATTGCTGTGCAAAATAGCTACATGGAACAAACAGACCCCATGCCAGGACATTAGCTTGCCAGAGACCTGATAAAATCTCAGGAACAGCAGTACAATCATCTTTGTGCCAATTAATACTGAGCTTCTTCATTCTGAGGGAGGGGGAAAGGGAGGAAAGATCTGTGTCTGTGTAGAGGCTTAAAAGAAAACTGACATCTTTTAAAAATGCTTTTCATAATATAAGAATCTTCTGCTTTCAGGCACTAGAGATATGTTGCATATAGTACATATATATAGTATATATAATATATGTACACATAAAGGGCTTCTGCTTTCAGGCTGTATAGATGTTACTATATATTACATTGTATTATATATATATATATATATATATATATACATATATATATATATATATATATATACATAAAAGGATTTTGCTTTCAGATACAAGAAATATGTTAGTATATGTGTAGTATAAATATATAAAATATATAAACGTAAGAGGCTTCTGTTTCAGACATTAGAGATATGTTAGTATGTATATATATAGTATAAGAGGCTTAGGCTTTCAGACAATGTGTGTGTGTATATGTGTACACACACACTCAGAGAAAGAGAGAGAGAGAGAGAGAGAGAGAGAGAGAGAGAGAGAGAGAGAGAGAGAGAGAGAGAGAGAAAGAAGCCAGACACAAGAAGAATAGGGAGATGGATAACTGGAGAAGAGCCCTTTCTATACAGCATGAGGATCTTCATTCACATCCCCAGCACCCATCTAGAAAGCTGGCTTTAGGACCATACCCACTTCCAAGCCAGTGCTTGGGAATAACCTAGCTCCAAATATGGTGAGAGACCCTGCAAATAAGGTGAAGAGTGAAAAAGCAAGTGTGACAGCTATTCTCTGTTGCCAACATGTGGAATTAACTTAAAAAAAGCATCTGGGTAGACCTGTGAAGAATTTTTCTTGATTGATTCACTTGAAGTAGGGAGATCCATCCTAAATCTGGATCTTTTGATGTGGGACAATCCACCTTAAATATGGGCGACATCTTCTGGTGGTAGCCCATATAATGGACAAGGAACAAGGAAGCACCTGCTCCTTGACTGCTTGTCCTCACCCTGGCCGTCAAGTCCATTCCCTCTATAGCATGAGCGCCCACTTCTTCAGGATTTCAACGTATACTGAGAACCAGCTGAGACACCAAGCCTTGCGGATTGAACAACTACTGGATTCTTAAACCTTCCATTAGTAGACAATCATAGCTAGACTAACTGGACAACAGCAGTAAGCTACTCTAATAAGCCCCATAGATACATATGAAGACAGACAGACAGACAGACAGAGACAGACAGACAGACTGACTCATTCTATAAGTTCTGTTCCACTAGAGAACCCTGATTAATAAAGCATGACACCCACCCAATGTCCTCCCCTCTGTTCACTCACAGAAAAAGGCTGATGACAAACCACAAAAAAGGATGATTATAACCCAATCAATAAGATATAATATAAACCTATCCATATTCATACAATTGCATGACTTCATGCATGTATATACATCAATCCACCATTAAGACATCAGTGGTAATTAATTTAAGAATTCCCTTAAAGAAACATGGTTACTCTCGACACTACTGCTACAAGAAGGAAAGCCATCTAGATTACAAAAGAACATTCCGGGATCAATGAGCAGCAATTTTCAAAGGCTTGTTAATTTGTTAGTTGACTAGGCGAGCGGTTGCCGAGGGAGACAGTCCATCAGAATAACCTGCAGTGCTTTATAAAACGACTACACTTCTCGTTCTGCAAGGGAAGCATTTAGCAAATGAATGAAAGGTAGCAGCACATGCCACTTGAAAACATGCCACTTGGCAGAAGGATTATTGTAAACTAAAGGTACTTGAAAATCAGCAGATTCAAGAGGGACATTCTGCCCTCACTTAGCCACAGGCAGAGGGGGAAGGAAGGAATGCTGAGTGAAAGATGTCTGGTTGGTGCAGGAGAGAGGAAATGCAGAGATGGGGAGACAGCACTCACAAAAATGTGCACAAATACATCTGGTGAAATGACCCTGACCTTCTTTAATATCCCCAGAGATTTTGGGTATGTCTGTCAGACTGCCACCCCTATTCAGACACTGTGTAAGCATATAGGTTGTGTCACTTTTAAAGTGTTGTTAATTGTTGTTGTTTTGAGACTATCTCAAGTATCCCAGGCTGAGTCACAGATGAAGACCCTGACCCATGGTCCCCTGCTTCCATTTCTTAAGTGCTGGGATTACAGTCAAGTACCCAAACTTGGCTCCTCCTTCAATGGATTTTATTTTCCTAAGTGACTTCTGCTTGTGAGCTAAATACACGTCATTCTCCTGTTAATCTATTTTAGGACTATTTAATTCTCAGGCTCAGACTAAGACCCTAAGAGGCCAGAGATAAGTCTTCCCCACCTACCCAAACCCAGGGAGGCTGCAAGTGAGAAGTCTGATAAATCTTGCTTAAGGGCACTCATTCATTTCCAGACACCCACACAGCAACAGAAGCCTGGCAGTGAAGTAGAAAGATTTAGACACATCTGCTGGCAATAGAGGGGGTAAGTGCTCAAGCCATGCACGGAAGAATCAGTTCTGTGAATGTTGGAAATTATGTGATTTTTAGGTCACTGGAGATGGAGGGCGAGATGACAGGAGCATATCCCTTCAGAGACTCAGACACTGATGAAGCAAAGCAATTTCCTTCTGTAGCAACCCTCTTCAGCACAGGTGATCTTATTCTTGACTTCCCCTTCTCTCAAATTACAATCTTCTGCCCAAGGCTTACTCTGCTACTTTTGAATTTCAAAATGAGAAGGTTCAGTGTTGTGCAAACTCAGGGAGGGTAACAGATTGCAAATGAAACACAATGCAGGAGGAGGGACCCCATTTGCTGATTACAGATGAAGTAGAGATGATGGGAAATAGGGGCACAATTTGCCTACTTTGCAGAAAATGGGTTTTGGAAAGGGTCGCTGTCTGACGTTTCCAATCATATTAATCTGAGGACAGTCCATCATGGGTAGAAAGGCTGTGAGGTATGCCCATGTGTGTCTAAGTGTGGACACATGTTCTTCTCTGAGGTATTTGATGTCAAGGACTATTCCAGCTTCCTTTCTGCTGCTGTGACATATACCATGACTGAAAGAAACTTAGAGGGAGGGTTTATTTGGCTTACACTTCCAGATTAAAGTCCACCATTGAGGGAGTCAGGGCAGGGACTCAAAGTAAGAACCATGGAGGAAAAATGCTTGCTGCATAGATCACAGGTTCCTTAACTGGTTTCCTTAAACAGTCTAGGAATAGAACTATCCACACTAGGCTGGGACTTCCTACATCAACTAAGAATCAAGACTTGTCATATCATGCACAAGGGCAAGCTCATCTGGAAAATTCCTCAATGAAAGCTTCTTCTCTCAGATGACCCTTTGGGTTAAAGTGACAATTACTGCTAAGTAAAACAGTTAACAAAGAAGTTGGGGGAAATTAAGACATGTTCAACTAGTCATCAAATGGCATGAATGTGTATCTTCCATAATTTTACTCTGTTGGTCCTTTGGTTGCTTTACTATGAGACATTGTACTTGTTTTCTGAATGGTTTTGACGATTATGTATTACATCAAAGCCCCTGTTCAAAGGAGCTGTAAAGGTCTAATGTGATAAGTGAAAAAGTTTCTTTATTAAAGTCCAATGTTTCCATAATTCTGTGTGATTAAATTTGTATTAGTCTCCAATTTGGATTTTTAAACAAATAAATTTAATGAATAGACTCTCAGAGGCCCCACATTATAGTGAATGGAGTATTGTAGAAAAATATTTCAATGTACAGTACATCATTTAAAAACTTATCTCAGCAAGGTATGGTGGCACACACATGTATGTATTCTCAATACTTGAGAGATAGAAGCAGAAGCATAAGGACTTCAGTTGTCTACATAAGTTCCTCTGCAGATATATTTTAGCTTTAAATATTCAAATCTTACAAAAAAAAATCAAGAGTTGAAGAGAGGAACCTGTGAGTAAAATGCTGACGGAGAAAGCATGAGAGCTGGAGTTCAGATCCCTAGCACCAACAGAACTGCCAAGCTGAGATGCCACTTGACCTGTAATCCCAGCATTGAGGGGACAGAGATGGTATCTGTGGATATGAGGTGACTAGCTAAACTAGAGAAATCCACAGATCTAGACTCAAGAGAGAGTACCCTGCTTCAATGTATAATATCTTCATGTAATCAAAGACACTGATTTCTGGCCTTTACATGCACATACATGCATGTGTATGCATAGGTATGTACATGCATGTTCACATTCACTGGACACACAGACACACATACACACATACCACAAGTACATGCACACATACACACACACACACACACACACACACACTTTCTTTACTCCCAATTCAATGTTTGATATGTGCCATATATTCTGTCATCTATTTAAAATATCAAACAGGATTCCCAAACTGGAGCTGCTCAATCACAGCAGAAGAGAAATCTATGAATATTTATTGATGGTTACCTGAGGACTAGGGAGGATGTTTTGCACTGGTACCTTTCACACTGAATAAAAGGTGAATTCCCTAGCTGGACATACGGCTAAAGACAGGGATCAATAAAGGAGAAAGAAGATCCAGCTCTAAGCCATCCAACATGAATGCTCAAACCAAACAGGTCTGTGAACAGCGGCAAGTGCTCTCAACTGCTGCCACCATCTCTGTAGCCTCAACAACCGTCCTTTTATCAAATGGTAATAGAATACATTAACTGCATGCAATAATTTCAATCCGTAACGAGATAATTGAAAAAATTCATAGGACCTCAGGTTAGACAAAGATTTCTCTGGTGAGATACCAAAATCACCATTCATAAAAAGATAAATTGACAAGTCAAAAACTGAACGTTTCTGATCTTCGAAGGGCATTTTGAAGGTTGAAAAGGTTGGTCAGTGGGTGAGAGTACACACTGCTCCTGTGGAGGGCTCAGTGTGGGGCCAAGCACTCATACTGGGTGCTTCACAACCACTTCCAACACCAGCTCCAGGAGATCCCACGTCCTCTTCTGGCTTCCACAGACCCCCACTCTCTTGAACTCATATCACTACCCCCTACATACACACATACTATCAATGTGTACACTGTGAAAATGTGAAGACATGCCATATTAGAGGGAAGTATTTGCAAAATAATTCGCTGATTAAAGTTTGTATACAGGCTACACTAGCAATTCACAAAATAAAAACAAATCGACTAAACTTTTTAAAAAATTTGGTAAAAGATTTGAACAGTTAATTTTAGGTTTCTAGAGAACAAATAGACAGCAGAACATCTACCTAACTCCAGCACTGTTGGGAGAATGCAACATATTATCACAACAAAACAGACATGTAATAGATTGCTGAAATGAGAAACAATGCAAAGGGTGGCCATGGATAGTCAATAAAGGTCACGGGTTCAAGGTATGGTACCATCATAAGGGGAGTCAAGGGAGGATGAGAGAGGACCTAAGAGGGAGAGGCAGGAGGAGAGGGAGGGAGAGGGAGGAGAAGAAGGAGATAGGGAAAGAGAGAGAGAAACAGAAAGAGAAGGGGGAAGAGACAAAGGGGAGAAAGAAGACACAAAACCCGACACCAAGTAGCTCCCCTAAGCTTAGTTACAGGATGAGAACACAACTCTCAGCTTAAGAGAGATTTTTTTTTTGCACTGTGAAATGAAAACACCAGCAGTCTCTCATTCCTATAGATAATTGAGAGTTGGCTGCCTTTAGCCCTTAACACACTCGAAGTGGTTGAGTCCCTGGCAACCAGATGCTATTGCTTAAAACAGTTTAGGCTCTCAGCCCTGAAGGATTCCTAAAATTGGATTACAGTCCCTCCAGATAATCTGAGAAATACAGCATGACGAAAAGGAAACCTTAAAAAAACTTAACTCCTCTGTAACAAGCAGCACTCTGCAAACTGAGAGTAGCATGACCAAGGGCAGAAAATCTCATCAGTGAGGGCTTAAGGGTAAGAGTATGTACAAAGGGCCAAAGGAACCACACACAAAAGAGAAGAAGGCAAGCCAGAGGAAGAAGGGAACACTGCACAGTTCTCAAACACCTCAGAGGGCAAAGCCCGGCTTCCCACTTCAAGGGATCAAGCAGAATCCTGAGATTCCCATTGGGTTTGTGCACACTCCAAGCTAATCCAGTAAAGATAAAACACAACCGAAAGGTGTGCAACCTTAATGACACTCAGCAATTATCCTCTCTTGTTTGATTCTAGTGTATTATTTTATTTTTAAGACAGAGTCTGTCTCATGTATTGCAGAACCAGCCTGAAACTCATTGAAGATGACGTTAAACTAATCCTCCTGCCTCAAAGTGATCCTTCTACCTCCACCTTCCAAATGCTAGGACAGTAGGCATGTGCTTCCACACCTGGCTTATGAGGTACTGGGAATGGAACTTAGGGTTCTGTGCCTACTGGGCAAATACTTTGCCAGATAAGCTATATCCTCAGCCCATGTGTTTTGTTATAAAGAATCTGAAAAGACGTATTTGTTTATCAAAGACATTTGGATGCCAACGAGATAAATGAGAAGGTGCTTGGTACCACTAGCCATCAGAGATATACAAAAGGCAGTAAGATTTCATCTTACACCTGCTAGGATGGGTATTAGTAAAGAAGACAAAAATCTGGCTAAGAAAATGGGAATATAAATAAAGTTTTCAATAGTGAACTATGGATTGTTTAGACATAGCAGCGTCCTCTCCTGCCTGAGATTTTTCAAGTAACTCGGTAAGGTTTACTTAGAATTATTCTTGATGCTGGAACCAATAACAACAACAACAAAACCACTGTAGGAAGAACTGGTTCACGTGGATTCATGGTTTGAGGGGACAATCCACGCTGGCAGCAAGAGTGGGAAGCAGTCTGTCACACTGCACTCACTAACAGAAAAACAAAGATGGACGCTAGTGCTCAGCCCCCATCTTCTTTTGATAAAAAATAGGACTCTGCCCATGGCATGGCAAGACATCACCCACATTAAGGCTGGGTCTTCCTATCTCCATTAACCCAATCTAGAAGCTCCCTCACAGAAATGCTTAGTCCAAATCCATTCAAGTGACAAGGAATTCTAACTGTCACACTTGTCAGGTGACAAATTATTAAGTAATTCTGTAACTTCCAATGTTCCAGATCTAGCCACTAGAGATAAAAAGGTGGAGGGTTACAATGAAGGAGGAGGACGAATGTGCAGATGGCTCCTACTCCCATGAACCATCATTGCATCACTTCTCAAATACATTTTAATTCGTTTTCCAAGAGAAAAAGCAGTGAGTTTCATATCTATAAATCAAGGGTCCTTCATCAGAGGATCTCTCATGCTCTTAAAATTCCCAAATGCCATTACCTTGAACAACCATCACACAGAAAATGCTCAACAAACACAGCCTGCAGCTCTTGAACTCAGAACTTCTTCCAGGTAGTGTTTCCCAGCCATTTCAGCAACTGAAATGTCTCTTATCTAGGTGCACACTTGACATGTCTTTACCTTAATTATGCTATAACCTGAGTTATAGATAAGACTTGACTGAGTCAAGCCACCTCTAAATATAAAGCAAAGACTAGTAAAATGATTTTTCATAACCAGTAACGTTTTTATGCCTCTCATTGAATAGCCTAGTAACTTTATACAGCAGACAATATCATTGTCATTTTAAAACTGAAGGAGCTGAAGCTTGGAAATCAAATGACTACTCAGAGAAAGAGCATGACTGATGGGCAGCACAATCAGAAGTTCCCACAGTTTACATCCTGATCAACAGTGACTAGGAACATATTTACAAGTAACCATGGTTTATTCCTATGTTCATTCCCAAATTCTGGATCATTATGAACTTACTTGTATATTCTGGATTGTGGAGTTTTACTTGCAGAAAATTTTGCATCTAGATTAGGGTTACAGCACCACAAAAATATTCTGTGCACCTCTATTTCCCACCCCATATGCATTAAAAAAAAAAGGCTACGCCTCTTATGTCAAGCACCTGAACTCTTTCTAAACTCAAGTCAGTAATTAAAAAATCTAAAAGAAAAGAAAAGGCTTTGGATTTGCTCTGAAACTGACATTTTATTCCAGAGGTGAAATCTAGCACAGAATTAAGCATATCTGGGCTTAAAAATGAAATAAACAGCTATACAAACTCAACACTTAGTCCCAAACACTGTCATGATATGACTTGGAAAATATTAATGGAGACTGTAGCTCTCTAAATACACACTGGTGCAAATGTAGACTCCTCCATCCAATTAGCACGCTTGCTAATGCCCCATCACTAAATGAGACACACAGAAGCTTCATAGAAAGTCCTCCAACTCTTGAAGCTTGTTTGCACAGTCTCAACCTGTGACTTGTTTTCTGCCTGCCTCAGGTCCTCTATTTCAGGACTTATCCAGACAGGATTTGCTTCCTTTAACAACCCATGGGTAAAAATAAAACTGAATTACAGGTTTGCGTTGGAAAAAAAATTCTAACCACTGAAGATGCACCCCAAGACCCACAAGTTACCAACTACTTGAGGAATCTCTGCAATGAACAGAAAGCAGACTCCGCAATTATGGTAGACGAACCACCCTTCCAGCTTGTACTGAATGCAGAGCCAACCTGCCTGAGAGTATCAGTGCTAACTCTAAAGCAATTAGTTCACATACAGAGGACCAGACTGTCTCCCTGTTTCCTGACACAAGCTGAAGGTTGGTGTCTCTACTAAGGCTTTCTACAGATAGAGTTTGTGATATTTAGATACCTATTGATTCTATCAGATTTGATCATGGAATCAATCTCTCCCTTCAGAGGCTGTGGGTTAATGGCAAAGTTTATTAAACTGCAGGCACTCATTCAGAGGAGATCAATATAGACATGATTACAGGGTAACCAGAGGATTAAACTCCAGATTTATCACAAAATTAAACTGAATTAAATGTTCTCTGATAGCACTTGAAATGCTGTCAATACTTTTAACTCATAATCTATGCTCTTTCTGTGTTTACCTAACAGGGAACAGAGATGTCTGATTCAAGAAAATGACTGCTATGCAAAAACATAAGCCACAAAGAGTTGCTAAAAGCATTGAGAGTCATTTTTGGAAAACTCATTGGTAAAAGCTGACCATTAAAAACTTATCAGAGTTTGGAGTTGTCATGTGCAGTCTATCAATACACCCTCAAAGGCCACATACATATTCAAAATTGGGCTCATAGATTATACAGAATTTCCTCCTGTTTTCCCAAAAAAGCCTTATCCATGAAACCAGTCCTTAGTTTCAGGAGGAGAGAGGGCTGGAAGATGTCATTAGGATGCTGGGAAATCAACCTGTTCCCACTCTGAGACGATGCATCAATGCCCTTGCAAACTCAGCCAACTACATGAATAAAGGTGAAATCCCAATCCCCCATTCTGAAAGGGAACCACTCACTGAATGAACCGCAGCTTCGCATACATGTGTAATCAGGAGGGAAGTCGATACACATGACAGCTGTTAAAGCTGACATCAATACCACAGTGAGTAAGGAGAACAGCTCTGCGGGACCTGTGATGATAAAGGCCAGACCTGCTGTGAGAGGCTGGGTGGATATGCACTTGAGCATACACAAAGGTTGCTCAGAAGATCAGTCTGGGGATTTGAGCCTGTGAATTAAGCTGCATTTTAGATGGAGGCTTTCCATTTTCATGTCCAACTTCTACTTTGCAGCTAGGACATTTCATCCTACAGATGACATAAACCCAGCCCTACCCCCCACTCTGACAGCCAACGGTCTCTGTTGGCTTTTAATACAAAGTGACAGTTGTGTTGTCCCACAGGGGAGAAACTAGTCTGGAATCAAGATGCTGAGCTGACAGCACCCTGCAATTTTCTTATCCCCTCCCCACCCTATTGCTGAGTGAGTAGTCACCACTTTTCCCAGCATCATCAAACCTGACACCCTGGAATATACTAGGGATAGCCCCAGAGGTGTTTCCTTTCCCAAGCAACAGTGTTACCCTGCCTAAAGGAAAGCACTTGGTCTCCATCCCCACGCTAGAAGCTGCTTGATATACACAGACCCATAAAGTCTAACAGCCACAGAGATGCTAAGCTTCCAAGAACATCCCATATCTACAAGCAATCCCAAAGAAGCTGACAGCTGGGTCCCTGTTTCCCTTGCCCTCCCTCTGTGTCTTTACTCAATCTGGCCTTCTCCCAAGCTGGTGCTCTTGAGTAGTTCATCCAGGTATGTGGACTGTCTTTGCCATGTGTAACCTTGTGGCCTTGAGGGCCGCTAGTCACTTCCATTAGATAATATAAATACAAATTGACACAATGTCTGGCAAGATAAAACTTATATGACTTCTTTTTAAAAAAGACTAGGGGGTGTGGTGGGCAGCTGGGTCTTGGTTAGTTCATCCTGTTCTGGAACACATAACACATTCAGCAACGGACTTGAACTTCTGATCCTCCTGCCAGGACCTCCCTGATGTCGCTGGGAATCCTGGCTTGCACTGCCACATTTGCTTTATGGGGTGCTGGGAATGGAATCCAGACTTTATTTCAAGTCAGGAAAGCATGCTATTAAGGGAGCCACATTCCCTCCCCAAAGCCATTCTTTCTTATTAGCTTTCCCAAGGCAATGTGGGCAGGCTGAGGACCACAGTGTGACAAAGGTGAGAAGGGATCGGAAGTCCTTCCCGAAGCCCTGGTGCTTATAGCTCATTGTTTCCAGACCTCTATGCTGTCTGTCTTGTTTAAATAAGCAAATCATCTGGCTTATTTAACTTGAAATAATGCAAACAGAATACCCTTTAAAATCCCTTTCAAATACCCAGACCTTATAAATTTCCAGTGTGTCTTCATGTCTCCTTAAATCTTCTGTGATTTATGAGACACTCAAACAAGAAAAAAAAAATCATGAGAAAAATAGGAAGGTAGGTGGATGGTGGATATGGCACAGAGGCAAAATGCATTATCTCATGGAATGGGATGATGGAAAACTTCTGGGAAATTTGGAATGGAGGAGACTAACAGTTTGTACTCTTCATAGGACAAAAATTTAAAAGGCCACCCTGCTAACTATCTCTAAGAGAGGCAAGAGGAGACCTGAGGGAGCAGTGGCTGTTGATTCCATCATTAATCTCCTCTGAACAGGTTTATCCCTGCTGGCTTCTCCAATGAGACATCTGTGAGTTTCCAAAAAGAAAAGAGATGCATGTACGATAGTCCCAATTTAACATGAAAATGAAAAAAAAATTACAGGCATGGTGGCTTCTTGGAACCTGAGAGCAACACCCAAACACACAGGCACACACATATACATACCACAGTGGAGCTGTGGAACTCCACCAAGGAATCCCACAATCCTGCACCTGGTTTAATGGGGGGGGGGGAGATATGGGAAGACCACGGGGGGAGGGTGCCCCCCTTCCAGCTGAGCACTGACACATACAGTACAGTCTGGGAGGCAACTTTATGTGCTCTTAGTAGTAGATTAATGAATGTAATTACCTAGCATTGTGGCTGTGAATGCTGCAAAAACTATAATTTATAGAGTGCAGTAAAGTTCTAATGCATTTTTATGTCCATAAGCTGCTTAGCCATAATCTAATGCATTTGAACAAGAACACCCTTAAGTGGCTCTCAGCTGAACAGCCAACACAAGTGTCTGAACCTTGGTGATTCTACTCATACGTCTTTATAACCCAACCCCGTGTGGTAAGCATCTGAGGAAAACAGCTGCTGAATTATACAAATAATTTCAGAGACAGTGACAATGCTCTCTGCCTTTCTCACCAGGAGGAGTGTTACCTGGCTGACAGAGGGCTGCAGGCTTTAATTAAATGCTGGAGTGAGTTCCCAACACACATTTGGTGAGTACATTTCTTTTCTCCACCATTCTCTCCACCTTCTTCTCTAGCCCACAGACCCTCTCACCTCTTCAGAGGCAGAATAAGGACTGAATGAGATTTAAAAAACATGACAACAACAACGGCAAAAAAAAAAAAACACCTTTTAATAATTAAAATATGACTTCTACCTTAGACACAGGCCCACCATTCCTAATTGTTCTCTGACTCTTTCACACTGCGGTAAGCAAAGGGAAGGACACCATAACAAATCTCTGACACCTTCAGCCAACCAACCATCAAAGCTGTCAGGGGGCTAAAATATCTTAGTGACTGGCTAGATGTAATGAAGTTAGGGTGGAGGGCCCTGATGGCAGTTACTGGCTATAGGAGCGTCCTACCTGCTAAAATCAAATGCCCACCATAACCATTGGAGGAGGAACTGCTAATTCATCTTTTCATAATTTTATTGATTATTTGGGACTTTCACATCACCCATCCCAATCATACTCACTTCCCAGTTCTACCATCCTTTTGCCCCCACTCCTCAAAAAAGAAGAAAAAAAAAAACCACCCACAACTCCAGTTTATACTGCCTATATACACACTGCAGCACTCACTCCTAGTAGCCAGCTTCTTAAAGAAAACTGAGTCCTGCTTCACCCCAACCCCCACCAAAAGCCATCAGTTGTGGGCTACTCTTCAAGTTCTCTTCCACAGTTTCCAGTCTAGGCTGTTACTTTTGGGGGAGGAGTGGGACTGTCTCCAAAGCATGCTATGTCACTCTTTCTAAACTGAGTCTGCAGTCTACTGTAAAAGTAGACTCCTTGCCCTTTACAGTCAACAGGAACACCATTCATAAACTTCTGCATGTTTTCTGGTAACATCACAGACCACAGACATCCACACGGTGCCTGGTGGCAATACAAACCACGGACATCAACACAGCCCTTGGCACAGCACAGGCCCCAAAATTTTACAGAGGGCCACAATTCATATTGGTAAGGCAGGTGTTAGAAGCAGGCTCTTACTCCTTCTATAATTTACTGAGGATGGTGGTATTTATTCATAGGATCGCTGAAATGCAGTGGTCCTCAACCTTCCTAACGCTGAGACCCTCTTATACAGTTCTTCATGTTGTGATGACCCCCAACAATAAAGTTCTTTTCTTTGCTACTTCATAACTATAATTTTGTTGCTGTTATGAGTCATAATGTAAACATCTCCATCTTTCCAACAGTCTTAGGTGACCCCTCTGAAAAGGTCTTTTGACCCTTCCAAAGGGGTTGTGACCCACCAGTTGAGAGCAGCTGCTCTAAGGGTTTAATGCCCTTTCACCATAAAAGTACTTAGAGTCAGGGCCTGCAGCACATTCAGAGTTTATTGCCCATCATTGTGATCAGTGCTATGAATCAATGCCTAAGACTATGCTGCCAAGGAGAGGAAAAAGCAGAAAACTGCCTACAGTTTTCTGGAAGCACACACTCAAGAGTGAGACGGATATGGAGACAACAGTTGCAAACAACTGAGAAAGCAGGTAAACCTCCAAGCACATACTGAATGAGCAACACAGCTCTAGTAATTAGCAGGTCCTAAGAGCAGGGTGGGACACAGTGATAGCAATTCCATGCCTCGTTCTTTTCTGAATCAAGATGATACTCTTATCAATGAGTAAATAGTTCGATCCTATCAAGTAAAAAAAAAACAATTCGAGGCAAAAACATAGGACTAATATCCAGCCCCCTACGTATGTGTGTAGCCCTATGTATTTATAAGTATATGGTTATAGAGAGGCTAGCAGACAATTTTTAATACTGTCTTCCATGCACCCTGCACCTTCTTTTGAAACAGGGTCTCTCACTGGCCTGGAGTTTGCCAATAGGTTAGACTGGCTGAATAGGGAGCCACAATGATTGTCTATCTCTACCCTCACAACAATGAAATTACAGGTCTTTATCCCCACACAGATTTTTTTGTTTAACTTGTGTTGTGGGGATCAAACTCAAGATGGGCTATCTTTTTACCACCTAGTTAGAATTATCTTAAGAGGTGCTAGAGGAATTAATATAGAGACACAATGATATTACATCAGTGACTATACAGGGATAAAATGCTAGCTCAAAGATACACACACAAAGCAAATTAGTATGAAGGCTAATACATAATTGATGCTCTTCTCAGTGAAAAAAGGAACTGTTGCCTGCATTCAGGAGCAAAGTGATTTGGATTCAATTAAAAGCTCTAAGCCGTCCAAAGGAAGAAACTCTACCTCTCACAAAACACTGCATCCCCTTCCCTACTTCAGGCCAGAAAGACATGTAAAAGCCCATTCATGATATAGACCTTTCTGGGGCAGCTACACTCCAACTTGCCTGACAAAGTGCCAGTTAAGAAGAAGGTATTTTCTTCCGACTCAGAGATTAGTTGTGACCCTAAAATTCGAGCACTGATTATTTTTAGGATACAAACTGAAACAACGATTTCTTGAACAACAAACACCGTTATTGTTATATGACAGCTGGCCACTGGTCATGGGCAACTCTCCCCTTGGATCACCCCACTTTCTGCTTCTCATCCTAAAAATGAGCCTTTAAGAAACACCTCCTCTTTATCTGCTGCCACCTTTACAAGAAAGTCCCTGGCCACATGGGAAACTTCCCAGTATTGAATGGGTCCTCATCACTCTCCTTTAGGGCTTCCTCAACTGAGAAGCACTATGGGAAAATAATTTTAAATTCTCTCCTCACTGGCCTTCCTTGATCATAGTCCCATTTTCTATCTCAACCTGCCATGCTTGCCAATCACCACCAACATTCACACATCTATCTTGCTGTTTCCTGTAAGATACTCTGGGTGCCATATTGTTTAAAGCTAACAGAAGCCACTCTGTTTTCCCACTGGCCATGCCGTCACTCTGCATTCTCTCTCACACATAATCCTTCTCTATCTGTATGTCCTGGGATGAAATTTCTCCTTTCCAAGCACACAGCATTCTCTGTGTCTAGAAGATGGTCCGCTGAGAGTTATGACCACATAAAAATGTCTATTTAAATATATTTTCAATCTCATTCTTAAATGATTTTTAATTTGTTTATGTTTTATGGCCTAATTGTACAGTGGAATACATGTAAAAAAATGAATAAAAATGCACAAAATAGGAGTTATTTAGTCTAAATTACCTTATTTAGAAGAGGATACTATCAAAAAAGTATGATGAGGGGCAGATAAAAAGACTTAATGGTAAGGGCATGTGTTGCCAAGTCTGATGATGTCCTGAGTTTGGTCCCCAGGACCCATACTGTGGAAGGAAGCAAGTCAAGAAGTTGAACCACCACATGGATATGGTAATATGTATACTCACATGCACATGTGAACATATGACCAAAAAATTAAAATGTAAAGAGAAAGTGGGGTGAATTGTGGTTTGACCTGCAGAGAGTAGCAAAAACCACAACAATGAAAACCTTCTTCCAAACTGCAACACTCAAAGATTTTAGGACCCAAAAGGTTAGTCACTGCTTGATTTAGCAAAATATATATTATATATCATAGTCTATAGATTCAGGAGACAGAAAACGGTTCTCTGTGAGGTAGGAGAGAGTGTTCTGTGCAGTACGAGAGGGTGCTCTGTGAGGTGGGAAAATGGTGCTCTATGATGTAGTAGAGGGTAAGCTGTGGGGTGTACAGGAAGTTTTTTGGTAAAAAAGGATGCTCTATGGGGTGGAGAAGGGTGCTCTGTGAAGTGGAAGAGAGTGCTCTGTGAGGTAAAAGGGTACTCTCTCAGGTAAACAGGGTACTCCATGAGGTGGAGAGAAAGCTCTCTGAAGTGCGAGAGACAGGGATTGCTCTGTGACAGAGTGTGGGTTCTTTGTGAGATGAGAGGATGCTCTGTGGTGAAAATAAGGTATTCATTCTGTGAGTAGGAGGAGAAGGTACTCTGTGGGATGAGAGAAGGTGCTCTGTGAGGCTGACAGAATGCTCTTTAAGATGGAGGATGTGCTCTGTTGGAAGGAGAAGCTGCTCTGTGAGGGGAAGAGTCAGCACTGAGAACTGAAAAGAGGATGCTCGGAAGTAGTAGAGGGGACTATGAGAGGGAGAAGATGCTCCATGGGAGGGAGGAGGGAGGAGGGAGGGAGGGAGGGGGAGAGAGAGAGACAGAGAGAGAGAGAGACAGAGAGAGAGACAGAGAGAGAGAGAGAGAGAGAGAGAGAGAGAGAGAGAGAGAAGCACACCCTGGGAGGCAAGAGAGGGTGCTCTGGGAAGTGGTAAGGAGTGCTCTACAAAACCAAATTCTAAGGTTCTCTATGAGACCAACTCTAATGTTTAGTAAGTAAATCAATCACTTATCTGTAGAAATAAGTCACATTCAGGAGCAGCAACAGAGATCATCCTTCTCTAGTGACAAAATGAAAACTTCAGAGGAACACTGGACCTCTAACAAGTTCCAAGCTACTAGAGGACAACCACCAAACAGGCTAGGTATTATACAAGTGACCCATAGGTTTCTCTCAAAGATAACTTAGGGATTGGCTTATTTGAATGGGACTCTTTATTGAAAGAAAAAAAGAAAGATGTGATACTACTTGCTCACCACTAGATACATTTCTCTGGGAACTGAAGGCATTCAGCTTCATCCCATCACTGCAACCTGTAGTCAAGACAGATCTGTGTGACTTGCTATTTAATTAGGAAACACACAGACGTTGCAGTCCCATGGTTGAGATTGACTGAAAAAAAGGAACCAAACCCTTACTAAAATCTCTGCCTTAGAACTGTACTCCAAAACTGGGCATGACACTCCCGGAGGATCCGGCTATACCACTCCTGGGCATATACCCAGAGGCTTTACCTGCATGCAATAAGGACACATGCTCCACTATGTTCATAGCAGCCTTATTTATAATAGCCAGAAGCTGGAAAGAACCCAGATGTCCCTAAACGGAGGAATGGATTCAGAAGATGTGGTATATCTACACAATGGAATACTACTCTGCAATTAAAAACAATGAATTCACGAAATTCCTAGGCAAATGGTCAGAACTTGAAAATATCATCCTTAGTGAGGTAACCCAATCACAAAAGAACACACATGGTATGCAGTCACTGATAAGGGGATATTGACCCAGAATCTTGGAATACCCTAGACACAATTTGCATATCAATAGATTTCCAAGAAGATGGAAGGAGAGACCCCTGGTCCTGGTAAGACTGGATGTAGGGGAATGCCAGGACAGAGAAGCGAGAGGGGGTTGAATGGGGAAAAGAGGGAGGGAAGGGGGCTTATGGGACTTTCGGGGAGGGAGGAAACGGGAAAGGGGAAATGATTTTGAATGTAAATAAAAAAAAAACTTAGAAAATAAAATAAAATTTAAAAAAAAAAAGAACTGTATTCCATTTCAGATCAGTTGAATAGCTCATGGATTTATCATCACTGCTACTCCGGGGACACTAACTCTCAAGGACACAGTTGTCTTACACCTTATCAAGTCAACCAGGGTGCCATGTCTATGCCATTGATGTCTTTTGTATAAATGCTCATAAAAATCCAGTATCGGGGCCATCAGGTGTTTCTGACAGCTTTCACTCATCAATTGAATTCTTTTAAAAATTTTAAAAAGATGTGTGTGCATGTACATATGTGTCTGTGGAGACTGAAAGTGGACATCAGTCCCCCTGGAGAGAGTTCTAAACAATTCTGAGCCTCTAGATGTGGGTGCAGGAAAATGAACTTGCATTCCCTAGGATAGTGCCACTGAGGCAGCTCACCAAACCCATGTGTTCTTAATTTCATATACAAGGAAGAAGGCTAGGCTGTACATTTAATGAAAAAAAATCTACAACCAGAAATCTTTTGTCAATGAATATGAACTACCAGTTGTGAATGTTCCTGAATGTACTCTGAGATATGACTATAGAAGTATTAAAAACAACACCAGTGTCTCTCCCACCTGGATAGACAGTCAGATTAGGAGAAGATGCATGCCAAGTGTAAGCCCCACAAGAGACCCATTTCTAGAGCACTGGGGTCCAGACATCAGTACTGCTGCTGGAGAATAATGCAATTCTCATCTCTGTGAGGCTAAAGTTGGCTGCAAGCTCTGTGCTTCTAAAATGAATGCTGAAGTAAGTCAACGGTCTCTAGGCACAGACACTATACATCTACACAAACACCACAGGCAATCTATCAGTTTATTTGTGTCACAAGAGGCCCTATGAGCCCTTTCATCCTGTAATCTCTACATGACAAATGGGACAAGGACACATCTTATTACAAGCAATCTGTTTAGTCCTCTGGGTCTGTGTTACTAACGTGATGAAGAACATTACACTCGATGTTGACAATATTAGTAACCACATTAGGACAAGAAACCTTAGCATTTAATTTGCAGACAACTTGTGGAGGATTGAGATATTATTGTTTTGACCCACAAAGAAGAAAAAAAGATTAGACTGATTATCTTATCTGTTCTCCTGAAAAAAGTGCCAAACTACTATAGTGAAGACAGAAATTAATTTATTACATGCAATAGGTATCTTAAACTATGTGTTAAAACCCTCTCCATCAGATAAAGATGCTTTACACCAAGTCTAATTGCTTATGTAACACACCTCGGACTCTGTAGTAGATGGACAGAAATTATTCCTACAAGTTGTCCTCTTCTGCCCACCTGCACACTGTAGCTCCTGTAAATACAAACACACACACACACACCACCCTCTACACAAAATAAACAAATAAAACTTTAATCAATATAATAATTATTGCCAGTGCTAGAGAAAGACTCATACTTTATTATACATATGTTTACTTGAAATACTGCCAAATATCTAGATATTCCGTGTATAATATAGACTATAAAGACAGCAAAGGGCTCAGCCAGAAAAGTGAGGATAGGAGAAGGAATAGATATGTACTGCATGTTCCTCCATGGCTCCAAAGGGGAATTTACCAAAAAAAAAAAAAAAAAAACTAAAATTCTGAGCACCCTGGGATAGTCCAACAGGATGAAGAGAATGGGTAGTACTGTAGCAGAAGCAGTCAGCAGATGGTTTTAAAGAAAGCATCGGAAGTGCAACAGCAACCGCCCTAGGTCTCCATATCAGACAAATGCCAGGCCTGAGGCTAATGCCTGTCAGATCCCCCATCTTCCTCTCCCTGCTATGGGCCCCCTCTCCAGGTCTCTATATAGCCACTGCCTTAACTGAAATGCTCTCCTCTGAACATCTGTCTTTATAACCCCCTAAATGGCGCCCCCATCTCTGATCTTGCAGTAGTCTACAGGACTGGTGATATCAGTCCTGACACAAGCTTAACCAAGCTACTACTCTACTGCTATGAAACGTCAGTAGCTATACACTGACCAATGTCAGTGTCTTCACCGGTGTCCCAAAGGCCTTCCACAACTGCACCCATGCTGGCAGATCCAACACCATTATTTCTTGTCTTATCTTCTACACCCACTTCCCACTATACACCTGAATTCTAGACATAATAAACTAACTACTACTCCTTTAAGTTTATGAGCAGAGTCACATGTCTCAAAGTCTCTTTAAAAAGTCACAACCTCCTCTGCCAGTAAAACCTTCCCCACCTGGACCACCAAACCCTCTCAGACTTAGCTATCCTCTACTCAGCTTTAAGATCCCCACCATCTTTGACAAAACACTTGCTCCTTTGTATTACAGTTCCCAAGTACTTTCCCTTCGCAGCCTACAGGCCAAGGTCTTGGCCTTGCTTGTGATCAAACCCACACATCTGACAGATCTCACTTGCAGAACATTACGTAAATGGATAAATCAACATCCTCCTTAAAGCGTGTCACTTTATAAGACAACCTTGGTACAAGTAGAGGTAACCTCAGTCACACTCTGCAGTCATTCTGGGGATTGAGGAGCTATGCATGATACTCTAATGACTTACCACTAAATCCTGCTTCACCTCTAAAAAACCAGCAGTGACTAAATTTGGAACACCAGCTTCCATTCTCAAAAAGGAATCAGCAGATGTGGTGATGGGATCAATTGTCAACTTGACACAACCTTTAAGTGACCTGGGTAAAGTCTCAAGAAAAGACAGTCTAGACCAGGTTAGCCTGCAAGCATGCCTGGAAGGGATTTTTCTTAATTACGTTAAATGGGGTAGGAAAATCGACACTGACTATGATTTGGCATTATACAGGGTGGGCCCTGAATGCTATAAAAGCATAAACAACACAAAACAGAAGGTAAAACAAATAAGCAAAATAATAATAATAATAATAATGAGAAAAGAAGGGAAGGGAAGGTCAGATGAGTAATACCCTGCATGTGTTCATTCATTTCTCTCTGATAATGAATATGGATGTACCCAGACACTTCTTAACTTTTTTTAAAAATTTTTTTATTGGATATTTTCTTTATTTACATTTCAAATGTTATCCCCTTTTCCAGTTCTCTCCCTCCTGGAAACCCCCTATCCCATCCTCCCTATTTCTATGAGGATGTTCTTTCACCCACCCTACTCCCACCTCACTGCTCTGGATTCCCCTACACTGGGGCATCTATTGAGACTTCATAGGACCAAGGACCTCTCCTCCCATTGATGCCTGACAAGGCAATCCTCTGCTACATATGCAGCTGGAGCCATGTGTACTCCTTGGTTGATTTAGTCCCTGGGAGTTCGGGAGGGTCTGGTTGGTTGGTATTATTGTTCTTCCTATGAGGCTTCTTAACTTAATGATGCAGTATAACCTGGAATTTCTGACTTAAACACTTTCACCAATAGGCTGGTTGTCAGGGTATTTTGCCACAGTATAAAAACAAAGCTAAGAAAGCAACTCTGATAAGCTACATATCCCTAGGTATCGTGTGCAACTGCCAGAATCAAGCTCAAACACTATATTCTGAAAATTATAATTCCCTTTTATTATTTTGTAGATTTGCTGTATATACACACATAAACACAGGTGTATATGTTAAGACCACAGCAGGGCTCAGTACCTTCCTCCAACATGCTCTGCCTAATGCCTGAAGCCAGCATCTCTCCTTGAATCAGAAGTTTGTGTTTCAGCTAGGCTGGCTGTCAAATTTCCACTGCCCCAGTGTTGTGGTTTCACACACATACAGCCAGGCCCAGCTTTCTACATGAGTGCTGGTGGTTCAAATTCATATTTTCATGGCTGCAGAACAATCATTCTTGCTAACGATCCATCTCCTCAGCCCCCTCATCTCCTCAACAGTTCCCTAATCCCTGCTGCACCTTCTATAGTGGAAAGCAATGTTTTGCTATGTTATGTCAATAGCTTCAACCTTGGTTACTAATGAAATCTCCTGAGAAACTTCAAAAAATCCAAAGCGCAGTACAACTCGACCTCCAGGGGGTCATGCCTTCTAATGTTCCTCAGCTGTGTCATCAGGGTTGGGAACTCATGGGTAAAGTGATGAAATTCCCTGGTGAAGAAGCCACTAATCCTGGACACCAGTCTGAAATCAGCCCAATTTCAGAACCAGAAAGATCTGTTAAGTACAGAGCTCCATTAATCTACTTCTCTGATCTCATAAATCCTAGAACATTATCTTTTCTCTTCAAAGTATTAGCAGGGGTTAGCCTCTTCATTTGCCCAGGGAGGGCCGTCTTAGAATTCAGATTATATCAAGTGTTACTGAGTGTTAAAGTCAACTTCTTGGTCCTCTGAGAGCTCTCCACTCACTGGGCTGCACCTAACTGAACCTTCTCCAAGTTTCACCTGCTACAAACTGCTCAGGGGCTACAAAGGATTCTGCATATTACCTTATTTAACTTGTTAACTTGTTCTCTAAGAAGAGGACGGTTCAAAGAAAAATGACTGGATAATCAAGGAGGGAAAGTGGCTGACATAAAATGTTAAAGCTTACTTTTAAATGTTGTCTTAGGTATCACAACATCCTAAAATCATTAGAAACCAAACATAGCAATGTTGTGTCTTCATTTTAGCACTTAGAATCTGACTTCAGGCTCACATTCAGACAGAGTAATTGACACTGATCTACCAAGTACTTGTCACAACTTAACATGGGGGAAAAGGAGGTGAAAGAAAATGTCTGAGCAGCCACAGGCAGTGTAAGACAAAATGGGTGGATACCCTAAAATCCTGTGCTTTGAAAGCCTTAACTTCCAACAGAGGAAATAATGGGCTACCCCATCTTCCTCAGTGTGAAAACAAGGACAGGACAGTATGCCTGTGCTGTGCCTTCTTTTCTATGAAGGTATGCAGGCAACCTTTGTATCTGTCCAGGGCCGCACACTCAGAATCTGATCCTTCCTTCAATGATATATCTTTTACATCTTTTAATGATTTTATCTTTCAGCTTTCTTAGGTAAGTGAAGTTAAAAGAGAAACTAGAATAGTTGCAAAAGTACAGGAAAACTCACCAGTTAGGTCTGCCTGCCAATCTTTGCTGCCCAATTTGCATATTGAATTAACATTAGCTCAGCCTTGCTTGTTTTGGGAGAAGAGGCCCGTAACAGCCCCACATGACCTTAAGCAGACTAGAGTAGCTGAGAATGACCTGGAACACCTTGTGATCCTGCACTTCATGCTTTTTTTTTTCATGCTCAGGCATGAAAACCTGGTTTTGAAGGCAGAAAAAGAAAGCCCAAGGAATCCTAACACATCTTTTTAATAAGTATTCTCATTTTTTTTTAAAATTAGCCAATCACTTGGTAAACATGAAAAGGAAAGGAAAGATCCCTTCTTCCAGTCTTTCCTAACACATCCCATCCTGAAAGAAGAGTGTTTAAGTATGCACATACCATGATGGGCAGGGAGAGTGGAGTTAGTTGTGTATAGTGCTTCAGATTCCATAGTAAGACTGAAATCTACTGTGTGCACACAAATCAGAATGACCGGGTGTACACACCTGTAGATTCTACAGTTGTATCTGTGATAAAGGTGGCACTGAGCAACAGAATTTTTAAATCTGTCTATTCTCTTGTTGCATATAGTAAAAGATTTCAGACACAAAAAGAAGTGACCATGTATGCATAGATTAACTTGACCACCCTGAAACTGGAACATCCAGGACATATATGAAAACAGGATGAAGTAGAAATTACTCAAGGAAATCAATCTTCCTTTCTTCCTTTTTTTAACGATTTATTTATTTATTATATGTAAGCACACCATAGTTGTCTTCAGACACACCAGAAGAGGGCGTCAGATCTCCTTACAGATGGGTGTGAGCCACCATGTGGTTGCTGGGATTTGAATGCAGGACCTCCAGAAGAGCAGTCAGTGCTCTTAACTGCTGAGCCATCTCTCCATTCCAAGGAAATCTTTCTTAACCACATGAAGCAAGGATTTTTTTTAAGAAATGTCTTTAATAATCCCACTTCCACATCATAAAAATAAGCAGCCCTAAATATGTTATCTGTTTTCCACTGCATCCTAAATGGCTGTGTTACACTAGATCCCAGGAGGCATCTAATGTGTATGTTTGGTTGACAAATAGGAAACTGTTCAGCTGTCGAGCACAACATGAGATGATTCTCCGAGCTCACTTGAACCCTTCTCCTTGCCTCAGGTGCCGTCTTTGAATGCCATGAGTCATGGATCCCTTGAATACACAGTATTAGTCAACAGTAACAGCAGCAGTCAATTAGTCAACAATAATAGTCAATTACTGCTATACACTTAATAATTTTAAATACTGCAAACTTAGTTATTTATCTAATATCCTTCAGATAGTTCTCCTGTATATAACAAGTGCCTGACCTCAGAGAGCTCAGACTCTTCTTGAGTAAATACACACACAAATGCAGGCATTTAGAAATAATAAAAACAATCTCTTCCCCCCCCCTCACACACACACACACACACACACGAGACATCAGGGACTAGCAGAATGGCTCAGTCAATAAACTGCTTCTTTGAGAACATGAGGGCCCGAGTTTGATCCCCAGAACACAAGTATAAAAAGATGAGGAGAATAGACTGTAACCCCAGTACTTGGGGCTCCCTAGCCAGGGCACGGAGCCTACTTGGAAAGCTCCAGGCCAGTGTGAGGCATCTTAGCAAAGGAAGTGAATAGTGTTCCTAAGGATGGTATCTAAATACCACCCACACACAGATGTACACATTTTTAAAAGAGGCAGCAATTAAAATAACCGAGAGGTAGAAAATAGACTAACAACTGTGTTATAGTAGGATGTGTCCCTGAATAGGATTAAGCAGACAGGGTTTAGAAATCCTACTACTTAGTAAATCCAAAGGCACATTATAAGTGCTCATTAAATGCTCACAAAAGGACTACTCTGCCAGTTTCACAATATACAGAATATCATTTTCCAATCATTTGCTTGGGCAATTCAGACGTAGAAACAATGTTGCAACAAATCCTTCCCAAGCATTTACCACTCACATGTCAGCAATGGCTGACCTGCTTCACTCAGAAGAGCAGTTGTACAGCTGAAGGACCACAGCATATTACAGGCAAGCACTGAACCAAAGACACACCTCTTCCAGCACAGAGCCCAGGTGTGAGGACAGCGCTTCATTTTCCAAGCTAGCAGAGGGGAACACTGGTACAATTACTCCTAATCCCCAAATCATATTGATTCAAAAGTCAATACAAATGGTGGAAGGAGCCATAGGGCAGAGGCTTTAGATCAAGATTTAAGCCCTGCTTGTCTTACAAAGCCATTTCACCTATCAAAAATTCAAATTCTTCATTTGTAAAATGGTGAGATGAATCATGACCACTCACTTATGGACTATCAGGAGATTCAAAGCTGAGTTACACTTAGGGTCAGTAAAAACCAAAGAGTGGAACCAATGCTCCAGTATCATTATTAAACTTTGGAGTAGCCATATGTGATCTGAGCAAGATGTAGCTTCATAACTACCTTGTATTCTCCACACAGCCTGAATGGAGGGGAGTCTGTGACACAAACTTTATGAGATCGGGAATGGTCTTTTCAATCTAAGTGGTTGTGTGAAGCATGGTCATGAAGTTAATATGAAGATAAGACTTTGCTTTTAAAGATCATTGTTTTATGTCAAATGTTTACATGTATGAATGTATGTATGTATGTATGTACATAAGGCCCTAGAATCCAGAAGAGAATATAAAATCTCTGGTACGAGGGTTATACATTGTGAGTTGCCATGATGATTCTGGAAACAAACCCATGTCCTGTGCAAGAGCAGTAATTGCTCTTAATGGCTAAGCCATGACTTCATTTCTTTTTTAAAATCACAGGTCAGCCTCCAACTAGCTATGAAAAAAAGATGGCCTTGAACTCCTCTTCCCAAGTGCAGGGATGGCAGGTGTAAGCCATAACACACTCAGTTTTATGCTGTGTGAAAGATGGAACCCAGGTCTTTGTGCAAAGTAAATACAAATTCTATCAACTGGGTCACATCCTCAATTTTGGGCACAATCTTTTAAGCATAGGAAACTTTGCTTTTCAAGGTTTCCCATACAAAATATTGTTTAAGTAATTATTCTTATAAAATATGAGTGGTATCTCCAGGAGCAAGGAGACAAAGCTGAGTCCTCCAATAAAAGTTTATCAGGACAAAAAGAAGTATATCCTTAAGCAGCTAGCTTAGGAATCTTCCACATAAACTACTGCAGAATTTGTCCTTGTTTGTCCTTTCTTTTGTTCTTTTGTTCTCTTCTTTCTTTCTCTTTCTATTTTTATTTTTCAATGACGGAAACATCTGGTATAGAGAATGTTCAATAAACTTTTTTAAACCTTTATTTATTTATGTATTTTGGTATTTTTGTTTTTAAGACAGGTCTCCAGTAGCCCAGGTCGTCCTTGAACATGTCATATTCCTGAATATGATATTTAACTCTTGATCTTCTTGCCTCTAACCAAGATTTCCTCTTAATCTTTTGGTAATCCATAAACTTCAAGATGTTCAGCTAAAATTGAATTTTATGTATGAATTCCTGGCATGAGATCCCCAATATCAAATGGGACAAATTTATATTAAAAGAAAATCTAAATCATGACCACACTAAGGAAACTAGAACCTACAACAATATGCAAAAATAAAGCAACAGCAGGTAAGGTAACATTGTAATTCATAAACCTGGGAGACTGTTCTGGAGTTCAATATCACTGTCAGCTACATCATGGGTTCAAGGTTAGCTCACATTATATAAAATTCCATCTCAAAATAAAACACTAATAACAACAAAAGAAAAGGGCACTGGCTAGAAATCTCAGTAGTTAAGAACAGCTGGTCCTCTTGCAGAGGTTGGTAGTTTGGTGCCCAGCACCTGTAACTGCAGCTCAAGTGGATCTCATGTCTTTTCTGGTCTCCAATGGCAACTGTACTAATGTGCACAACCAGGCACATAAACATAAATATAACTTTCTTTAAAAGTAATTTTGAAAGCTTTCTTTAGACTTATGTGTGTGTGTTTGCCTGTCTGCATACATGCATGTGTATGTATATGTGCCACTTGCATGTCTGGTACCTGCAGAAATCAGAAGAGGGTGGTGGATTCCCTGGAACTCGGATTACAGATGGTTTTGAGTCATGTGAGTACCTGCAACTGAACCTAGGTCCACTGTAAGAGCAGCAAGTGCTCTTGACCATTGAAACATCCCTCTACTCCTGAATAAATATTTTTAAAATTCAATAAAATAGATGTACCTATAGTTGTAGAACATAATCCTGCATATTCATATATTATACAGGACCTCAAAGCAACAACACCTGTTTGCTAAAGAATTTTCATGTTTATCATTCAATGTAAAGAGGGAGGGCAAGCATAACTCAAAGGCTCTTGGCACCCTGTATCTCTGTTGGTTTCATGGGAATCCCACAAGCAAGGCTATAACTTTTATTTACAAAGAAAAAGTTCCTGTACTCTGTGATAGAGTGTTGTATCTCATCAACTGTAACCATGTTAAATGGACCTCCTTTAATATTTGTCAGAACTACTTATTCTCATTTTATGTGTATAAAAACTTTGCTTGCATGTATGTAAGTGCACTATGTCTACGTCTGGTACCAGAAAAGGCATCTGATTCTCAGAAACTGGATTTATGGACAATTCATATGTAGGAACTGGAACCCAAACTTGGGTACTCTGCATGAGTATATAGAGCTCTAAACCACTGAGCCATCTTTCTAGCCCCTCAGTTACACTTCTTAACAACCCTTAGAATATAACTTTAGGATTAACAAACTGCTACAAATCGCTAATTGAAAGACAACGAAGTATTGTCCTTCCATTGGGAAGCTTACACCTACATTTAGATCTATCTTATGGATGCCTCACTGATACTAACCCCATGCTTATATTCCTTAGAACTGCTATTTAAAGGCCGGTGAGAGGGCTAAGAGGGTAAACTGAAAAGCACTTGCTGCATGAGTCTGATGGCCAGAGTTTGACCTCTGGAACTCACAGATAAAGGAAATAACAGACTCCCCAAAGGTGTTCACTTGGCCTCAAGTGCCCTGTGACACAAGGATATGAGCTAATAGATAATATAAATATATAAGAATTGTAATGTAATTTAATCGATTTCAACTGTAGTTCCTACAGACGCTTCATGACAATTCTTTTCTGCCAGTTGTACTGAGGAGAGGTCAGGGTCCTCACCATTACTGGCACTAACAATTCCAACCCTCTGGAAATCCCAGGAGAAGGAATGAAAGCCTGAGACTGATCTGAGCTACCAGGTATCTTCCTTTCTCAAAACAAACAAACAAAACACAAACGCACACACAGGCACACACCCGTACCCGCGCACACACCACACATATACAAACAGGGTGGGGTGAGGGGACACCCAGACAGACTTGGAATATACCCAACACAGGTATGTCCCAAGATGGAAATGGACAAATTAAAGCAAGTTCTCAAAGACCACATAAGCCAGAGACCCTCTTGCCTCCCCACATGTTCTCTCCCTTGCTATCTTCTCCAGACAGCAGCTAGTGCTGGCTTCCAGGCAAAACAGTACACAAAACTCTTTGCAACTACTTTGCAAAGAGAGGGTTAGGAAGAAAACCCTGCCTATCGCCCTCTAACATTCCATGCATGACACATAAATCTTTTCGCTCATTCATGTCTGACTCTGAGTCAGAAAACAGTTGAACACAGATATATGAACTTCCTATCCGCCCTGCGGGATGTTTGTAATAGAGAGAGTAAAACTTACATAATGTGTGTACAGAAGAGCAGATGGGTCCTCCAATAAGTGAAATATGATCCCACACATTTTTTTTCTTCTCCCACTACACTTTTAATTCTCTAGTTGCTTTGTCTCCTTTCAATAACACTCCTTTTAGACTGAGCTCCCTTGTATTTGGCTGTATCATTAGCATCACAAATCACAGCCCTGGTGCTAGCACAACAGCATTAAGCAATTTACAGTGTGGCACCTGACATTAACGCTCCCTGTTATCTGATTTTAGGAGTCATTATTTCAAATATTTTAGATAAAGTATGTTTTCCTCTTGGTGTACAGAATGATAAATGGTTTGCAAATAATTGCGACTCTCCGCTTAGTATGCCGGTGGGTAAACGGTGCTCCTGCTGCCAGGGCCCCTTCTATTATTCCAACCCTAAAGAAACTATTCTGCAAACAGCATGGCTGCAAGATGACATCTGTGTGTTCATTAATGCATCATTTCCTCTGCACAGAAGCACTCCGAATGAAATTTAATTCTAATCTTTAATTGAACAAAATTGCTTTCAGATGATAAATTAAGGCAAGGGAATCACACCCATCACAGGCTGATTCACACATCTCCCCTAGCTTTGAGGAGAAAGGCAACAGAGAACAGGCTAGACTGATCTGTTCTCACATGGGGGGGGCATTATGAGGAGGTTGAAGAGTTGGGGAAATAGGGAACAAGAAGAAGAATGGGGAGGAAGAAGGGGAGAAGAGAGAAGAAAGGAAGACAGAGGAATGGAGGCGTGAGAGGAAAAGAAAAAGATGGCTCTCCTGTGGTTGTTTCCTAAACAGTGAAACCAGAAGGATTTGAATTACATGAACAAATCTCACAGCCAGTCACCCAGTACTGGGTTAGAACATGAGTTATAGCAGACATGGAGACCACTTGACATGCTCTAAATCTATGCTTGAAAGCAGAAAGATGTATCTGGATCTTAAAATTGTAACATCTATCAGGGCACTGATTTATTTTGTTGGGGGTGAGAGTCTCACCACACTAAGCCTCCCACCAGTACATACCAGGGGCTACAAAGATGGCTCAGCAGTTAAGGGAGAGTTTGGTTCCCAGCACCCAAGACCTCACAACTATCTGTAACTCCAGCTTCAGCATCTCTGGCCTTCAACATCACCTGCACCCACATGTACACAGGCTTCTGAGTACAAAATGAGATGTATTCACTAGAAGGGCTTGGGTCAGCTTTTCCCCATCCCTGAGAAGGAAGAACAAGGTGTGCTTTGCATTTCCCTATGTCTTTGCTTCAGCGAGTAAGTGCACAGTCTTCTCAGCTCTGAGGCTAGGCTACTGGACTCAACCCAGCAGTGGATTTAACAATATGGTATACTCCAATACAGAAGGAAGCCTCATCTAGACTTTATGAAATTGTGCACACTTCAAACAAACTATAGGTCTATATAGATTCAGAAGAGCTTCTGATGACAGTTTCTATCTGAGATTTTAAAAATTTTATGGAAGTGTGGAATGCTCAGAGAGTATGAGAATCTAAAAGACATGTTAGATCTTTAGTAACATTTATTCTACTGTAGAACTTGGAAGATCCTCTTTATGCAATTTCAAGCCCCATGTTGTATGTGAATATCAAATCTGGGGCTATCGTGAGCCACATAAGGCCTAAGTTATTAAGTTTTAAATCTATGTATACACATACATAATTAAATTTTAAATCTATGCATGCACATACATAAGAACGTATCCCCACATATATTTACACACATACAGGCCTACATATATGTTCAAGAACACCCTACCACTACACACCAGAGTCCTAGGTAGCCCTGAGTCATGTGTCTCAGAGCTTTACTAAGCAGACAACGACTGACCAGGAAGCACTTTGTCCAAGCATCATTTTAAAACACCTCAGCTTGGCAGCTGAAAAAAACAACCTAACCAAACCAAAACACAAAACAACAATTACAACAAAAAGCATACAAAAAGACCCACAAAAGAAAACAAAAAACCAGGACTACGTATTTGCTACCCCACTCTGTACACAGCAGATATCAGACAGCATCCTGCAGTCTTTTCCTGTCTTTATGAAGAGACTACTCTTAAAAAATAAGTGTGCTGTCTGCAACAAAGACAGCACAGGGGACTGTATCAGATGGAGTTGCAGTTCACCTTAACAGGCCAGGACTCACCTCTCCACTAATCTCTAAGTTTCGTTTTGGCAAGAAAAATGAATCAAACAGGGCTAGAGGCTCAGAGGTTCAGAGTGAGTGTGACTCTTGCACATTGCCCAAGTTTGGTTCCTAGAACATTGGGAGGCTCGCAATAATCTGTAGTAATAATACAGTTCCATGGACGCTTCTTCACTAATGCACACGCACACACACACACACACACACACACACACACACACACACACGAGAACATAATAAAAATAACTCTTAAAAAATAAATACAACTAATGAAATAATTTGTACATAATATACTTTGAAGATGTAATGTCATTTTGTACATCCAGAATATTAGCATCTCACACAAAAGGGCTGAGGCTGTAGATCCAACTGACTATTTGCCTACCATACCACTAAGAGCTGACGTTCCATACACAGCACCTCAAAATGCAGGTACATGCCCGCAATCCCAAGCAGAAGCAGGATAATAAGAAATTAGGGTCATCTTTGGCTCTCATTCAAGTTTGAGAACAATCTGGACAACAGTAGACCCTATAAGAATAATTTTTAAAAGAATTTTATTAGATGTATAAGTGAAATGTTGCATAAAATGTGTAAAGAGAAGCATGTACATTGAGGTAAGAAGAGTGATTGCTAGATCTCCTTTTAAGAAACTCTCATCCCTTAGCAAGTGCCATCATCTGGGCATGCTGACTACTTTTAACACTGTCCTCATATATGCAAGGAACATCCTTTGGAAAAGCAACCCCTCCTTCTCCTATCAGAAAACAAACAAACAAAAGCGTTCCACATGGATTTCTATGCTCATTCTGAACGCTCCTTCACGCCATGTAAATTTCTTGGACACAACCTTTGAACCTATTGTAAACATCTCCTTAATTCTCTCATTTCACACTTAGTTCAATAATAATTTTAACATTTTTTATCTCAAGCCTCACTGTTTTGATTATTATAGTCCCCAATTATTAGAAGTGATTTAACTGAAGCCCACAAAAGAATAAAAAACCTGTCTCCAGCTACTGTACTTAGTACTCATCAAGGTGTAAAATCATTTTGGGGGAAAAAAAGTTAAAGAAATTCACAGCATCCTTTCTGAAGGAAACTAATGTTTAGGGCCAAACCTGTCTCTAAAGGCCTCTCTAAACAATGTGTGTGACTGGGGTGGAAATATGGCTCAGAGGTTTAAGAGCACCTGTTGCTTTTGGAGAAGACCCAGGGTCAGATCTCAATACCCATAGGGTGGTTCACAACCAAGTCTTCAATTTCAGAAACTCCGATACCCTCTTCCAGCCTCTGAGGGCACCTGCATGCTCATGGTGCACATAAATTGATAAACATACATATAAATAAAAACTGTAAATACTTTTTTCTTAAGGAAGAACCACATCCCGAGAGAGAAAACTGGCCAGTGAGAACATACAATGAGACTGACAACTGAGTTATAAAGTCTGTGACATAAAGAAGCTGAGTCTCCTCCTTCAGAGAAGATCAAAACACTCAAGCTCTAACCTTAGAAGCTACACACATTATTCCATCATATTTCTGGACAGGAAACAAATCATAAAAGTAACCTTGTTGATTACCTACACCCCCATCTTTATCCCAGAATGTGAGGAAATCATCACAAAACACAAGGCATTCCAGGAGATTCTAAAGAAAGCATCAGGGATACTAAGAAATAACCATTTATCTGAAGTAACATTCTATTCAAGATAAGATAATTCATTAGGCAAAAGAAAACAATCCTTAGTACCTTTCTCTGACAATTAACAAACTTTAAATCTGCCACTGGTAATTTACTATGCTGCGAAGGTTTCAATTGTTCAAATTGAACCTGTAGGGCTCTTATCTGCTTTTGGCCCTTTTCTCAATAATCATTTATCTGCTGACATTAAGGAGAATACAAAAGCACAGGGGTGGTGCTGGAGACACGCATTTAACCTTTACAGCTGCAAGATGCTACACTGTGAGCATTTTTCAAAGTGGCAGCCTGCAGACAAGGGAACCATGTCCTTCTAAAAAGAGCACACAGCATCCTCCCTGTTTTCCCAGCTACTGGGCAGCATATTCCTGTAATTCAATATAATCCCTGAACTAGGGAACAGCCAAAATCCATTTATTGGCCCTTCAAGCCTTGCTTTTAGAGTACAGTGAAACCCGGAGGGGGCATTACTTACCACCCCCTCCCAAAAATCAAAGGAAAGACATACTGAATACTGCTTTTTCAGTAACTTGAAGCTTTGCATTTAAAAATCTGCTTAACAGCTTCAGCCTTCAGTGAATCAACTATTTTCCCCTTTATGAAACTTACGCCTCTGAGGTAGGCTTTTGCTCTAGGTGTTACATGAGTTACATTTTCGATGAGTAGACCCCCAAGGTTTAAGTACCATGCCCATGACAAAAGGATGTGAGACTCAGATGTAATAAAATCATGAAAATCAGACATATGTAATTCTTTCTGAGGAAAAAGTAGCCTATGAATAATTAATAGCTTGGCAATTATCATGTGCTCTAAATATGCGATTGTATAAAGTAGTTGACAGTGCAAGATGCAGGCCCTTTAGAACCCCATGAGGGAGACACCCTGTGTAGTTGGCACCTAGTTCAGTACATCAAAGGCACTCACATCCTTAAATAACTTTCCTGTAAAGACATCCCACACTCTGCTGGGTTACATGGCTAGGGGCAGGAGGAGAGAGTGGTTAGCTAAGCAACAAGGAGATGGAGGGAGGGAGGGAGGGAGGGAACAGGGCACATGGCAGCTAACGCCCTGTTTTCGCTTTAATAGTAAAGATCAACAGGACCAAAACAGAAAGCTCTTAGACACCTTGTCATTCCAAGTCTGCAAACAACTTATTTCTATTTTTATCAAGCAATTCTTGAAAATGTCTAAAACAGATTTCCCACTAGGATACTTTTAAACTCCCTCTGCTTCATCTGAAAGCGCAATATTCTCACATTTAAGAAAGAAAGACCATTTTGGAGCTAGAGAGATGGTTCAGGATTTAAGAGCACTGGCTGCTCTTCCTGAAGACCAGGGTTCAATTCCCAGTGTCCAAATGGAAGCTCATGATTACCTGTAACACCAGTTGCAGGGGATCCAACATCCTCTTCTGCACAACAGGCACATGCAGATATGCAGCCAAAACACACAAGTGTGTACACACACACACACACACACACACACACACACACACACAAATTAAGATTTTATTTTGGTGTGTGTATATATGTGTGCATGGTATATGTACATGCACACCATGAGTGTTATGCATATGGGAGCCAGTTGTACTTGGGTCTCCTAGAGTTTTAACTACAGGCAATTAAGCATTACAGGAAAAAATTACAGGAATTAAACCATCCAAAATAGGCACTGGGAATCAAACTAGAGTCTTTTTTCTATAAGAGCAATATCCACTCCTATCTGCTGAGCCATCCCTCTAGTCATATCACATTTTATATACCAGTTAAAACTTTTGCTTTCATTTATAGCATTGATAATGAATGTCCTGACAATGTCCTCTGCTTCCATTAGCATCCCATTTGAAATGATGAAGATACTACAAGCATGGTCCCTGCCTGCATAACTGTCCTATTTATTGGACAGCTGCAGTGATTCTCAGGAAGTAAAGAAAAAGAATGATCAGTTATATGTGATCCAGTTCTATACACGGCACTGTGGAACCAAAAGAATAAACTCAAGACTCGATCTCTGGACACATAAGCCTTTAACACTGGGCACCTAGTTCAAGTCATCTTGACAGTAAAGAGTGAAATAAGGCTGGTTATACAGTCTGGTGGACCTTTTAATTCTTCACTTCCTTCCCTCTTTGCCAAGGCTACCTCATGTGCCAGTCTCATCCTTTTTGACTATATCTAGTCAGAGCACTAAAGAAGAAGGACAAGAAGAATATAGCTCCTTCTATCCTTTTCTCAACCTCAAGAAGCTCAGGGAAGGAGGATCTTGAGCCTGGACATATTTTGGACTTTCACAGGTAGGGGGAGAGACCCAGAATAACCTATTACAGTTAAGAAGGAAGGAAGAAACTGTATCAATAGTCTGCATAGTGAGTCTTAGCTCTCACTTAACTTAGAATTTAAAAAGCAGACTATGATCAACGATGTCTTGATGAAAACTTACCCCAAGCCTCTGCCAAGTATCTGAAATACTGTCTGGACAGAAACAGATAAGACTTCTACTGCCATGGTTCTGCAAGGCAATAGCACAGACGACAGAACCAGCCAAAAGTTCTACTACTAGGCTGGTTGCAGTTAGTGGCCTGATTTCCCCTTAATCTACAAAAATAAAGATCCCTTAACACTGCTGTGTGGCACTACTCTTGGAGACAAACTGCCATGCTCTTCATGATATCAATTATGACTACATAGAAGAGTCCAGTAATGCCAGTCCTACAAACTGAAGGAATTCTCTCATAGAAGTGGGTGGGGTACATGTCAATGGATATTCGCCATATATTCTAGCCACTCCTTCCATTCATTTGTATGTGGTTTTGCTCTAATCACATGTGGTCCAGGTGTCTAGCAAAGGTACTAGAGTATATAGGATGAGGAAGACTGAAGGGTGGGGGCTCCATATATGCAACTATGGAGAAGCCATCATTTATGGTGGATGAAGATGTTCTCGTGAGGCTGCTTTAGGGTCATCCTGCTCCTGTTAATAGCCCCCACCTATGCTTTGTAAGTAAGCCTGATAAACTCATTGGTTTCCCAGGGAGAACTTTGGTGGAATAGTAAGTTGCTTTATTTCAAGCACATGGGATGAAGGGGCAGACACTGCTTGTATCTATCCTGGACAAGAAATTATACTGACAGCACATATGTAACCCAAACATAATTCTGATTGAGAAGCAACAGACCCTCACATCACTGGTGTTAAGATGCACTGTATCTACATCTAACTTCCAATTATCAATTTCAGCTCCTACATGCATTTTGTATAATAAAAGTATCACCTCTGTCTGTGGGGTAGCAAATAAACATTTTCAAACATGCATCACCATGACGCTTTCTTCAGAGTAATAAATGAAAACAATTATAATCTGCCCTATGGTAAGAAGAGAATATTCTATTTCTGCACGGTCTCAAAGAAAGTCGGCCAGGAAAATTGAACCCAACACCTGGGAATGATGCAAGATAATAAAGACAATACCCTAAAAATCTGTCCTGTCACCCAAGCCTTAAGGTATACATCATTATCAAAACATTAACTAAAAATCAGTCTATCAAGAGAGCAAACCCTCACAGCTATCTCAGTTAAAAGTTTTTCTTCCTTAACCTGCTTGTTTTATTGCTGTTTTAATTTATTTTATCTTATGAGTGTGTGCACTGTACTTCAAATGCTTGTAAGACCATGCCCACTGTGTACAAAGGTCCTAAAGTGCCAACTCAAAGGGAGAAACACCCCACATGGTCTCCAGACACACTCAACAGGCTTCCCTAAGTAAGGAAACAGGGTTGCACCAACAATGAGGGATAATATTTAAATAATCTTATTGTTCACAAAGCACTCTCATACAAATTATTTCATTGATTTTCTATTTAAGTAGCTTTGACATGACCTGTTATACAGCTGAGAAATTGAGAATAAGAGGCCTTAAGTGTCTTGTCCAAAGTCAGGCAAGGAGTTAATGCACTGGGCTAAGCTCTGTAACGAGCTGAGAGAGACACAGGGTGAGGGCCAATTAAAGATGAAATCTTAAGGGTTTGAAAAATCTCCTTTTCATATTGCCAAAAGGGAATGTCTGATCAGAGAGAAAACACAGAAAAGGACTCTGGTAAGGCACGCCTCTAATTTCATTGTCTGGGAAGCAGGGGTAGGCAGAGCCCGGAGAGTTAAAGTCATCCAAAGGGCGCGTTCTAAGCTAGGGAGACCTATATATCAAGACACTGTCTATTTAAAAGGGAACAGAAGAGGGAGAGAAAGGGAAGGGAGAGGGGAGGAGAGAGAAGGAGGAAAAGAAGAGAGAAGAGGAAGAGGGAAAGGGAGACAGAGGGGGAAAAGGGACAGAGAGAGAGGAAGAGAGAAGGAAGAAAAGCATTTAACCTATCAGCTGAAAGCAGAAGAGTGAAAGCACACGTTGTGAACATGCCCTTTCAGGAGCTACAGACATAGCTCTGTCAGGAAAGTGCTCGCCCTAGAATTAACAAAGTCTGGCATTTCATCCTCAGTGTTGCACAAAACCAGCTGTGCTGGAGCACACCTGTAGTCCCAACACTAAGGGGACAGAGGCAGGGAGATCAGAAGTTCAAATCCATCATCTGCTGCAGAAGATCCTAACTCTTCTCTCTGTCAGAATCTAGGAGGTAGGGAGGACTTCCCCAGGTGAGCCTCTGGTGCTGGTGCACACGGTGATGCCAAACAGTATATGGAACATAGCTTGAGTCTAAAGACCCAGCTGAGCACTATGGGTCACATCAGGAGAAGCAGTAAGGAAGGAAGCATGCAAAATACTGAATCAACCACGACTCAAAAGTGAAGCTAGAACAATCTAGGAAATGGGCAGATCTGATTTATTCCACCTACTCAGAAGAGCCTTATGGGAAAGCCACAGGCAGGTTGACAATGTCTCACTCAACAGTGCGAACTTTTCCAAGAATGAAACTCTTCCCACAGTGAATCTAGCCAATCCAAGGGCCTTAAAACTTACTGCCCTTCGTGGCCTGAAGCAGAGGCTTAGTAAGTTCTCTGTAAGAAAACAAGGGTCCTCAGAGATCTGAATTTCGGTTTCCTTTCAAACTAGCTGCAAATGGTATTAATCCACTATCATGTGGATTATAACCAAGATTTGAAGTCTAGAAAGCAAAGAAACAAAGCGAACAAATTTGCAAAAATTCATAGAATTAGAAGAGGGATGAACTGTAGTATATGAATTACCTGCTCTTGTAAGTGGAAAATATCAAAACCTTGGAAAGGAAGAATCTTAAGAAAAAGCCCACCCAGAATTCTTCATCACTCTATTATTTTGGCCTCCAGAGGATCTTGAAGCCATTTATTCCCGTATATGGAAACTTCATTTCCAACAGACCATGCCTCTAAGGCCCACAGATAATGTTGCAAATTGATAAATGAGAACATTTCTTTTCTCATTATTTAGTTTGGTGATTGTTTCCATAAAATATTTGTTCTATCACACAAATACAAAGAACTTGAGAAGCAAAATTACTTGCCAATAAAATCTCTATTCACATTGAAAAAAACAAGGCAGTAATGCATATGCAATTTAAAGATCACCAATCATTTCCTTGAAAATTAAGCCAAACTGTCACCACTATGTTTTATAACAGACTGCCATCCACAAGCTGAGAAAACCAAGTGACCACCCACAAACAAACCTGTGGCTTAGCTAAAGTTAAAATCAATCCCTAGCTGAAACAAAGAAGCAAATTATCTCTGAGGCATCTCACATCTGGCACAAAGATTGTCACACACTAGTAGCTCAATAAATAACTGCTGAATCAGTCAGTCACTTTCCAACAGAAACTGAGGAAATTAACAACTTCCTTTTTCAGAAACAGACTTGACACTACCCATGAGTCAAACAGAAGAGCCCATGAAAGGACCACATGTGAGTTCTGACAGGAGCATTAGGAAAACATACAAATACAAGTAAAAAAGAGTATGTTACAAAAAGAAGATAACAATGGGTAGACTCTATTATCTCTTGTTTTCTATCCAACCTAAAAAGTCAATAAAATGCATAGAGTTTCATTTTTTGAGGAAGGATATATATGTGTACACACACACACGTTTGATTTAAACTGGCTATGCAACCAAGGCTAGTCAAAAACTTGAAATTCTCCCCCTCTACCTGCTAAGTGGTGGGATAATAAGTGACTACACCATACCCATTTATTCTCAGGAATTCTAAGTCCTTAACATCTAAAAACAGGGTCTTAAGGATTCATCTAGATGATGAACAAGGGAGAATGCAGACATGTTTGTTTAGAGAAGGCACTTTAAATTGAAGGAGCTGAGTTCAAATCCCAATTCTACCACTTCCTGGCTAAGCAATCAGAGCAAGGGACTTGACATCTCTAAGTCTCTGTTTCCTCAGTTGCACCTAAGTGGGTGAATTTAGAAAATCATTGAAAAGCACAAAGTACCTGGCAATGACAAGGTACTTGATTAAATGTGTCATTATGTAAAATTGTTTTTTATTCTTCCAAGCAAAAAGCATTTGAGAGCAAAACTAGAGAAGAGGTGCTATCAGACCACAAGAGTCTGCATGGAATCTCTCTCTTTAATTAAAGCAAGCTCTCTCTTTCTCTCTCTCTCTCACACACACACACTCTCCTCTGTGTGTGTGTGTGTGTGTGTGTGTGTGTGTGTGTAAGCATTTCTTCAGCCTCATAACTGTCACTATTATTCAGGAATGAACCTCTCACAGCATGAAATTCTCACTCAGAGCCAGTTGGCTTCCACATGCTGCCTAAGTAAGTGGCTTCCAAATGCAATTTGTCTCTATCTCCTCCTCTTTCAGTTCACTTTTATCTTATGTTGCTGCTCTTTCATGATGCTCTCTTAAGCATGAAAGCAACACTATGGAAAGCAACACTATGGTATAGGTAGTTGCTTATGTAATTCATACTTTACAAATGGTCTATAGTATAACGAAGGAATATCTCACTTATATACAAACAACTGACTTATGAGGGCCTGCCTCAGAAGCATGAGGACCTGAATCTCATTCCTAGAACCCACATCAAAGAGCCAGGCATGGTGGCCTACACTTGGAATCCCAATACTGGGAAGACCTAGGCAGGCACTGTTAATGTCTGAGGCTCACTTAGCAGCAAACCTATATGAATTGAGAGTTTCAAACTAAGGACAGACTTAGTCCCAAAAGAATACAAGGTCAATGGCACCTGAGAAATGACAGCCAAAGCTGTGCTATGACTTCTACAAGTACTGTCCACACATGTGGGATACAGGGAGGGAGGGGAGGAAGGAAAGAGAGGAAAGGGAAAGGGAAGGGGAGAGAGAGACAGACAGAGAGAATGCATAATTACTTAGGACTACAACGTGATGACATTCCTGGGTTTTCCTCATGATTCATATACTCCAGAAAAGAAGTTGAAAAGCAAGAACTTAACAAGATGGAAGTTCCAAGAACAGGCTAGAGTGTCTGTCTACTTCAGGATTAACACTTAAAAAAAAAATCTATAAAGGCTCTGATGCATCCCAAACCCTCTTTCAACCTGTGTATTGAACCCCAAGCATATCAGCAAAGGCTGAGTGAGAAGCCCAGTCTGCCAGAGCCTCAGTGTCTCTCCTTGCTCAGCCTTCTGCTGTGAGGATAACACCTGAGAAGCCTGACCACAGATGAAAACTTTCCCATCTACCTAGCAGCAGCAGGCCCTGAACTCTATCCCACAAGGTCTGTGGAGGTTAGCCTTCCACCCAGTGGTCTCATCAAGAAACGGAGAACTAAACATGCTCACACATACAGTACAGTATTGTTTAATATTAAATAGGAAGACAAGTTCCACCTAGACCAGCCATACAGACCTATAATCCCAGCTCCAGAATAGCTGAGGCAGGAAGATTTCTAGTTTAAGTCCTGATTACAAAGTAACTTCAACCCTTCCTGGGACACTTAGTGAAACCTGTCTCAAGGTGAACCATAGAAAGCCAGCTGGGGATAAAGATCACAGGAAGCATACTTGAGTATGACTCAGGGGTGGGGTGGGGTGGGTATGGGTAAAGTGTGAGGACAGCTAAATGGCCTTATAAATCTGTGTAATGTCATTCAGTAGACCGCACAGGTTTTTTTTTCTGCGTTAAGCAGTTTTCCAAGTAGAACTGAAAAGATTGAAAGTTGAAAATGAATATATATATATATATCAAAACAAAAACACATAATTCTTGTCTTCAGTCAAAAAAAAAAAGCCAGAGAAGATAAACTTTTTGTTAGATTTTTTTGGTAGATTTTGTTAATTTTTTCTCTAAACTTTCACTAAAAGAAAACACTAAGTGACATCATATTCTATGTGGCCATTCTAGATCAACTCCTCTTTTCTTTAAGATATACTTCTAGCTGGTTTCCACAAAAAGATACCCTTGATAAATATTTTGTAATAAAATGATCTGCACCTATAAAATGATGATGTATCTAATGTCTGGACAAGTTAACGCTTCTACTTATAGAAAGCAGACAGACAGCTGCTATAAGTTGGCAAAGATGCTGACAGAGAGGTGCTGTAAGAAGTATCACCAGAAAGATCGTAGGGATGACCAATCTTGCAGCTTCACTGAAGTGACAGGCACACCCATGTGACAGAACAACAACAAACCATACAGACATTTTATTCTAAGTTCAAGGTATCCTGAATCCCCCTATACCATTTGTGATGCTTGTTTTTAATTGCCAACAAAACACAACTCAGAATCACCTGGGAAGAATATCTCCATGTGGAGTTGCCTGGACTAGGTTAGCCTGTGTACATGCCTATTAGAAGATTTTTTTTAATTGAGTTAATTGGGGTGGGACTAACCACCCTGAATGCAATCAGTGCCAGTCTCTGGATTTTAACCCTGGACTGTTTTAAGGGCTAAAATCGTGAGCTGAGTAATAAGCACGCACTGTTAGCCAGGGCCATGTCATTTCCTGAAGCCAGTCCGTTATGAATGCAATGATTCCTATAACCACCGTAACATTTCCAGAACCAACATAGTATGTTTCACTAGATTCCTGCCTTCCCCTCTCAGGGATCCAACTAAGGACCAGCTGGGAAAGATGCATGCTGATCGCATTAACATCTTACACAGAAAAAACAAACTGCACTCCAAAACAACAAAATCACTCAACCTCCTTTCCTGCTCTCCCCATTTACTACCTCTGCTTGCAAGCAGAGAGTGCTCCATGGTTCTTCCCGAGGCCAACACTGCCTCCCAGAGGGGCCTGCTCTGGTGAGAAATCTCTTGCTCCCTCCTCTGTTCTTCCTTCTCGATTGCTTCTCATGCATGAACTACTTGTTCTGTTATACCGTTGACTATGGCTGTGATTTGCCTTTTTAAAACCTCTGCAACTGTGCCTTCCCCACACTGATGGACAACCTGAAAATGTGAAACACGTAAAACTTTCCTCCCCTAAACTGCTCTTTGTACAGTATTTTGCTACAGCAATGCAAATGAAACTACAATACCTATTTCTAGAGTTTTTCAGGTAAATCTCCAATTGTACCAGAATTTAAAATAACTAAGAATGTATATTATAAAAAAGTTGACACGACTTGTCAGAACTTACCAAGTAAGTGGCCACCAACACTGGGAACCTTCTTACCTGTCTCTCTTGTGTTTCTTTTTACTACGATGTTTTTTCCTTAAGATTACCTAAAGTCAATGGAGTTGAAGAGGAGAGTGGAAAGTCCATTTCCAGTGTAAACAGGGAAATCAAATAAAACATCCTTACTCAATTTTACACACAATTGAAAATCAGTCATGCTAGATATATGATTTATCTAATACTCTTTTCTACACTTTTTTTTTTGAAGAGAAGAGCTGCAAGAGATGAGTGGAGTAATGGGATGTGTATTTCTCAGGATCCTGTGAAGTGGAAGAAAAATGTAATCCAATAACTATTGCCTTTAGAGAGACACAGGGAGCCCAGAGGACAACAGGGTTTACCTAGGGGCAATCTAACTCACAGGTCTCTCTATAGGTGTTCCCAGAAACCTAGGAGTGCTGAGCCCCAGAGGGAAAGGGAATCAGACAATCTGCTATGCACGTGCACATGCACACATGGACACATACAAGTCCTCCCTCTCCCCCTCCCTCTTCCCCACCCCTCCCCCTCCTCTCTCATTTAGTCACAGCCTTTAAAATAGAACAAACATTTAATTCCCTTGTAAAACAGATGAATGCTTTATAATTTACTAGCAGCTGCTGGCAGGAGCACGCTCTGCTCTCAAATTCCTATTAAGCAAGCTGAGGCTGATTTATTAAAAGCTCAGATACATCAAAACGAATGACTGAGACATCATTATACTACTATTTACAGCCCCTTAATGGGGTTATGGTTAGGGGCAATACAGTATGGCCTGCAACCAGCCTCCTTACTATTACAAGGAGTTGCTTCCCTTGGGTGGGAAATCAGGTAAAAACCATCCAATTCAAGGATAAGGAAGGAGGAGTCAATCGGCTGTCACTATAGCAAATCAAAATGTATGACAAGACTCATAACCATCTCTAATGGTCTACACACTGCCAGTGTTTATGGTGTACATCAGTTTCCCCCATCTATTTGCAAATTAGACTTCTCCCAACTTTACTCTCTAAATTGACTGGCAAGAAGAAGATCTTCACAAGGTATAAAGGGAGCAAATGTTCTCTATTCTAAAAGTAAGCAAGTAAGTCCTCCTTCCTGGAACAATGGCATTTTGAACAAAAAAATCGAACTAAAGGAAGAAAAGAATATATGTAAATGAATAACAACAAAACGAGGACAACCAGGTAAATAATCAGAGATGTTAGTCCTGGGCACAATGACGGCTTCTTATAAGAGGGTATGGTGGAACCATCTTCATAGTACACTTGGAATACATCACACTCTGACTTTTAAGATTCTATGGTAGAACTAAGTTCTTACTGTAATCTGAATTCAGTACACTATGGATGCAATGTAAAGTCTTCACCATGACCTACCAGCAATGACAAAATCTCCTGAGAGAATCTTAGGCCCAGCTCTTATTACCACAATGTGACTGACTTGGGTTAGTTAGTGTGCTGTTTGATTATTTTTATGAGACTGGGTCTCAGCAAAGGTTGGACTCAAACTCACTGTACAAGCAAGGATAACTCTGAGTTTGTAATCCTCTTGTCTCCGCCTCCCAAGTCTTAAAATAATGGACATGTGCTGAGAATTGAATCCAGAACCTAGTATATGCTACCAAATGAGCTATATCTCCAGCCTCCGAAGCCTTTTGTATTTCTCAGAGAAAGGACATTAGATCTCATCTTCCTAAGTGTTTCCAACACCTCAGGCTGCAGTCAACCATGAATAAAAGAACAAGTCAAGCTTCTTTTCAAGAGTCTATTGCTTTATAACTTGTCCTCTTGACACAGCATTATCTAACAGGGCATATGAATGACAGATTTTTCTGTTGTTTGTTTGTTTTGAGCCAGGGTTTCAAGAAGTCCGGGCTGTCCTGAAACTCACCATGTATCAAAGATGGAGGGAGTTTCAACTCCAAATCCTTTCTCCTTCTCCCAAGTGCTGGTTTATATCATTATACCTGGCTCATGACAATTAACACCTATAAAATTATGAGATATAAAGGGAGCAAGAAATACAGAGATCCTTCAAATCCACAGGAAGGTTAAGTTGAGCTCTACTGCACAACTCCTTCAATTCCAGTTGTGCCCTGACCACTAACTACACTAGGAGGCTGTTCAAATGACTTAGCCTGTTCTGCACCATCCTGTCATCTGTAAACTTGGAATTGCAAAAGCCAAAATCAAAAAGCTACAGAGGGGATTAAATGAAGCAATACTCGGAAAATGTTTAGCATCATGCCTGGTACACAGAAAGTGCCAAACAGACCTTAGTGTTTAGTATCTGTCACCGTGGTTCTGGGACTATGACCAGGCAGATTTAAAGAGAAGGAGCTGGCTAAGAGAATATGACAAAAATCTACTGTTTCAAAACTCTACAGTCACTTTTAAACTTTAAGAGATTTCACCTAACTGCAAACTAGTAAGATCCAGTGATATGACTACCAAAAAGGCTGAGGTGCTCTGAGCTTGCATGAAGGAAGCTGCCTATCTAGACCGGTCAGAAAAAAAAATTTTTTCCTCTTTACTACCAAACTATTTAAATAGGGAAAATGTTGAAGATATCAGTACACTAGAAGAAAATGTATGTAGAACATTGAAAGTAAAGCAGCAATTAAATGTACCAAGTATCTAGAAAAAAAACCATAAAGCCTAAAAATTAAGGAAAGAAAGATCAGAGAGTAAAACACTCATTATTCAAGTATGGGGACCTGAATTCAATCTCTAGAAACCATGCTTGTTTGTCTTTTTTTTGTTTTTTAAGATTTATTTATTTATTGTGTAAAATATTCTGCCTGCATATATGCCTGCACACCAGAAGATGGTGCCAGATCTCACTACAGATGGTTGTGAGCCACCATGTGGTTGCTGGGATTTGAACTCAGGACCTCTGGAAGAGCAGTCAGCACTCAACCTCTGAGCCATCTTTCTAGCCACCAAGTTTTTTAAAAGCCAGGTATGGTGTTTTGCATTTGTGATCCTAGCACTGAAGAGTTGGAGACAGAAGAAAGTTCATCTAGACTAGAGGAATCAGTGAGTACCAGGTTCCAAAGAAATGCCCTGTCTCAAAAGTTAATGTGTTAGTTAGCTACTGAGGAATACCATCTGAAGCTAACCTGTGGCTTAAATACACATATGCACACAAATACATGTGTACTCACGCACACAACAGTAACAAACAAATGTGAGAATGAAAATGAAGGGGAGTAGTAATTTAGCCTAAACACTCATTATGTCACGAAGGAACACTGACCTGAATAAACACAGAGAAGTGGACAGAGTACAAGAGGAAGTACTGGATGCTCACCACAGTTCCGCCTAGGGTGAAGACAGCATCATGGTGTAGGTGCTGTTTCATATACTCAGCTTTCGAGAGTTGGATCCTCTCTTATCAGCAAGCACTCCTCACTGCTATGATTTCTCTACGGAGGAGTCAGAGTCAAATGATCACCTTTCCCTTTCTTGATTTGTATCTATTCTGTGTCCTGTAGCTCTTTATAAACCTAGGAGCCACTAAGAATCATGAAGTGATACTTGGCAGCTTAATTCATTTATCAGCATGCACTATGCATACACAGCTCTCTACAAACAATGCACCTAGAAACTTGTGAACTGGGTCCTCCACCTATATCGGACTATTCATACTCCAATTTATAAACAATTTTAAGTTTCCCAGTCTCTGGTACCAAGCAAATTTGAAGAGGCTCTGTTCAACTATATTCGCAACTACATACCTTTAAGGTATGAATACTATAAGAAATGATCCAGTCATGTGCAGTAAGGTGAAACTAGGTTCTCGACTGACCTTTCAGAAAGAGGATTCTCCCTGTGTCTATAACTGACCATTAAAATCAGATGTATGATGGGATAGGTCATACATAATAATAATAAACAGATTGTATACCTGATCTATTAATCAAATGAGAACATAGCCTCTCCTTCACATAGACCCCATAAAAAGAGACCAAGGCTGTAACCTGGGCCCTTCAGTATCCTGACTTAGATGGCCTACTATCAATTCTAATTATATATCCCTATCTTGCTTGGTTTGCAAAACCCTTATGTTCAGTGCTTTGGATGAGAGGCCAAGAACTAGAAACACCTTCCCTGCCCCCAGGCACTGGTAACAACAGTATTTCACACTCAGATGCACCCCCAGAATACCTACCTACAGACAACACACTTTCCACTCCTTTTATTTAACAATAGGTTTGGGGTTTACAGGAGAAGCAATGGGTCCAATTTAAGGAAACAAATCTAAGAGCCCCAAACCAGTGGTTTGGGGAGGTGGTAAAAGAGTTGTATTCACCATTTATTTAATCGTTGTGATCAATAACTTAAAAAACAAAACAAAAACCAAAAAACTTTAGGAAGGGCTCCCAATTTGGAGGGACACAGACCACCGTGATAGAGAAGGAATATGGGGACGGGAGGAAGACATAAATGGTCACAACACTGTATCCGACACCAGGAAGCACAAAGTGGACAGGAAGAAGGAAAAGGAAGGCTAAACCTGGGAAAGTTTCCACCACTTTTCACAACAGTACCACCAGCTAGGAACCAAGTTTCAAACATATGAGCCTTTCGGGGACATTTAACAATCAAGCCACTACAGGAGTGGAATACAAGTCAGGTCAATGGGGTATAAGAAATATTCTTTAGGCTTCCATGGGAGGGTTTCTTCTTCGAAACAAAACAAAAAATAAACAAAACCAATGAACAGAAACCACAAAGATTCCTTTTCCTGGCATCCTTCCTTCTTCTTAGAGTGCATGAAGATGTTGTTCTTGGAATACCATGTAGGCAGCCATCCACCTTACAACTGAGATGCTGTGAATGAAGCCTAACACACACTACGAATACTAGAGGGAAAGAATGGGTGAACAAAATTTGAATGTGTGTTCCCTGTATATACGTCCTGATGGTTCTGGTACTTTTTGTTAGAAAACATTTAGTGGGGTTTTCCATGACTTCAAACTTACTGGTTGTCCACAATCCTATAGTATCCATTTTACAACATGAGTGAAACAGACTTCTAGATTATTTACATACCCTCACAGTACTCAGAGAAGGGCCTGTCCACAGGCCTGAAGTTAGGTAGTATGTAACCCAATTAAGGGTCACATAGAGGAACACTTAAAATGAAGGCCTTTAAATGTAGGGCTGAAGTCATTCCACAAGCCTGAAGCAATTAAAAGCCCCAGGATTCTCTAAGAAACAGATCTGTCAAGCCAGGGGCACAGGGGTGTGGCCTGTGTTCTTGGAAACTCCCAGCATTTCACCTAGCCAAATATGTTTCTGCTTTTTAAATATTTCTATTTAAATGTAGATTTTGACCTTCTCGTCAATGAAATATTAATACAGATATAAAATATATATTTCGTCTCTTTAGTGTTGGTCATGTTTCCTCTCTGCTGTCTTGGTATGATTTCTGAAAACTGACGGAATCTTATCTGCTGAGTCCCTCTACACCAAAACACTGAACTTCTGAAAGCTAGAAGACCGTATCCCACTCAGGCACATTTTACGTTTGTCTATGTATAGATGGTTGATTTCCTTCAGTGAGATTACAGCAGTAGGGACACATCTCTTATAACAATAGCCACATCTGTACTGGATGCATGGAAGTAAACCCATCTTCAGCAGAGAGAGAGGGAGGGTTAGGGGAGAGGGAAAAGCAAGCTAATGCTGTTTGAACTATCTCCTTTCCTAAGTAGGCTACATTAAGATTAACTAGGGTTTCCCATTCTTCCTAATAACTATAGCCTATTAAGTAAAATGGAGAGGTTTGTTTATAAATCACAAACAGTACTACTACTTCAATTTTATTATCCTCATTATTCAATAGGCCAAATGATGACTAGGGAAGTGAGTAGCATAACAAGGACTAGCCACTGTGTGGACATTTACTCTATTACTTTCTCTCTTCATGTGTAATTGCTCTCTCATGATACAGAGATACTATTCAATAGATCACTTCCCAAAGTTGACTGCTGAATAAAGACCATTATTAAAGAGTTGGAAAATCCAAGTTGAGTTCTCATAATCTTGATGTGCACTATCCTACAAATGGTTTCATCCCACTGAATCTAAATTTCCTTATCTCCAGAAGAAGGGACACAGCATGGGTCCATAAAGTTACCCTGCAGGTACAGATTGATTACCATTTGAGTTAAGCCATGAGAAGGTTCCCCAATGGATAAGTAAGGATCTCTGTCTTTAGAGGAACCTGAGGTAATAATCTACGTATAGTGAAAATTCTGGATATTTGGTTTCTTTAAAAAACACAAAAATAATATAAGAATATGTTTTCATTTTACTCCCAGGTGTGAGGACGTGGGGCTGCTTTGGACTGTCCGCAGCAGCTGACCATGATTTGCACTGTGCTCTAGCAGAAGCATGATTTTGCTAGCGGCAGATAATTTCCAAGATTGTGTGACATTTGGAATTCTGGGAACTTTTCAAAGGGTACATAAATGATAGAGCCCTAATAGGCATGGTCGGTGGTTGTTGCTCACAGTCTATCAGTAGCCTTAGTCAAAGAAGAAACAAAAGGAAAGAAATTAGATTCAAGGATTTTCCTAATTCCTCTCTCTCATCTATCCTTGTTTCTCTCCTATCTAGTGTTAGGGGGTGAAACGGGGACAGGGATAAAAGGGGAAAAAAGAAGAACCCACAAAGTAGCAAACCAGCTACCACCTGTTACTCTGATCTTTATTAATTAACATTGTCCAGTCCAGCATTATCCCAAGGGCGTTCTTTCAATCCTAATCAACATCTTGGTCACTCAACAAGTATTTACCGAAAACTGGCCACTCCACAGGCACTGCACTAAGTATGCCACATTTATTAAACACACAAGATTTTCTTCACTCAGATTGTTACTATCTTTACCAAGAGACCTCTTAAATCTTGACCTCTCTTATGTGCCTATTGAAGAACTCTACTATAAATAAAAACCCTTAGGAAGCCCCTACCTAGTGACCAACACTCACAGTTCAGCATCGATACTCTTACTGGATCTGGTACCCAAGAATCTGTTTCTTTAATGCACTCATCTAAAATATTGATGTCTCATTCCTTATTTAACATAAACATAAGGTGCATATTAAGACTGCCTCTTATTGGACCATGTAAGAGCCGAAGCCTATATGCCTAATATGCCACACACCACATACAGGCCTAAACAACACTTTTGAAGAAAGGAAGGTGTGTGTGTTGGGGGGGGGGGTTGTGTTTGTGTGTGTGTGTGTGTGTGTGTGTGTGTGTGTGTGTGTGTGTTCGTTCCTGCCTGCCTGCCTGCCTGCCTCTGGAGTGAACACAATGCCCAAAGAGACTGCAAGAGGGAGTTAGATCCCCTGGAGCTGAAGTTGCAGGTGTTGTGGCCTGACAGATGTATAGATATAGATGCTGGGAAATCAATCTCTGGAAAAGCATAGAGTCATATCTCCAGCCCCACAGAGTACCCAATAGCAGCATTTTATCTTAGACCTACAAGAACAATTCAGAATCACCTGCCACTAAGGATGATAATGAGCCCAGTCAGCCCATTTTTCAGTTGAAATTTTTCTCAAGTTAACTGAAAATATCAAACAAATTCCCATGTTTAATGCAGCAATGCAGAACTTTAAAATTTTTGTCACATTTGCTAAAAGTATAACAACTTATTTCTTAGAAATATTGTAAATGAATTATAGATATAGTACTTTAACAGCAAAATCTTTAATATGTACTTCCTAAACTATTCTAGCACATCCTAGCTATAAACAGAAATTTTCTAAAGTGATCTGGAGAGCAGAGCAATTGCAGGGGTGAGAGAGATGGCTAAGTGGGTAAAGGAGCTTGCTACCAAGCCAGGAAAAAAAGTCTGATGTCTAGAGCTTATGTAAAAGTGAAAAAGAGACAACCAGCACCACAAAGTTGACCTCCAAACCCTACACACTTACCATAACACACACACACACACACACACAAAGGGGAGGCAGACAGACATTCATGAAACCTGACAAGGCTTGGGCTAAACATTTATCTTATACATGTATATGTCCATGTAGTAAATGTATACAAGTGTGTATATGTGCATGACTGCACATGCTACATACATGCAATGGACACAGCCTCCTGTGTCCTGATAAAAGTTGTACTGGCTGGTTTTGTGTGTCAATTTGACACAGGCTGGAGTTATCATAGAGAAAGGAGCCTCCCCCTTGAGGAAAAGCCTCCATGAGATCCAGCTGTGGGGCATTTTCTCAATTAGTGATCAAGGGGAGGAGGACCCCTTGTATGTTGTACCATCTCTCGGCTGGTAGTCTTGGGTTCTATAAAAGGGCAGGCTGAGCAAGCCAGTAAGAAACATCCTTCCATGGCCCCTGCATCAACTGCTTCCTGACTTGCTTGAGTTCCACTCCTGACTTCCTTTGGTGATGAACAGCAATGTGGAAGGTGTAAGCTGAATAAACCCTTTCCTCCCCAACTTGCTTCTTGGTCATGATGTTTGTGCAGAAATAGAAAGCCTGACTAAGACAGAAGGCATGCTGCTCTATCACCCACTGCCTTGTTCTCTTGAGATAGGGTCTCTTATTGAGCTTAAATCTAGCCTGATAGTTCCAGAGATCCTTCTGACACTATCTTCTGTACTACCTGGGTTAAAGGTAAACACAGCTTTTACATATATATGGGTGCTTGGATCCGAACCCAGGTCCTCATCCTTGAGCAGTAAGCACCCTACCCACTCAGCAATCTGGCCTGTCTCCCATGGATAAACATTTTTGATAAAGCAACTTAATAAAATATGCTATGATCATTGTATCAGGAGACTCAACCTGAAGGAGTACTCATGGTTCTAAAGGAGACTTCTTGGTTACAGCTCATTGTAACACCCTATTCCCTACTTTCTGATCATCTGGGAAGGAAGAATTCTATACTCCAACATTATTTCATCTAATAGTTTTCCAAAGACGTTTCTTAGCTGAACCAAATATTTCACCACTGATTATAATACTAATCTGCTCCTGGTATGTGTACTACATTTTATTAGTAGTATCCATTTGTGTAGTTTTAACAATCATAGAAAATATAATTTCTCATTCAAGCCAAGGGATATGAAGATGCTTAACTCTATTGTTTTCTTTCCTACAGTCAATAAGAAGTTAGCATGGCCTTCATTCTCAGAGGTATCATGCGTTTCCTACCTCCATACACTCACATATTTTTATTCCTTTAAAGTTTTCCATTCAAGTTTGGTCACTGTCTCAAATATTCCAGTCCAAAATCTGACCACTGGATCTCCCTTTGCTGTCCTTAACCAAGCAGAGTCAATACTCTGAGCTCAATGAAACCATGTTCAATTGCTCCATCTTAACGCCCTCTGGGACACAATGCTTCTCCTAGTGGAACACTTAACAACTGTGTGTTTTTATGAAAGGCTTCCCCTACAGTTATCAGACTCTCCAAATTAGTACTAAACAACTGAAATGGATATTAATAGGCTCAAGTCTTCACAAGAATCTTAATTTTGTTTCAGTACTTAATCTCAACAAAGGCAATCCATGCCAATAAAAACATGTCATTTAACTATGAGAAATGCTTTCTGGAATACAAGCAGATTTCTCCGTGCTTCCTCAGCAGTTAGGTCTCATTCTATACAGCAACTCAGTAACACAAGTCATAGTGTATGACAGCAATCAAGTGAGACCAACATCAGGTAATAGCTCAATTAGAAAAAACAAAAACATTAGACCACCAGTGCTTTTCAAAACCACAAAGCTAGCCATAGTGGCAGATACGACAGGGTGATGCAGAAAGATGTCCAGATGTCTCCTCCTATGGAGCTTAGGTTATGTGACAAGATCCAAGCTACCATGGATGCACAATTGAATCCTGTCTCAAGAAATAACAAAACCCCAATATAGCTCCTGGCTTGGCTCTCTGTAGGACAGAACTAAAGAGAGAGAACATACACTTCACAAGAAATGTTAGACTAGTCTGATGGCTTTTCTCCTATATCTCCTCTCCCTGGATCTCTCCTTGTACCTGGTCCCCCACCAAGCACTGATCCTTGCATTATTCCACCCAAACCATAGGAGTATACTTACCCTACAGATGCTGAGCCTGAGGAATAAGAGCCTAAGCTCCTGCTAGGTAACTTAAAGCTTACATCTAGCTTGTCCAAAATGTCCCACACTACTCTTCTCCTCCAAATATCTTTCCAAAAGAACAAACTCTACTGCGAGTAGGGTTTCACACAAAGAACGTAGCTTGTGTTTCCCCTAACTTTGGATGTGCACTCAAAAATTATTCATATATACATGTCCTTGTTTTAAGAACATGTAGCCAAGGCAGGCCTGAAGCTTCCTCTATGACTCAGGAAGACTGAACTCAGGCCCTCTTGATGTTACCTCCCCAGTGCTGGATTCAACATCATACCCAGTCTTTGCATTGCTTTGCATATGTGAGGCAAGTTTTCTACCAACTGAGCTATGTCCCCTAGCTCAATCTCAACTAAACCAACTTTTATCCCTTTATTCTGCTATTCTGACATAGAAAAATTAAGGCCCTGTTACTGAAGATTCTCAGGGGTTAAATCACATTCAACATGTCTGACACAGGCCTACAGTCTAGAACTCTAAAAGGTAACTGCCAAAATTATACATGTTTATGGAGCCAAGGCCATATTCTGGAGATGATATTCAGTTATCTTATAAAAACTCCAAGTAGAAGAACACAATAAGTCATTGCCCACTGGAAATGCCTACGCCCTCCAAGAGTTTTCAGTGATAAAACCCTCTATTATACGGATAAAACTCTTCAGTGTACCTCCAGTAGGTAGAAAAACAGGAGAAAAGAACAGATCTTAAAAGAAAAAAAACTTTCCCCTGTTACAACCCTAACTATGGCAAAAAGAAAACAGAAAAAAAAAAGTCATTCAGAAGTTCATGCCCCTAACTAAAGGCAGAGTTTAACGGATCCTTCATGTAGGTTTCTCAGAAACCAGAGGAAAGGCTGAATCAGGGGCTCTTCTACCCCAAAACTAGACAATTAAATTTTTGCTTTTTTATTTGGTTATGCTATCTAGCAATATGTTCATGTAAAAGAGGAATTTCACCAGCAGAAAAAAATGTATAAATCAGTGATTCAGCCATGGAACACCTGGGGTTCAACAGTTTGGTGACTTAGAACAAGGGACAGAGCAGTGGGAAGGGGAGAGCAATAGGGGGCTGTGCTGCTGGGGGTGAGTGACTACATTGCATGGATGCAGCCTTGGGTTTGCTCTTCAACACCATGTAACTCAGACGAGGTGGGACAGGTCTGTATTTCTAACAATCACAGGTGGAGGAAGAAGGATTAAGAGTTCAAGGTCATCTTCTGCTATACAGCAAGTTTGAGAGTAGCCTGGGCAGAAACTGTCACTAAACCACAACAACAAACAAAACAAAACAAACAACAATAAAAACTCACACATATTGCAATTTAGCAAAGTTTCTGACAGCCATGGTGGTAGAAATTTCCAATTTTCTCTGTCAAGTTATTTTCTTGGGGGCGGGGGACAAAACAGCACCACCATATCAACCCTTTAGTCCCATTTCTTTTTTTTTTTAAGATTTATTTATTTATTTATTATATGTAAGTACACTGTCGCTGTCTTCAGACACCTCAGAAGAGGGCATCAGGTCTCATTTTGGATGGTTGTGAGCCACCATGTGGTTGCTGGGAATTGAACTCCAGACCTTCGGAAGAACAGTCAGTGCTCTTAACCGCTGAGCCATGTCTCCAACCCCTCTTTAGTCCCATTTCTTACCTGTAAAGTAACTACACCATCTCTTAACTCATCTCAACACGAATGTAAACTTCTAGTACTGGCTACCCACTTTTGCAAAATGCACAGAATGCACATGATTGAATGTGTGCACAAGGCTAGAGAGATAACCCAATAATCCAGAGCAGACTCTGCTCTTGCAGAGGATCTGTGTTTCAGTTCCAGCACCTATGTTGTATGGTGCACAACTGTCTATAACTCCAGATCTAGTCGATATTATACCCTTTCTTCTACCACTGCGTGCGCGGGCATACACACACACACACACACACACACACACACACACACACACACACACACACAGACACACATCATGAAAGAAAACAAATGGAGGTAATCTAGCCCAGAGCATTAGATTCAAGAAAAGACTAGGTCTCCTGTTCAAAAATGATACTCAGAATAAACAGTATAAGAGAAGCTACACATCCCAGGGAGCCTGACTTGCAAGAATCCATTTTATGCCAGATTTAACCAGTCAAAGTTAAATGGAAAGCATGTGTATTATTAATAAAAGGCTCAGTAACACTTTATTCCTTATGCTAAAGCACAATCGATGAAGCCAGAGAGAGCGGAGAGCTTTTAAAATACACCATGTGGTCCCTTAACAAACATGATGCCTCTTGATGAACACTTCTCGGCTGGTGTCCCCGACAAATAAGTAAGAATGCACAGCAAATTGCTACATGCGAATAGCAAGCCCCCATTTTCTTCCCTGACACAAATGGCTCAGCAGTGACTCATGGCAGGACCAGGAGGCAGGGAAAGGAGAAGCAGGCAATTGCAGACTGCTCTCAGTGGGACAGTTAGGAGGATAATGAAGCAGGAAGCAGCTGGAATCATCTCAGGCCTCCTGAGTAGCATAAAGAGAACAAAGGTAACCAGGAGAGAAACATCGGATTCAAAGCCTGTCCATACCAAGTTCTAGGTGGATAACCCCCTCTATACATCTGTAGGCTGGAAAAAGTGCTGCTGTCTGCAGAGGACATTTGCTGTAAAGAACAAAGGACTGTTGATATGGTTATCCATCATCCCCGATAGCTTCTCCATCACCAGGACTGCTACATTAGCTGTGTGTGTGTGTTTGTCCCACACAGTCTTCATAACAGCTGGATGGATCCGGGCTACATTACTACTCTTTGCAGATGACACAGTGAGTTAAACATTCAACCTTTTAGAACTCTAGCCGTCATCTCAGGCCAGATGCCTCCATCATCAAGAAGGCTTTCTTAACAATTTAAAACACAGTCATGTTTTCCAGACGGTTTCAAGATGGTACTTGTAGTTTGAATGCGAAATGTCCTCTACTGGTTCATGTGTTTGAACACTTGGTCCCCAGCTGGTGGCACTGTTTGGGAAGGCTGTTGATTTCTAGGAGGTAGAGCCCTAATGGAGGATGTCAATCACTAGAGGAAGTCCTTGAGGCTTTGTAGCCTAACCTCACTTCCAGTTGGCATTCTGTTTCTAACTATGGTTACAATGTGACAAACTGGTTTCTTGTTCCTGTTTCTGGAGTTCTGCTTTCCCAGTCATAATAGAGTGAATGATTCTCTCAAATTTTAAGTCAGAAAAAATTATTCCTCCTATAACATTCCCTTATTAAAGCAGCTGTCACACAACTAACAGCAACGTTTATTATGCTTAAACTTGTGTTCCTGCCATTTCCCCAAACTACAGTGAGCTCAACACAGAAATGATGGATATTATCCTACACTTGCTATCAACTTCATGGCCAGCCACACCTATTTCTTCTAAGTGATGAATGAGTGCTGATGTAATTATTATTTTCCTACGCTCCGAAGTATTTGAACTAATTATAACAGAGTTCATGCAAGTTGAAAGTGAATACCAGTTTCCATAACACCTATGGGGGTTATACCTCTGTCCTTGACCCTAAGGAGCTTAGGTATCAACTAGAGTGATTTAAGAATCCATTTCATAAAGAAATTAAATGAGAGCTTGTAAATGAAGGTGTAAAGCTGGAAGGGGAAGGAGCAGAGTCACCAGGGAAAGAATTATCAGTGTTCTTTAACAGTTAATGTTCTTATATCCAGAGTCAAACATACAAAAACTACAGTACATATGAATATATGTATTTGTGTGTATGATGTATGATTTTATGTACAGATCCTATTTTCTATCCCTTTAACCAAAGCTAAATCAATTCCTAGTTGAGAAAGATATCACAATTACACACATCTATAAAATAATACAGACAGGCGTGGTGGTACACTCCAATGTATACCACCTTTACTCCCAGCCTTTAGAAGGCAGAAGCAGAGGCAGAGGCAGGTAATCTCTGTGAGTTCAGTGCCAGCTTGGTCGACATAGCAAGTTCCAGAATAGCCAGAGCTAAATAGAGAAACCCTATCTCAAAGAATAAACAAACATATATTATAGAGCTGAAAAAAATGACTCACTGATTAAAAGAGTCTATTACTCTTGTAGAGGACCTACGTTGGGTTTCCAGCATGTATATCAGGTGCTTACCACTGTGTATGACCCTAGATCCAGGAGGATCCAATGCTTCTGGCCTCAGTGGGCACTGGCAGGAAGGCAATCAGACAGGCAGGAAGGCAGGCAGGCAAGCAGGCAGGCGGGCAGACAGACAGACGGATGGATGGATGGACAGATGGACAAACAAAAAGCTACACATAATTAAAAATGAAGTGAACATTAAATATAGTGTAACATGAACAGACACATATTGACACTCCTTAAAAAATTGTTTATTGTCCAAAGGACAGACAATCAATGTCTATATAAAGATAAATATTTCTCTAATCTTCAATATGTCACTTTAACATTTCTATACACACAACTGTGTATTGTTTCTGATGGTAAGCTGAAGGAACAGTTTAATGGAGACTTGCACCAAATCCATTAGACATGCCAATCAATCACAGCCAGGAGGCTATTCCTCCTACAACAAAGACCTGCTGTTGATTAAGTATGTGCATACGCTCTGACACCCTCAAACCTTTTCAACCTTTCCTTAATAATCAGACTGAAGCTTCTGCACCATAATTAACAAATATCTTCCTTACTCAGAAGTACATAAACAGCATTCAACGGCCTGAGTCAAGGAGTCTGATTTCTCCTAGTACCGAGTTCCTGGTAAGGCCGAGCCCTTCAGTGAAATCTGTGAGTGACAGGGACTTCGCCCTGAATCGGTTTTCAGCCCCTACCCCTTCAATTCCAAGATAAGTGTTCTCATTCTCTGGCAATCTCTAGACATCATGCTTCTGTCACACTCCTGGGTTAACAGGCAGCAAATGGAAGGGCTGCAATATCTACAATGGTCTAGGGAGGTCTTGTGGCACAAATCTTCAACACTGAATCAGAAGAGTGATCTCAAAACATGACATTTATTTCTGTAATATTTTCTGCTGAACAACAACAATAACAAAGTCTCTTAAAGCTCCCACTCACAGTGTAGGAATTCATCTTGAATCCATCCACTCCCTGGAGTACTGGGTTAACTAAAATAAGATCAAAGTTCTGAGATCCATTTCTGATACTTGCCTTAAGCGTTAAAAAGTAGAGCACTTGAAGACCTGCTGTGGATTTCCTTCTCCCTCTCTCAGTAGCTCTTGGGTTCTGTGTCACAGAGGTGCTAAGAATATTATCTTGAATCTCCTGTCCTTATTTCTGACTGTGGGGGTAGGGAGCTGAGATATGTGTGTGCAAGTGTGTGTATGGAAATATAGTACAGAGGTAGCAGCAGATGATCTCTGTGAGTTCAAAGCCAGGGAAATGTGGGTGCCACTCATCCTGCAAGAGCTGTTCACCTTACTTTTTGAGATAGGATCTCTGAGTTGTGTGGAACTTGCTACGCAGGTTAGGCTGGCTGAGTAGGCAATCTCAAAGATCAGCCTGTCTCTTCCACAGAACTAGGATTACAACTGTACATCACTATACTCGGTTTTTTGCCATAGCTTCTGAGGACTCTTAAGATTCTCAGACTTACAAGATCAGTACATTTATCAGCTGAATATCTCCCAGTCCCTAACTACCTTGAATGAATACCTGGCTCGATCTTCAGCCAACTGTTTCTAGAAAGTAGTTAACCTGGGGATAAGAGAAATCTCCACACTGGACAAATACACCCATGTTTGGGTAACTTTCATATTTTAGGAGACTCCTAAGTGAGTAATATATCTAAACCTCAGGAACTGAGAGAAGATTGATTTTAGAGGGGAAACAAGGTGAGACAGAGGACAGCTGGTTGTTGGGCATTACTAATGCCAGCACCAGGGAGACAGGTGATCTCTGTGAAGTCGAGGTTAGTCAAGACCGAATAAGGAGCCCCAGGCCAGTCTGAGCTACAGTGAGATCCCATCTCAAACAATCAGACAAAAAAACAAAAAGTGGATAGAGATGCTTGGAATGGAGAGAGAAGACAGATAAAGACCACAAAGAAAACGAATACAGAAAATAAGAGAGCTGAGAGAAAAAAGCTACAAGAAAGCAGTTTACTGGCTTTGCATTCTTTGGCTATTTCAGGCCGGATCACAATAGGAAATATATATGAGATCCTCAGAACCTGCTACTTCCTGGCTCCTCTCAGGAGCCCAGCTGTGGTCAGGTGAGGTGTCTGACATTAGCACACAGCTTTCTTAAGTAGTTTTTATTTGAAGTCAGCATCAAGGACTGATTCAAACTTCAGACCCTGCAGGCTGGTGGTGGCAGAACACAAGACAAGACCCGAAACATCAGTGCAAGCAGGGTTTTATCAGATTAAGGTCAACGAACAAAAAACTACTCCAAGGTGTGTTAATTTAGAGAGCTGGAAATCAAGTAACTCAGTAATATTCATTCTACTGGCCATATGGAAGGGAGCCTGGTTAGCTCCTAAACCTCAGTCCAGGACTGAGGGTTAACTGAGAAACTCTGAAATATCAGCTAGTACCTTTATCCAGATGAAAAAGAGAGTAAGATATATTTAAAAACTACCTCTCACTAGGGTATAGGACAAAGCAAATGGAACAAAAATTACTTTAAAATTTTTCATTTAAACCCTATGAATAAAAGTCTTGAGTAACAGACAGTTGGGTAAACAGTCTGATAAGTCTGTTAATTCTCAGTTCACAGAAAATAATTAACAATATAAGGTTAGCTAGCCTGGAAAGAAGGGTAAATGGAGGATTGAGGAGAGCAGAAAAGAGAAGGTCACCAGGGAGGTACAGGGGCCATGGTAAAGTGTTACAGGCCTTAGCAAGAGCCTGACAACATGTGTCTAGTACAGCAAACTGCAAAGACCATGGCTCATCCCTGAGACCCTCCAGCTGCTTCTCAAAGGACCTACCACAAGGATTATAGCCCTGCCTTTTCAACCTTCTAGCTATTTCTAGAAGATCCCACCACAGGAATTCACAAGCCAGACTTTCTACTTATCTATATCTAGAAAAGCCAACCATGGGGGTTCTAAATAATCTGCAGTTTACACTCAAAACCTTATAACTACATCTCTCAGTTAGTGACTGAAGTAATAAATGGTATTATTAAACATAGAGGAATAATAGGTTTAAAACATAGCAGGGGTTGAGGGGAAACATCATGGGTGAAGCACTTGTCACGCAGGCATAATGAGCAGTGCTTAGATTCTTAGTCCCCTATATACAAATCCAGGTGCAGTAACTTGTGCCTGCGATTCCAACATGGGGGAGACAGAAGCAGGCAAATACGTAGGGCTTTCTGGCATGGTCAGAAATCTACTCAACCATAAGCTCAATGTTCAGTGCTAAACCCTGTGGAAAACTAGAATGGAGAGTGAAGGAAGAAGACACCTGTGATGGTTAGTGCTCATTGTCAACTTGTCAGAATCCAGTAGGGCCTCTGGGTGTAACTGGAGAGGTGGGGGTCTTGATTACTTTGATAATGGTAAGACCTTAACTGTGGGTGAAACTATTCCCTAGTCCGGGGATTCACTGTGTAAGTAGAGAGAGGGAACAGAGTGTAACTCCCTGCTTCAAGGTCCTGTTAGTTTGGCTTCCCCTTCCCCACTGAGATGGATCTGCACATAGTTGAAGAAGGCAAGGGGAAAATGTGTTTCAGGCACCTGGAATTCTTCCTGGAGAGTTATAGAATAGTGTTATAAGGAGCTATTTTCACCACACACCGCCACCTGCCTCATGGGATCAGCTGTGACTGATTACTTTCCAGAGTCCATCACAAAGGTCCATGTGGTCTGTTGACTTCACCTCAAAGGAAAGGGTCACTGGACTTTCATCTATATTCCAGCCACTCTTTCCAACCATGTATATTCCAACACAATTTTTCACTAACTGAATGTAAACAGGAGTCTAGGGAAGGTGCTAGAACATATTATAGGCTGGGGAAGGTACTCCATTCATGCAGCCATGATAAATCCATCATCTATTCTGAGTGAAGATTTTGCAGTATGGTTGCTTTGGGGTCACCCATATTCCAGTCAGTAACCTCTCACTTATGTTCTCTAAATAAGACCAAAGCACTCAGGATGAACTTTGGTGAAATCATCATATTTCGGTTTATTCTTAAAGTCTTAGGAGAAGGTAGCCATTGTTCACATCAGCCCCAGGGAAGGAATTCTAGCAAGAAATAGCTACCAAAGAGATTAGCATTGGATCTAACAATCTTTTGAAATGTCACACAAAACACTAATGCTACCCAAAGCTGCTAAAGTCAACTTCAGGAATGAGGTAAATCCCTGTAAATTAAGTCAGTCACAAAGCATCATTTAAATCATGCCAAGGGCTAAGAACAAATACTTTCAATTACAGAATAAAGTGATGAAAGCATCTTTACCTTCTTCACCTTCCGCATCTCACAATCTCAACAACTAAAGTTTAAGAGTAAAGTCCGAATAGATCTGACCTGGACTAACTTATTATCGACTGTGTGGGTGAGTATTTCCCCCTGCTATTTAGTGAGGGTGTGTAAAGGATTTGGACACTAAACCTAAGACTTTAGCTACAGCCTGGCTTCAGGAAGCCATGCCTTCATAGCAGGGCTTATGGTAAATACAGGAGTGTGGTGGTTTGAATATGTGTGACCCATGAGAAGTACTATTAGGACATGTGCCCTTGTTGGAGGAAGTGTGTCACTTTGTAGGTGGGATTTGAGCATTCCTAGTGATCAAACTCCACCCAGTGCAGAAGAGTCTGTTTCTTCCTGGCTGTCTTGAGATAAGGATATAGACCTCTTCTCCAGAACTGTGTCTGCCTGAACACTACCAAGCTTCCTGTCATGATAATGGACTAAACCCTTGAAACTGTAATCAGCACCAATTAAATATTCACCTTTACAGGAGTTGTCTTCGTCATGGTATCTATTCATACCAATAAAGCCCTAAGACAAGAAGGGAAGAAACGAGGGGGACAAAAAGGGGTGCTGAGCACAACTGAGGCCTTCAAGGGTCTCCAGCTACCTGAGATCAAACGATTCACTTATGAAAGAGCAAGTGTTTCCATACCAAACCTAGCAACAATCACAAGCCAAGTAAGAAGCTGTCAAATGTTTTAAGTGGCTATAAGATGTTCCTTCCTAAAAGTGGGGAAGGGGAATCTTCCAAGGATCAGAGGCAGTTTCTAGCATTTACTTTAGGTGGTGGTACTTGAGGGGGTGGGTAAGGGGGCGTGTCCTGCCAAATATTGGTTCTAATACTGTGCCACGTAAGAAAATACCAAGATGTGACTCAATTGGGAGAGTGCTTGTTCATTAGACATGAGGCCCTTGGATTCCTTCTAGGAATAGTACAGACTCAAAAATCCCAGAATTTGGAAGGTATAGGCAAGAAAGAAGTTTAAGGTTATCCTTGGCTATGTTATCAAGTTCAAGGTCAGCCTAAGACACAGAAAATCCTATTCATACATACATACACGCACACATACACACACACACACACACACACAGAGAGAGAGAGAGAGAGAGAGAGAGAGAGAGAGAGAGAGAGAGCGCTAGCTCAAAGAATATCTTAAAATATTAGCCTAAAATAATCAAGATGTACCTACTGAACTCAATTTCATATATAAAATAAACAGCTGACTAAAACTAGGGTTTTGTCCTCAGGGATGAAGAAAGATCCCATCAATATGGGTGGACAGAATATTGAGTTGGTATTATCAAGGGATATAATCAACCACATTTCCTAACTCAAAAATCAAATTCTCACATACTGCTTATCCAAATGTGGACTGTGTAACATGACTCAAGGAATGGTGGTCTCCACAGGAGGGACAAAGCAGAAGAGGAAGAAAACCATGGCAAAAAGCACCCTTATCCATAGAAAGAACAAAGCAGGAGAGGAGGAAAACCTTGGTGTGGGCTTCCTTCGTGGGAATAATCCAATCTGAGGGCCACAGTGCTATGTACAGGTATCATGGCTAGAGAATCTGAAATGAATTTCAGTGTAATAAGACTTGAAAGGACCCCTCTGATGGCAACAAGAGATAAGACTTGTTACTGTTTTGTTTGGGTTTTTTTATTAATTTTTTTTAAATCTTTATCATCTCTGAAGTCGAATATTTATTTCCTGTTAAATGGCTGTAATTTTTTCCCAATACCTTTTGAAGTCCTCATGTTTTAAGAAGGACCTCACATAATATTCTAACACCCATTTCCTGCTCCTGGTTTCTCTAGAAGCATCTTAGAATCCAGGATTCTGTTGTACATTTGTCTGTTCTCCTTGGGCGGATAGGTTCACCTCCAGTTCCTCCTGGGTGATGATGGAATATACAAAAGACATTGCACCACACAACGAGACACCTCTTGAGGGCTAAGATGCCTTCTTGTATTCCAGATTCTTCCTATTTTCCACACATTCAGTCAAGTCTAACTGCATCTATCTGACACAGGAGTTAGCAATCAAAAAGAGATTGTATAAATCAGGTATGGTAACACACACACCTGTAATACCAGCACTTGAGAGGTAGAGGCAAGAGGTCAGGAGTTCAAGATTAATCCTTTGGGACATAGCAAGCTGGAGGCTAGACCAGGATATTTAACACTCTGTTTCTTAAAAGAGGGGTACTAGTGGAAAATGCAGAAGAAATGACTCACAGGGAAAGAAAGAAAAAAATAAGATGAGAGTTCCACTGCGCACATAAAAAGCTGGGCATAGCTACATGTGCCTATAAACCCAGCATGGAGAGGTGGAAAGAGTTGGATAGCCAGCCAGCTAGTAAAACAGTGAATCTCATAACCAGTGAAAGACCCAGTCCTAAGGGAATTAGGGAGGGAGCAAAGGAGGAAGACATTGATGAATGTCCTGCTATGGCCTCTGTGCACATACCCACACACTCAACCCTAGGTGTGCACCACCAAAGACAGGGATGTGGGAGAAGAAAGAGGAAGAGAAGGGATGGAGGAAAGGAATGTGAATTTGCTTGGGAAGGAGGAAAGAGAATTGAGCAGAGAAAGGCATAGGAAAGAATGCATACAGATGGAGAGCGTGCTGGCAAGTTTCCAACAGTCACGAGTTTTCCATGAGCTCTCACTGAGGACATTGGAAACCGTTCCTTACCCTGTATCTCTCAGGTAATGAATGACGAACAGTGTCTCCAAAATTAAGAGATCAATAAAGCTCAGAAGACAAATGCCTGATCAAGGTGAAGCTAAACGGAAGTTGCCTTTTGTCTCTTTAACAGATGTACATTTTTACTTTTATTGTAGACTTTCTTAAGGTGAGCATAAAGAAAAACAGTACCAGGCACATAGTAGGCACTCCATAAGCTGTCAGATGGAGGAGATTCACCCACAGAAACAAATATTCTCAGTGCTTAACATTATCACTTGAGGTACATGGACTAGGAAAAACACAGCCCAAATAAAATTTCCTACAGGAACATTTACACTCACAATAGACTAAAGAGGGCCTTGGTGAGGCAAAAAATCACAACTGTTAATAAAAGATGACACTCTCTTGATTTCATCAAACACTCCCAGCTATCAACTGTATTTTCCATGAGCAAATGACAGAATGCTTAATATTCATAGAGCTCCATGCGCAATCATGCATGCACACATGAGCAGACTCACGTGCAAGCAGGCAAGCATACACAATGCAAAATATTCAAACTATGACAGCTAGGACAAACAGAACCTTGGCGTGCTCTTAGTCAAATTAATAGGGGTATTCTACTCTAACTACTAAGCAAAGCTCAGGACAATGAAGGGATTTGGGGCCAAAGGCTACATTCAATCCAAGATCCAGGTCCATCCCTTCAGGTTGGTTAGTCAACCTTGCTAAGTCTTGAATGCCTCCATCTATAAACCACACACAATAATGACTTGCCAATAACTCATGGCTCACAGGAAAACAAAACTAACTGGTTAACAAAACAGAACTGAACTATAAAGTGTTCTGCAATCACAAGGAGTTACTCTTCCCTAATGCGTGGTTGGCATTTCTCAATTGACAGACCTGAAGCTTAATTCATTATCAAAGTCCAAGGTCATGCTCCATTGTACTCAAAGAATTATCACCAACTATACAGTTTTGGCCCAATTAAATATGGGAAGACAATAAGGGAGGGAGACAATGGAGAGGATATAAAGAAAGGGGGGTGTCTTGGTTTCTCTGGTTCTTTATGATTAAGAGCAAATGCATTTCCACTTGGTTTGCACAACTCACAATGCTGATTAAGACAAGCTGCTTGGAGGCATAATGAAAGGCTGGGGCTGTAACTCAGTAAGCAGAAGGCTGTGTGTCCTGTTCAAAGCCCTGGGTTCCATTCCCAGCCTTGTACAAACCCCCATGGTGACACATGCCTAGACCTGACAACTTATATTCTGCACAGCAAGCCTTTGTTAATCTTAACAAAAGATCCATTTTATGCCTCAAGCAGTTCAAAACTGGTGTCTCTGTCCTCCTGGAGCAATGAAAGTATTTGCTTGTGGATCTATTCCCTCATGGACTGCTGGAGGAGAAAGGCTCCGGATTAAGTGGAAACAACTAGCTGTTAAATCTGGGCTCCATTCCATTATGTAGTCAACCATAAAAAGTACAGTGGGAGTAATGACCACCTAGCCTGCGTGACGCACTAGGATGATAGCGGAGGATTCTGAGATACAGAAGAGTAAATTGCTACCCAAGCACAGCTGTGCTGCACGTCTGTCAAATGGACATGGCGATGAAAAGGGGATTACTGCTGAGAAATCTGAGAACTGCTCCCATGCAAATGCTTCTTTCATTGAGTTACTACACTTAGAGGAGCGAATGCTTCTCAGCTTGCTGGCCTTGAATCACCTTAGAGGGCATTTAAAAAAAATGCTGGTACCTACATCCCAAACCATACCAACTACATAAAACTGGAACTGTCCCTGCACTGGGATATTTTAAAGGCTCCAGAAGTGATTCTGATGTGATGTCAGGATTAGAATCCCTGTTCATCATTGCAGGAAGGTTTGTCTTTTTTTTTTTTTTTTTTTTTTTTTTTGGTTTTTCAAGACAGGGTTTCTCTGTGTAGCCTTGGCTGTCCTGGAACTCACTCTGTAGACCAGGCTGGCCTCGAACTCAGAAATCCTCCTGCCTCTGCCTCCCAAGTACTGGGATTAAAGGCGTGCGCCACCACCGCTGTCAGGGACACACCGAAAGGGCCAAAACTTGGTAAATAACATGTAGCCTCACTCATATTAACTGCAAGAAGTAATATTAAAAAGTCATTTGTGGAACTGGAAAGATGAATGGTTTAGAAGTTATAAGCAAGAACTGTTCTTACACAAGTCTCAAGTTTAGTTCAAAGCACCCAGGTCAGCCAGGTCACAACTATCTGTAACTGCTGCTCCAAGGGAAGCCTATCTCCTCTACTGGACTCAAAAAGTACTAACATTCATGAGCACATGGCCACATGAGGACATCTGCACATATGTTAGAACACAGTCCAAGAATCAGGTCCTGCAAAAGGGACTTCTGAGTGTTTATGAGAAAATTCAAAAAAAAAAAAAAAAGAGAGAGAGAGAGGAGGAGTCTTGTGAACTCGGTTTCTTCAGAACACAAAATTGTTCTTGAAATATGCTTTTGTGCCTCTCCCAGGTGTAGTGGATAGCTGTGAATTTACTCCTAATTACTCATTACTGCTTACTGCTGTTATATGCCTCTATGGAAAAACAACTTTTGCTAAGTACTGCCTGACCATTTGTAATGGATACTTCACTCAGGTTTAACCCTCAGATTAAAAAATGTCTGACACTCTGAATAAAGTTGCCTGTTGTATGAGACTATAATCCACCTCATTTTCAGGGTCTATCCTTCTAGGCTCCACCACCAACGAGAGAAGTAAACACACATTCACATAAAACAAGCTCTTTTTTTCTTAAGATAGCCGTGTAAAACCTAATCAATGCCCTGCGTCAGAATAAAAGTTTCTTTCAAGAGTAACCAAAGAGATTTCAGAACATGTATTTCTTAATATTAAGTGACAGTCATCAGTGACTAGAAGGTGCCAGTACATGCAGCATTTACAATTGCAGTGCTATCTCACTGATATTTTAGTCTAAAAATTGCCATAAAAAGTACAGTTGGACTGGGTGTAATCCTGGCACTCAAGAGGCTCAGGCAGGAGGATCTGGATTTGGGGGTCACCCTGGTCTACCCAACAAGACACTGAATCAAAACCAACAGAACAGTAGAATTCATCTCTCCCAAAATAACCAGTTCTTAGCTGCCGTTTAAAGCAGATCAGGAAACGCACATATATGAACAGAAGCGTGCAACAGACCTATTTCACCAATTAACTGACTCAATCCACGCATAATCCCCAGCCAGAATGAGAACTATGGAGGTCTTGTATGACCACACTCATAATTAAAAGAAAATACTCAGCTCAATTCAGTTCATGGATTGCCCAAGAAAGAGGATCCACAGAACTGAAGGACCACAGAGCAGACAGAGAGATGATGCACCCCAGGAAATACGAGAGGAAAAAATCTGGAGCTGGATTCTATTTCCCTATCAGCGAAAACTATGACCCAAAAGCTATCAGGTTCCCACACACAACAGCAATGGTGATCTGTAACACGTTCAAATACTATCATTACAAATGGCTCTGATTTTATAAATACTCACATTTACTGAGATAAATCATCCAATGTGTTATATTACTAAATCCCTACAGTATCTCAATGAGGTTAACATTAATGTGTCTATTCCATAGATGAGAAAACCGAGGTACTGAGGTTGAAGTAAAAGTCATGCAACTAGGATTGAAAGATGAGCTATCTTTTTAAAGTCTATCTAAGCATTTCAGAAAGTACCTAAAATGTCACTTTAATTTGCACTATACACATTTCTCATTAGCTAATGTAAAGCTCAAAGTAATTCACTCCTGTAATACCTTAATGAATAGAGGCAGGAGGATTAGAAATTCAAGGCCAACCTGAACTAAATGATCTGAAAAAAAAAACAGAAATGTTTGTCTGAAATATACGCACTTTCCCTGAAGTTGGTGTCTCTTGTCCTTTTGCAAGCTAGCAATTACGGTCTGTTGTATTCAATAAGTGCTCCCATTAATGTGAACATAAAAGTCAATGCCCTAATATGATAGCCTGAGTGGAAGGGGTCCCCAGTGCCAGCCAAGCCTGCTGATTGGTTGGCCTGGCACAATGAAAATGTGGTGTGGCAGCCACCCCTAACAAGAAGAGCACATGGCAGGTAGGTCTGCAGACCCTCCCACTGAGGAGACCAGGGCTACCAGCAGATGTGACCTACCTATGAAAGTATCCAGAGCTATGGATGGCAGTTGCTATGGGATAGTGCTTCAGGCATCTTTTCACTACTGTTCAACTTGTCCTTCAACAACCCAGCTCCATTCAAGAGCTGCTGACCTACACAGATTCCAACCCATCCCACAAGCGATGGCACATAGGGTAAAGACCCAATGAGGAATGCGGTGTTCCCCACTCCTAGCCAACTCCTGTTCAGCACAATCATATCTCCAGATATCTCATCTCATCTATGATCTAACTTCCAACAGTATAACTGTCGCTTCATCATGGAGAAGACACAAGGCAGATAGACTGGCCCATCATATCTGAGACAATGTAAGAAAGGCACAGAGGGAAGAAGTGGGGAAAAGTCACAGAGAGAGAGAGAGACAGTAGTGCAGAAATACTGAAAGTTTGGATGTATGGCTTGTCTAGTTTCATTTCCTTTGGAAGTAATAAAACATCCTGACTAAGCAATGTATGGGAAAGGGGTTATTTGGCTTTCATCTCCAGGTTGTGAGTCCATCATTGAGGGACAGACAAGGCAGGGACTTAGGAAGTTAGTCACATTATACCCACAGTCTGCCAGAGAGAAACAGTAAGCCCCTCCTGCAAACTTATTGCTTTTTTTTCCCTTCTCCTGGCTTTCTTCTCTCCTACACAGTTCAGGGCACCATGAAATGGTGTCACCCACTTTCAGCATGGATCTTCCAACCTCAGTTATAATAAAGACAATCCCCTAGAGGCAAAACTGACCTAGGTAACTCTTCAATTGAGGCTCTCACCTCAGTAGTTATATAAGATGTGTCAAGTTGACAGTTAAAACTAACCATGGCATCATCCTATCCTTCCAACAGCGATATATAATATATGCTGGAAAAATGGTCGCAGTTGTCCTAGTTAGGGTTACTATGGCTGTGATGAAACATGACAACCCAAAACAACTTGGGGAGGAAAACACTGATTTGACTTATACTTCTACATCATTGTTCATCGTCAAAAGAAGTCAGGTCAGGAACTCAAAAAGAGACAGGACCGGATACAGAGGACACAAAGGGGTGCTGCTTACTGGCTTGCTCAACCATCGTTCTTATAAGACCACCAGCCCACTGGTGCCCCCATACACAATCTGTAGGGTTCACATACATCAATCACTAATTAAGAAAATGCCCCCACGTGCTTCCTTATAGCCTATCCTCTAGCTGCATTTTCTCAGTTGAGATTCGCTCCTGTCTGATGACTCTAGCTTGTCTCAAGGTGACATAAAACTATCCAGCACTGCAGTAGATAACTAGGTACCCCAGAATAAATGAATTAGGGTCCCCACTTCAACTTCCCTCTTCATTTTTCTCTAGCACTCCATCTAGTATTTATTTCTGTCCTTAGCACAAATTGAGAATCTTGGCAGTAAGTGGCTTAAAGCAACAAATAGGGTATTGAAACGTTCTAAATGTATTTCTAAAATTATAATTTCAATATTAAGCACCAAAAGAAGTTACATGCATGTTCTCAAAGGAGAGACCTCAAAGGATTCCCTAGGCAGATCTTAGAGATCTTAGCTCTCATTCTGGTTTCTGGATCAGTAATTCTCTCTCTCTCTCTCTCTCTCTCTCTCTCTCTCTCTCTCTCTCTCTCTCACACACACACACACACACACACACACACACACACACTCCAGCACTGCTTTTGTTTCATTGCTCTGTCATCTTGGATATATGCAGCAAGATGCTATCTGTTCCATGTTGAAATTCCTAAGCTCTTTCACACACGGATTCACCAGATGACCTTTCACGCCTATACTATGCCCTTTCCCTTAACACCTCATCTCCCAGCACTCAAGGCATCTGCCAAGATCAACAGTTGTTCCATCATAAAGCAAAGTGTCACTGTTTGCCAATGTCCACAGGGGAGAGGACACAGGCTTGGAAGGCAGACTGGAGTCCAATGTGACATTTCCTAATCACACAACTTTTAGACTTTCAGAAAAAGTCAGTTTCTATGTCACTAAAACTATGATGTTATTAATATAGTGTCTGAGCCACACTATCAAACTGTCCCTTCCCTTCCTTTCAGTGGCATAACTGTACTATTACTTACATTATTTATGAGTGTGTGTCTGTGTGTGTGTGTGTCTGTATGTCTGTATCTGTGTGCTTGTGTGTCTATGTCTGGATGTCTGTATATAAGCACCTGTGCAGATGCCCATGAAGGCTAGAAGAGGGCACTGGATCCCTTGAAGATCAAGTGAAAGGCAGAGTTATAAGCCACCCAATGTTGGTGCTGAGAAGCAAACCTCAGTTTCCTACAAGAACAGCACACACTCTTAACTGCTGAGCCACGTCTCCAGCCCCCTGCACTATTTTTCTAGAACTGTGATTACTTCAGACCTTTGTTGTGCACCCCCCCCACTCACTATCACCCAGAGTAGCTGCCTAACCTAGTTACATACCCTCAGTCACTGACTGCCTTTTAATTAGATCAGAGAAATACAACTCTAATCTCATTACTTCTCTGTTCAATAACCTTCAATGGCTCCTCTCTTCTAAAGGAAAACAAAAACGCACAGGGCTTAACTACATTATTCACATCCGTGTCCTGTTGACTCCACCTCTGCACCCAAGTGTCTCTCAGCTCACATGTACGTGGCACTAAGCCCATGTAAGGCAGTTCATCACTTTCTATAGTTACCAGCTTTTCTTGAGTGTCACAGGCCTGCTGATTCTAAAGTAGCTTTAGGAAAATAATATCTTAGTCTTACTGTCTCAGACAAGATGAGAGCCCTGGTTATGATAACACTCACCCTCCTTTATGCCTTACTCAGCCTAGCTGAGGAGCCCCACACCCAGAAACACTACTCCAAACTACTCTCTCACTTTCTGGCCACCCTATCACATGGATGACAGCTCAAGTCAGCATCCTTATACAGCGACTCTAGTCTCTCTGTCCCACAGAAAGCTCTTGATTCTATATGCCTGGTTTATTGCCTTAGAAAGTGACACACTTAAAACAATGTCAACATTTAGAAGAATTCTGAATCGGGTACAGAGTTTATGAATGGATTACTGGCCTTCCATTGTAGGGTTCCTAATTCAGTTGTATGAGGTGATAATTGAGATTTTGTGGTTGAAACAAACACCAGAAGAGGGAGGATACTATTTCAATGGAGAGCACCATGGAGAACCATTGGTCAATATGTCTTCTTTTCTCATCAGTAGGGAGCATACATATGGAACCTGAAACTTGAAACTATTTTGCATTTCATAAGGCTGATAGAGTATCAGTGTGCAGGAAACACACCTGATTGCTAGATGGCTTTTGAGTCCTGCCCCTATATGTTACTGCAGTAGGCTTCTTGCTACTTCCTGTACAGTCTACTGGGCATTGCAACGATGAATAGCTCTTCAATAGTCTTGTGTGTGCATGACTCCCATGCAAAACCATCTGACTGATGCAGGCCAAAAGGAAGCCCACCTCAAACTCCATGACATGCAATAGCAATCAGCCATAACACAGCATAAAAAGTCAAGTCTAAGGTACAATACTGTCCTTTGATAAATATGGGAACCTGTACACTTCAAGAGGGTCTAATGTTTTAGGCACAATAAACCTTGTTGAAGACACCCATTTCTTAGCAAGTTCGCCCATATTCCCCCTACCCACTGTATGTACCATGAACCAAATAGCCAAGAGTTTACCCAGGCAGCCAGAACACTTGTCATCAGTTCACAAGGACCAGGTTTCTTTTAGAATAATAAAGCAGTTATCAGTAAGAAGATACTCACTGTGTAAACATTCCTAAAGAACTGTGGAGAAATAGAGAACAGGAATATAGCCAGAGTCACATGCATAGTACGTATGAGCCCCTTAGTTTCCATACACAGCATCATATAAACCACAAGTGAAGGCACGCACCTGGAATTCCAATACTCAAGAGAAAGGAGGCAGGTATGGGGAGTTCAAGGTCATCTTCTGCATAGCAAGTTAAAGAACAGTTTGAACTACATGAACTCCTGTTCCAACCAAAATAAAACAAACAATAGGAACCACTGGAAATGGGAGACAGAAGCATTTGTCATAGCTCTAACTGATGTCAGTGAGACAGAACTCAAAGGACAGTACTCTGGCTCCCTTGTTCAGCCTATTTTGGAAAAAGGTTTATTCAGGGTGGAAAAAGGGCAACTGTGGCCAGAAAGGCTGCTTGATTTGAATGAAAACTTGCATCTACACTCAAAAGGAGTGTACTCATACTATTGGAGCTCACTGCCACACATCTAAAAGTACGTCCATTAAAAGTCACTTTACTGGGGGCTGGAGAGATGGCTCAGCGGTTAAGAGCACTGACTGCTCTTCCAAAGGTCCTGAGTTCAAATCCCAGAACTCACATGGTGGCTCACAACCATCCATAACGAGATCTGATGCTCTCTTCTGGAGTGTCTGAACACAGCTACAGTGTACTTACATATAATAAATAAATAAATATTTAAAAAAAAAAAAGTCACTTTACTGCATGCGCATGGTACTCTTGAGGTGTCCCCAGTACCATCTTCACAGAACTTGAAATCTAATCCCTATCTGGCAGATTGATTGTTCCAAGGAAGACTACAGAAAGGGATGTGTTCTCCTCATTCAGCAAAAACTCAGAATCTACTTACTTAACACAATCAAATTTTTACAAGGCACTGAAGAGATAACCCCCAAGCAGAGAGCCCATGAGGCAATAAATATCTTATGAACACAAAGGTCACACACCCAGGTGTTTATGATCACAGAGGAAGTTTATGGTTATCCACTCAGCTAGAAATTCACTTTCAACCTTGCTCTCTTTTCTTTATCACCAGCCATGTTATTATTATTCTCCAATTATTTCTGGAAAACACAAAGCAAGGAGAATTATAAAAAAGCTTTATGAGACTGTTGAGCCAAATCAGTATGCCAGAAACAAATCAATGCTTCCAAGAGTTCTGAATATGATTACAGGCAAACAACAGTCCAATAGATCTGATAATCTCTCTCCAAACCATTACCACATAGATTAAAAGATTACAGATATTCCGATTTACTCCTCAATATTAATAGTGATAGACGCTCATTTAATAAACCCTAACTGCCACAGCCCTAAGTTGGATTATGGGTCTGGTCCTTTATAAACTGACATGCACATGAGGGTTTGGTTTAATAATATACAATCTTAGGTCAATCAAAATCTACCCTCAGCAGCTCGCTTATTTATTATCGCTTTTGCCACAACCTGCACCCAATCAGAGGCTGTCCTCAAACTCTCCTAGCTGGCAGCTGTACAAAAATCTGTACAGCATCTACATAACAAGTGACAGGTTTCCCATCAATTACAACTCTGAGGGAGAGACAGCTTAGGCAAGGACATAACCCCATAGTCACAAGCCACCTTGGTTTCTGACAGACCATCAGTTCAAAGAAGGCTGTCATGGCAAAAAAAGAAATCCAGCTCCTCATTAACTGGGGTTTTCGTTTCATTTCCTGTTTTGTTGTTGTTGTTGTTGTTTTCCCAACATATATCAAGGAATAATCATGGGCCAACTCAACTCTGACAGCTTATGTAAATGGCATTTAAATGCTGGCAAACAGCTCACAAACAAAAGGGCTACAGACAAGTTAGAACTCATGGGCCCACTCATCCCTAGTATCTGAGCTGTGTGACTCTCTAGATATTATATCTTGCCAAAAGAACAGACCATCACAATGAACACAGAGGTTACTATGGGATCTATATTTCCAAAAAATAGGGTGGAGATAGGCCATGTGCATCCCTCTCTATAGTCTCAGAGAGAAGATTTCCTCACAGACAACCCACATATCCAGGCAAAGCTCTCTGTGCAGCCATGCCAGGCACAATTATCAAGTCTCTACCTCTGCTTGGGCTCTCTTACCCTTCTGGTGTGCCTAATCTAAGTCTTCTATTCTTCAGAGTCACACTTGAAACTCGATATCCACACAAAGACCACCTGCCCTCAGCAACCTACAGGAAGGCACCAGAATCGGATTTCCCAGGAAGTTCGCACAGAACACAGCACATGGAAATACTGCGATGAATATGCTTTATCCTAAACGATCCTTCAGTTCTTAAATAAGGGAGTTATGTCCCTAATTATCCCCTTAAGTCAGATACAATCTACAATGTCTTCCTGTGCAGAGTGCATAGAAGAAGGACCCATCTCTAAGGAATAAGGAAGACAATCTTGTCAACGGGATGAAGCAGTAAGGTTAAGTTACTAGACAACTGAGTTCTTATCCTAAGCACAGATGTTCCTCCTTAAGCTCCCTAGCACCCACCCTGCTTATACTGGAATTGATTAATTATGCAAGTTATCTTCTGTTTTCACATTTGCTTCCCATTCCAGAAGAAACTGTCCTGAATAACATAATGGAGTCGCTACTTTATCTCTTTAGTAGCTGATCAGAGTGACCTGAATATGAAGAACAAGAATAACTGCATTTATTATTTGCTATGCACAAAGCGCTGTTTTAATTAAACACCCTATCCAGCCTTATTAGAGAGTTTGTTAGTATCTTCATCTTGCTAACATGGACCCTGGGGCTCCAAGAGGAAACAGAGGTCACAAAGCCAGTTAACAGACACCGGAACTGAGCCATCTGGTTTCAGCAATCTCCACAATGAGTGAATGACTGCAAGCAGGAGGTGGCTGCTACATTAAAGAGGTATGAAGAGCAGAGGACTTGAAACTGGATGATCTTACTTCTGACCATTACTGGGTAGAACTTAACAGATCTGTAACTCCTCAGTCCTTGTCTGATCTACAGATAGAAAGGAAAAGTTGGGACTAGAGAGATGGCTCAGTGGTTAAAAGCACTGACTGCTCATCCAGAGGACCTGGGTTCCACTCCAAATACCCAAATGGTAGCTCACTGCTGCTGTAACTACAGTTTCAAGAGACCTTACACTATTTCTTGGAAACTGAGAACACAGCATACATGAGGTGTACAGACATACATGCAGGCAAACCACTCATGAGTGAGTGTGTGTGTGTGTGTGTGTGTGTGTGTGTACAAATTTAAAAAAATAAAGAATAGAAAAGTTAATCAGTTTTGATGGGAAGAGTAAATGTGAAGAAACAGTACTTACTCAGTTTTGAAGTACTCTAAAGGGACCTAGGTCAACAGTCAGGCAGTAGGCTATCTCAGTCAGTATGGCTTCTGAGACTAGACAGCATCAAGTCAGACACTATGTATGGAGCTTAAAGGCAAGCCAACAAGCTAGAGAAGATGCCTGAATGAAGCAGTTTGAATGAGCTGACTTTCTAGGCCCAGCCTAGGACTAACTACCCCTAACCAAAATCTGAAGCAAGCATGTCTGACTGAAGTGCCAATATTCTTACAGAATGTCTGAGAAGGACACAATATGAGTGGGCACTTTAACTGCAAGGGCCTGGTGGGATGATGTATGAGTTCAAATTAATCGTACCTGTTAAATTACCCTGTGTTGGGTAGAAGTGGCAAAGGGTTCTTTCTCTCTTTTAGAAACTATAAGAAGTACAAGCTTCAAGTTATCAGAAGTAGATTCAAGATACTTTTCTCTGAAAGTGAAGCGTTCTGTTCACAGGTGCAAACATTACTTAAAAAGCCACAGCTCTCCACACACACTGGATCTCAACTCTTATGTACCTATGTTTCAGAAGGAGAAGCTTTGCCTGTCTTTGCATGGGGAGTCTCTACTACAGATGACATAACCTTTCCTTGCTCCATTCAGACTGATAGTCACCCAAGTCCAAACACAAATTACCACTTCCAATACAAAGTCGTCTGCTGATAGGGGCCTTTTAGAATAAATGGTCTGAAAACACTCAGGCACAGTTCTACTGTCACTCACCACTTACACGGCATACACATTGGAGCCTTGGCCTGTAAAAGGCATCATTCCACTTATGCGTTTTTAAAAATGAGCACAAAAGAAAAGCACAGAGAAGATGTAAGCCACAGGCTGGAGGAAGGGCAAAACTTGTCAGACTCAGAGGAAAAGGGAAAGGCAATTCTAGAAGAAAGGAATGCTAAGATTATGTGCAAGATGCAAGGTAGAGGGAAACAGGCACATTTCTCTTTAGAAAACACATAGACAATCTAGCCAAGGAGGACATAGGTCTGTAACACACTATAATATGAACATCTTCTATACCTTTCCATGGCTTGGCATATCATCTGAATTCTCTACAAGATGAAAGGGTAAAAACAAAGGTATACCAGGTATAAAACTATCTTCACTGCAAACCTAGAGAAATCCTGAGTATCACTATTTTAAAAGAAATGATCATTTTAACTGAAAAATAATTGGCTTCTCTCACCATCCACACAAACGGTACATGGCTCAAGGAAAGGATGCCTATTATTCTGACAAAAGAAATTGCGGCTTTTCATTTAGGTGTGCAGAAATGCCATTGTCCTCGGTCACAACACTGTCAAGAGTGGTGCATTCCTGGAAAATCCTGCAATATAAAGAAGGCACTGATTGGCCTCTACCATCTACAGAGTGCACACACGCCCCACTACCCCTCAACACTTGGCACATACTGTATACACACAAGGCTCTAGCAGATTTCTCCAAGTGCTGATGCAGCCCCAAGCTGACATTTATTAACAGACTGAGATTGAGTTGCAGGGAACACAGCTCCTGTTCTTTGGAGTCCTGTTCTAAGAGTAAGTTAGAGTAGTTCTAAAGTGGGCATCCGGCTGTGGTTATGGGGAGGGTATTCACCAATGTACCCTGGTTGGAAGTTGGCCTCTGACACTGCAGGAAGGTATGTTCCCAGCCCTACAATGGGTCCACATCACATACATATCACATACACCTTGCCAGATGCAAACTTTTCCTCTCCTGCAAAGCTCAAATCCATCCACTAAGTGCTTTTTAGAATCATTCACAGATAATATGGCTTCTTTAAATCTCCCCTTCTTTCTTCAAGCTGCTTGAACAAAAACCCAAGGGGATTACCAGGGCACAAGCATTGCTGTTTCTTATAAAGAACATAAGAAAACAAACAATGTGCTTCGGCTCCTCACGGCATTTGTATAGTATTTACAAGGTAGACCAGCAGGACTTAAGATATGTTGTGCCAAGAAAATGTTACAGTGACAAAAAGAACAGCTCCCAGAAACTGCAGATCTTTAAACCATAAATTTACAGTGTGTTTATCTTGGCAAGGAGAGTTTCACTGGAATAAGGGTGAGATTGTACTTACTTGAAAGATGCAAATGGAAATACCACGCTTGCTGGCATGGCCCACAGTCCTGGACTCAACTGCCATTTCCATAGAGCCTATCCCTGTTGGGCTTCAAGGAGGATTGTGAACCCTCCAGCTCAGTTGCTGACTTTTCTCTGTTTACCAAAACCTCCTGATTCCCACAAAGCTACCCCAGTGGACACCCAGACTCTAAGTCCAACCATTAAAAGCAGGAAGGTCTGGATATTTATTAAGCCTTATCATCTGCCAAGCACACAGCTATGTGTTTGACATGCTTGAAATGTATTCATAACCACTTACAGGTTCTTGAAAATCCCACATCTCATTCATTTGAACTATTTATAGATGTACCCTTCCCACAGCACCACACATGCAAATACCGTGACTCCACAACCAATGATTAGGATGAATGACAACTTATATTTGGGAAGCCTCCAATCTGTACCATACACAATGCCAGTCATGTAACTGTCTTCCTGACTTACTATGGACAGTGAGCCTGACTGGTAGGTCATTGGTAATTCATTGGCAATTCACCAAAGAAACCCAGACTTAAAGGGGGAAAAGTAATGTTCCCAATGTTGGCCCCATTTATCAAACAGGGAGACCAGGGAAGCCAGCAGGGGCTGACCTGACATCTGAATCCATAGCCAGTCTCCAAGTTGGCTAGAATCTTTGACAGGCACCTAACGCATGATTCCAAATAAACCCCAATAATGTTTTCCTATGTGCTTCTCAGATATCAGGCATTGCACAAGCCCTGGTTACACAGGCGAACAGACCTTCCCTAGGAAAGGGACACCTAGATAGCTTTAGATGTCAAATTTATACAGTCCAGAGTTATCAGATTACCTCAATCAATCTGGCCTGTGGGCATGTGTATGAGGTATTTTCTTGTTTGCTAATTACTATAGGAGGGTTCAGCTAACAATGGACAGTACCATCCCTAACCTGGTGGGCCGAAGCTACCAAAATAAATAAATAAATAAATAAATAAAATAAAAATAAAAAAGCAGATTGTAAGCCAGGGAGAAAGTCAATAAGTAGCATTCCTCTAGGGTTTCTGCTTCAAGCTTATGGCTTGAGTTCTTGCTCTGACTTCCCTTGGTGATAAGCCAAATAAGTCCTTTACTCCCCAAGTTGGTTTTGCTCAGTATTTTATCACAGCAATAAAGAAAGCAAACCAGAAGAATGGTGGTTATGAAGAAGCCTGAATGAAGTGAGAATCTGAGCCACTTTTATAATCTGGGTACAGAATGTTCCAGGCATAACATAAAGGCTGTGAGACAAGGGTATGCTCGGCTGGCTTCAAGAACAGGCACAAAGTACCAGAGTCAAAGAGGACTAATCTGGAGGGATAGCTCGAGATGAGGTGAAAGATAGCAGGCACCAGACCATGCAGTGCCTTGTAGGCCACAGCACATACAGTCTTTGAACTGCATTCTTAGTGGGATGGGAGGCACTCTGGAGGATTTTGAACTGAGGAATGATGGAATCTAAAGTGCAGTTTAAAAGGACTTCTAGTAAAGATCACTCTGCAGGGAGACAGAGCAAGAGCAGAGAGATCAGCTGAGAGGCCGGAGAGGCCAGCCAAGTGAAAAGAAAGGTAAAAAAAAAGATAATGTTTAGCCTGCCCACTCTGGTTTGAGTCCTCAATGGCTATTAACTAATACTGCCAAATTGGGCATTATTATCTCACAAGAATTTTTTGCTAGTACCTCAACAGATTCTGAAACCAAAGCCCAGGAGCTAATAAAAAGTACAGCAGTGGCCTCACGAGGAGTATGTCCAACTCAATGGAGATCCAACAGTTAAAAAGAACAGGCTGGGGAGATAGCTCAGTAGGTAAAAATATCTGCCTTGCAAGCATGAGGAACCTCAAGGAAAACCCAGGTGATGCCTGCAATCCTACAGTCAGGGCGACAGAGAAAGATGAATGCCTACAACTGACCAGTTAACCAGGCTTGCATCCTAGACACGGTCTAGGTCAAAGAGTGACCCTGTCTCAAAAAAAAAAAATGTAGACAGTGCCTGAGGAACAGGAATGAAACCTGATATTGTCCTATGGCCCTCACATATGCACGTACCTTTAAACATATGTGCACACACACCTCCACCCCAATATATGACTAGAACCTGCTTGAGGTAACACAGAGAGGTTTCACAGCCTTATTTTCTGGGTGGCATTTTCTCTCCTCTGAGTTACTCCAGATTCTTAAACAACCCTACTGCCCAGATTGATCACATAATGCAATAATACCGCGGTAGGTCTGGCAGAAGGCAGCAGGAACGCACGTATTTGTCCTGGCTGGAAAATGTAATTCCCTCCTCCCACCTTTTCAACAGGCAGAAGTGTCCTTAAACATAATACCACTTGTTCTCTACTTTTTTTTCCTCCTCCCAGAAACACCCTAATTATCGTGCTGGAGAGTTGTGGAAAGATGGCTTTTATGCGGTTTTTATCTCCCAAATACAGTATTGTCATGGGTTTATTTATTTGTGTTCTTACAGTAACAGGATGCTCTCCTGTAATTGAGACTATTATAGAGAGGGCTGGCATGTGTTTTCCACAAGATTAAAGGCAATTTCTGTCTTCAGAGCTAGTATTGCTTCTTCGAAAACTCCCTGCCTGGTCTAAGCTAAATCCAGTAAGCCAAAATTCTATATTCACCTGGTTTGCATTACAACATAGCAAACAGGACATGGAAAGGCAATTTCATTCATGCATTGATTCAAATGGCATTTACTAAACCCTCACTGCACTGGGCGATATGGGGGTGGGAAAACATAGCGCAAAATAAAAAGTCTTTGCTCACTAGGGGTTCTGAATCCTGAGGGAAAACACACAGAAATGACTATGGTACAAGGCAGGCTGTGATAACAGCTATAATAGAAGAAGCAAAACAACATGCACTGCACTAGGGAACAGGGAGAGGAGGATTGGGGCCACTTGGTGGGGAGGGGTAGCCACATGAAAGAACCCATTAGCGTAGGAAAGATATCAATAACAGGTAGAAGGTCAAAGCACAGAACATGGAAGTGCTAACGCTGTAATTAACTGGAAAATCATTCAGAGCATGAAGGATTATGGTGGATTCCTATCCACAATATAAATTCAGAAATAAGAGCTGGTATAGAAATAATCGTATAAGTGTCAAGTCCAAGGTTCAGTGAGAAACCTTGCCTCGAAGATACACTGAAGAGCAACAGAAGATTCCCACTATCAAGCTCTGTCTTCCACACAGACGTTAAGTACATCTACCCACACAAGCAAGCACCACATACAAAAAGAGACTATAGGAGAATAATTTTTTGAATGTCCTATTGAAAACTCTGAGATGGCCACTTTATTTCAGGATGTGTTTTTCTAGTTCTTTAAAAAAACAAACAAACAAAAAAAAAAACATTCAGTCACAAACAGACTTAATTCAGATGAGAAACCAGTGTCACTGTGGACTAAATAAAGGCTAAAGAAGGGATGGGTCAGAAAGGATAGACTGGCTATCTCTTCTTATACCTATCCACTATTTTCCCTGCCCCACAAATAATACTGCCCTGCTGAAATGGAAGGGGATGTTCAAGGAAACGCACGATCCTTCATAAGCACGTGCTCCTCTGATCTACTGCTATGCTCTCAGTCTCCTAAGCCTCTCTCTACTTTATCCCCGTCAGGGCATCATCAGACCCACATGGACAGTTAGAATGTCATATGTTTTCTCCTAGCTGGTCCTCTCAGGACTCAAGAAAACAGAGTTCTTTCCTATGCCAAACAGGTGGTGCTACCACAGCTTTCTCTAGGTAAACAGACAGCATTCTAGGTTCCTGCTGCTATGATAAAAACACTCTGACCAACAATATGGGAGGGAAGAGTTTATTTCTACTTAGGTGTAAGTCACTTGAGAGAGGTCAAGCAGGAAACTCAAGGCCAGAACCTGAGCCTGGCATTCCGTTCAGTATTACCTCTAACAAAGAAATTCACTTCACAGCCAAGACAATAGCAGGACTCACGAAGAGCATTGTTGGTTGGCTCAATCACAGGTCTGCTTAGGTAATTTTCTTACATAGCTCCACCTGCCTAGGGAATGGTACTATTCACAATGGTCTGGATCCTCCTTTATCAATGATCAAAATAGGTCCATCTTCCCAATCTCTCATATGAGATTCTTCCCAGATCTCTCTAGGCTGTGTCACATGAATAGTTAAAGCTAACTACAGCATACAGTAACAGAAATGCATACTACCTTAATTATGTGACATTCATTGTGCAGCACTTTAGATATGATTACATCTAATCTTCTCAAGAACCTGTAGGCCAGTGGATTATGAGAACCTTGCAGATCACAAACATCCAATAATTTACCCTAAAGTATACAATCTGAAAATCATAGAATTACGATTTAAATCAAAGCCTGAACACTGATTTCAGTGCTTTGACTTCCAGGATATAGAGATGCTAGCACAACCAAAGAATGGTGTGGGAGAACATGCAGAAGGCAGGAAGCTGGTATCTGTAGAGGAGCTGGAGGCAATACAAAGTGCAGATGAGGCAAATGATGACTTCTGTCTTTTATAACAGGAGGCATGTAGACTACACCAGGATGTCAAACATGAGTCAGGGCATTTCTAGTGTGTCAGTGACCTGGTTAAATTTGTCTATTTTAAGAGAAATCATTCTGGCTTCAGTGTACAGAATTGATTTTATTGGGTCAGAGGCAAGTCTAAAGACAGACCAAGAGGTTAGGAGGTTTTGCATTATTCTAACAAATAACCAATGAGAGCAGAGTGAGCCAGAACCCATCTGAGTTGTTCAATAAATATTTGCTAATTGCAGTATTGATTGGTAACAAGCAGAACAATCTGTTGTACCTATTGGGGCATGTCAGCTCCATCACATGGTTGTTCCAGCTTGTGATCACAGACTCTGGGTGCAATATCTTTCTTACGGAGCCAGACCCTTTTCTGACAGCCAGTTACTTCCTCACGTTGTTTCAATGCCTGTGTACTTCTATCAATGGGATTTCAAATGAAATGTGAAATCCAGGTTCTGAGCATGTGAGCATCTGACTCTTTTGGTTGGGGCAGGAAGGAAACTGGATGGATTGTGGGAACATGTATTTCCAACTCTTTCTTTCAGTCTTATGCAGTATAACTAACTACATTCTCTCCAGATAAAGACTCCTGTTCAGAGGAAGGTGAAAATTTAACAACTCTAAAGAAGGAACCCCATGTTCCTACCAAAAGTCTTCAGAATTAGGTGAACTGCGCTGAGGTAACACAAAGTCCAGTCCCTCACTAATATAGAAGGGTGTGAAGTCCCAGCCAGGAGGCCCCTAGCTAAGTGTGAAAACTCCTGGCTTTGTGCTCATCTGAACTCACAGAGTACACAGCTGCAGAGTCGATGAGTCAAAGTATTTTCGGACATATGCCAAGCTCTCCCTGGATCCCAAGAAAAAGGGCTCAAGGACACCCTTTGCCTTGTCCTGTATGGCAGAACACTTCCTGACAAGAAAGAAGACACTGAGCAAATGGTTTAGTGTTCCATCTACTTAGAGCCTCAATGCATGCTAAGCATAAACTTTACTTAAAAATACTAGTGCTTAGGCACTATAGACAGAAGGATCTAGAGTCCAAGCCAACCTGTGTTGGTAATAAGACTATATCTCAAAAGTACCAAATCAATAACAACAAAAGACTCAGAACACAAAACATATCTGGCTTCCTAAATAAAATAGAATAATAATGTCATGATAGTAAATACTACTTTCAAAGTGGACCAGTTACCAAGGTAGCAAATGATAATCAGAATCTCTATGAAAATGTACATGGAAGTAATCTAGGGAAATCTTTAAAATGAAGATTATGATATCCAGACAGTCTCATTGTGGTTATGCAGCAGGTCTACTGGGTGGTCAAATATGTTCAGAGATTTTTTAATACTACTCTCGTTAAAGCTGGATCTTAATTTTTCTCCCAGTAAGTGCATGTTCCTTGTTTACTTGCTTCTCAATGGCAGAATATGTCAGAAGATGCAGCAGCAGCAGCAGCAGCAGAAAAATTATCCAACTCAGGAATCACAGATCTACAGAAACTACCAAAGTAAATACTAGTGTTGACACAGTGGGTGTTGAGGGCAGAGGATAGTGTTTTGTACACAGTCATAAATCACTAACATATACCTAACAAGCCAGCATTGCAAATCTCCATCTTGGTGAAGTCCAGTAAAAGATAAAGGTCAGTGGGACAGCGAAATGGCTCAGTGAGTAAAGGTACCCATCACTGAGCCTACTGACTTGAGTTTCACTCCAGAAACCCACAAGGTAGAAGGAGAGAACTGACTTCTGCAAGTTGTCTGCTAACCTCCACTCACCCACTGAGGCACATGAGCCCTTGCACTCCATCAATGAATAATAACTGCAAAAGATTTAAGTAATTAAATATCTGAAGTGGTAGAATTTAAATTTCCAATTCACTAAGCTCTTCTTACAAGGAAGAAAACCTGACTAAAAACAAAATTGAACTGTGTTCCTCTTATATAATCTCAGAAAGAGTAAGATTCATTTTATTTCCATAGTGGCCCTGAGTGACAATACTCTGTCAAAGGTTTAAAATCAACACGAGCCCCACAATGCAAATACTGCGGAGTACTTGCCTACCATTTGTGAAGGCCTGTATTTCATTCCCAGTACATAATAAACTGGATGTGGTGGTGCATATGTGTCAATCTAGCATTTGGCATAGGTAGGCAGGAAGAAAATATGCTCAAGGTCACCCCACCTGAGCTGCATGAGACAAAAAACAAAGGAATTCCTAAGTTATGAGAATGAGTACTCAAGTCTAAAATGACTGAAGATATGGAACCGGAATAAACACAATACACCTCAAACCCCAGTTACCCACCATGTTATACAGAGTACACTGCTGGCTCCCTGGGCTTCAGTTTTATCTACTATGAAATAATAGCCTAAGTCTTAAGATTACTTCTACCTTAGTAACCTCCAGGAACCCCATCTCATACACAGGAGCTCTCCACAAGCACAGGTGATCTATCACATCCCTTCTACATCGCCTCCTATAACACTTTCACCTAGAAAGATGTCAAGGGTTGTCCTAGTATCTTCACCTTTCTTCCTCTGATTTCAATGGGTGTCACTAGGGGAAAGCAGCCTTACTATCGGCTGTTCAAACACCATCATCCAATATTTGTTCACTGCTCATTGGGGCATCACATCTGAATTTCCTTCGGGAAATAAAGGCTGCTCTATTTCTATTGGAGCTTTTCTCCAAAGGAGAGAGCTGCTTACTATTGAAATTCTGAGGCCAACTCCTAGCCTGGGGTAAACTGATCTAGGCTGTGCAGACACTGTTTAATACAGACCCAGTGTGAGACCATCTCCAAGACTGGGGTAAACTGAGCTAGGCTGTGCAGATACTGCTAGACGCAGACCCACTGTGAGACCAACTTCTACCCTGGGGTAAACTGATCTAGGCTCTGCAGTTACTACTCTATGTAGACCCTGTGTTACTTCTTGCTGTGAACAAATAAATGTCTGACAAAAGCATACAGTCTAACATGGCTATTCAGAATGCATCCAAAGTCAGGAAGTTTGCAAAGGAAGATGAATGCTGGCGCTCAGTTCACTTTCTCCTTTTTATTCAGTCCAGGACTCCAGCCTAAGAAATGGTTCTGCCCACTGATGAGGTAAGTTTTCCCAACTTTAACCTATCCTACTTGATTCCTCACAGCCACACCCAGAGGTTCAACTTCCAGGTGATTCTAGATCTTGTAAAGTAGAGAATACTAATGATCATGCCTACAGAAATTTTTCTGTGTATTTTTTTCTGCCTTTTTCCTTATAGACTCTCTACCTCCTGCTGTGGTCCCAGGCATGGAATCCATGCCTGCTACCTCTGAGCTATGTCACCAGTCCCTATCTTCACTCTAGCTTACACTGAGAGTCTGGTTTTCTCTTGTAGTTGCGGTGTATCCTATACCACTCTGTTCTAATCATTTACCTGGTCCATGGTATGAGTGAAACCTCCTTTGGTCCTCATTGGAATTTTCTTCTGAATAACATATACAAAGAAAGTTTGCTTTTTCTATTCTGTAGCTTTCTTTCTTTTTTCTTCTAATTTGGACATGCCATGGCAGTCTAAAGTAAATACTGTTCTCACAGAAAATTTTCTGGAGACAGGGAAGAAAGTGATTTCAAAAACACCAAACAAATCACTTGGTCCAACTGTAAAGTCAGTGTGTTCTAAAAGCTTTGCTGTGTAACCTTATAATGTCTTTGCAGATTTACTGCCTGTTACCCAGGCTGCTACTTAAGTCAACAGGCACTGGGCTGAGACTGTAAACACTGACACAGTAGGACATATTCACAGTCCACCCTAACATCAGCACCAGACATCTGACGACAAAGTGCACCAAGGAGAGTCCAAAGGAAGACATAACTGTCCTCACTTACGTTCAAGTCTGAAATATCAACTGCTGAGAGTGCAAGAGACTAAGAGGAAAGCAATATTTCTCTGTACAGTGATTCTCAAACCCAAGCAGGCATCAGAATAGAGAGAGGAATGTACTACAGACGATTGGCTTCCATCTTCATTCCCCCCTCTCCCTACCCCAAGTTTATAATTCAGAAACACCAGCCCTAGAAATCTGCACTGGGAATACGATGCTGACGTAACTGGTCTTAGGACCACACACTTTGAAAACCATTGCTTGGTGGTAAAGGAGTGGACCTCAGTGATGCTACATATCAAGATAAATGTGATGGTAGCCTGTATGCTCTAGCTTCATTTCTCTTGCTTTCATAAAACACCCCCGAACAAAAGCACCATCCTTGAAATCCTTTATTCGTTTTATAATTCCAGATTATGGTCCAACTCTGAAGGGAAATCAAGAAAAGAACCCAAGCATCTGGTCCTATCATGCCCACAGTAACTTTAGAGAGAAATGGACGTATCCCTGTCACCTCTCTGCTGCTTATGCTCAGCTAATTTCACTTTTAAACAGTTTAGGGTCCAGTTGACAAAATAGTGCTATGAACTCTTCTTAACTCCTTGTGCGTAAGGCACACATGTGACGCACATACATAAATGCAAGCAAAATATTCATCTGTAGAAAAAAAAACAAATCTTGAAAGGAAAATAAGTAGAAAAGCAAGCCAAGGTCCCTGTGGAGAAGAAAATCTAGCAAACGCTGGCATACTGATGAGCTCAGTATCACACATCAGGAGATCCTGTAGCCCACAGCCATGTGGATACTATCCAAAATGTGCACATGCATGACACTGACAACATGTATCCAAGGAATATCTCTAGCAAATGCCATTCAGAGTAGACTGGAGAAGAGAAACCACCACAGGCAGGTTGAACTTCAATATTTCAAACAAAGCAATTCCCAAGGAAGGTCACAGAATGGAGCCATTTATATAAACCACACATCCACATCTCTAATGTATTGCCTGTCAAGGAGGAGTATCACACAAACTTGGCCTTGTAATTGTGACTGTGTTTGTGTGTATGTGTCTGTGTGCACCCATACATGTACAAAAGCCCATAAAATCCAGAAAAGGGCATTGGATCCTCTTGCACAAGAATTACAAAAGATTATGAGATGCCTGGTATAGAATCTATGAACCTGGCTCCTCTGAAAGAGCGACAGACACTTTTAACCTCTAAGTCATTTCTGTAGCTCCTTTTATTATTCTCTTTTATTAAACATATACTAACTAACATAAAGTTGGAAACTTGGTTTCTGAAGAAATGACTACAAGGTGAGAAAGAAAATATCAAAAGGCTGAGGATGTCAGAGTACTTGACTAGCATGCACACAGTCCCTGGGACCATTCATATTAGCTAAAGTGGCACATAACTGTAATGCCAACCCTTGGGAGATATAGGCAGGATGATCAGAAGTTTGAGGCCACCCTTGATCATGTATATCCAGTTCCTGGATACACATAGGAACTTATCTTAAGGAGATAAAATCCTATTTGATAGGCTTTTGGTTTTGTTTACTTTGGGTTTTACTGTTCCTGTTACCAATTTGACACAATCTAGATTTATCTGAGAAGACAGAACCACAATTGAAAAATTGCCCCAGAAGCTGACCTTTGGGCAAGCTCATGAGACATTTTCTAAATTGGCAACTGATGTGGGAGAGCCCGGCTTATTGTGGGTGGTGTAAACCCATGGGTTGGTAGCCCTGAGATCTATACGAAAAGAGGTTGTGTAAGCCACAGGGCACAAGCCAGTAGGTAGCATCCCTTCATTGCCTCTATAGAATATCCTACTTCTCGTTACTGCTTTGACTTTCCTAAACAATAGCTTCAAGCTGTAAGATGAAGTGAAACTTTTCTTCCCCAAACTTCATGGTGTTTCATCACAGCTAACTAAAACAGAAGGCAGATCTGAGTCTGGTAGCACATGCCTAAAATATCACTACTTGGGGTTAAAAAGACTAAGAGAATCAGAGGTTTCAAGGCCTACCATGGCCACATAGAAAGTTCACGGCCTGCCCAGAATACATGAAACACTCACTGTCTGCTGTCTGTCTACCTGTACCTCTCTCCCTCCCCACCATACCCCTACTCTGTGTGTGTGTGTGTGTATGCGTGCACATGTGCATACTCGCACCTCTTCCTATTTGTGTCTATTTTTTCAGAGTACTTTTGAAAGGACCACAGTCTACACAGGATTCTCATATGAATATCAATACAATACAATGCCAACACTTTTTTTCATCTCTATTTTATTTAGTCATTTTTTCCTTTTTACATCCTGATCAGTTTCCCTTCCCTCCTCTCCTGCCAGTGTCCCCATGCCCGCCCTTATCTACTCCTTTATTTCTCTTCAGAAAAGGGCAGGCCTCCCATGGATAGCAATCAAACATAGACTATCAAGGTGAAGTAAGACTAGGCACTACCCCTCACACTAAGGCTGAAGGAGGCAACCCAGCAGGAGGAAAGGGGTTTCAAAAGCAGGCAAAAGAGTTAAGAGACAGCCCTTCCTCCCACTGTGAGGGGTACCACAAGAAGACCAAGTCACACAGCTATAAACTATGTACAGAGGATCTAGTCAGTCTCATGCTGGCTTGATGGTTGTTGATTCAGTCTGAGTCCCTGTGGGCCCAGGGTAGCTGACTCTGTGAGTGTTCTTGGAGTGTCCTTGACCCCTCTGGCTCCTAAGATCTTTCCTGTCCCTCTTCCACAGGATTCCTGCAGCTCCACCTAATGTTTGGCTGTGGGTCTCAGCATCTGTTTCTATCAGTTGCTGGATAGAGCCTTTCTGATGGTGACTGAGAAAGATCCTTGCACTGAGAAGTTTAAGAATTCACAAAGGATTTACACCCACCCTATGCTTTGTTCCCCTAGGCTACATCTGCAGCAGTTTACTCCGGCCAAGTCCTGACAAGAATAACAGAATACTGGGAAGTAAGATGCTGGCTCGCTCCCTCCAACAGACAAGTGTTCTGACCACTGTAGCGCACCCTATTCCATGAGCTAGTACTTTATGTCCATAAGGAAACTTGTGTTCTTTCCTAGTGAAAGAGATGAGTGTACTGTACAAAATAAGCAGTGATGGAAGACAAAATTTCACTAGTGAGTTCAGTCAAAGCCAGGAGAGAACAGATAAGCAAGCCCTCAAGGGGAACAGATGCAGATGTAGATCAAGAACAAAAATAAAAGGAAAGAAAGAAAAAGAACACCTTTCCATTATCAGCTAACATTAGTCATTAGGTCCCCATGAAGAAGACAGCATGATAAGACCTGTATAAACTCCTTAAGAAGAAATATGCCATCCCCTGCAGAAATACAAGATCTGAGCGAGGTGGTTCCACTTAGACAGAGCTTATAAAGTAAACACAGATAACAAGGCACAAATATATCAATGGAATGGGAGGGGGGAAGGCTTTGGGGAAACCATTTTGGTAAAAATAGTACAACTTTGTAAGAAACATAAATGTACTGTCTTCAGTATCTATTTTCAGCCTAAGACTATGGACAAAGACAAGAAACATGTACACACTCTGATAAAACAGACTACTCTGAGCAGAACCTCATGGTGGACTGAATGGAACAAAACAGGAAACATTTCATGGAGGAGGTGTGCCCAACTCACTCCACCAAGACATCTGCCTGGCTTAGCTACACCTAGCCCTGCCAGGCACTTAACCACTGAACTTCCTTCCCAGTGGCTGCCGTCCCTGCTACTCATCTCAAAAGTACAGCTCGCACTGTCAGTTGCTGCATTACCTGTTCCCCTCACTCCATTTTTTCCACAGCTTTCTCCAGCGTAAAGACAGTCCCTAGAATGAGATGTGTCCCTACAGGTCAGATAGGAGGATGTATGTTTTCACTGCTATACGGTTAACACTTGGAAACTGCCACATGCCACATGAACAATAAATAAAGGTAAAATAACTAGTTCTAGACAAACCCCTAAAATAAGTAGTTAACAAAAAATGCCTGATACAATATTACTAGCAAAATAGTTTGTGGTTGTTCAGTCACTAGGAAATATAACAAATGTTCTAACTTTACTACATTTACTACATATTGCACATAAAAACACATCAACACACAAACACATGTATGTACACACACGTGTGCATGCACACACACGCACACACGTAGAAATTTACAGAAAGGCTTCCCAAGCACTAGGTCATCAAAAGGCATATAAGATTTTATCAAGTTCTAGCTCCCTTTTATCATTCTTTCTTGGAATCTTGCAGTTAAACCTAGCTCTGTTAGTCACCAACACTGAAATTAGCACACATAGATGACACGTGTACTAATATATATTGTGGTTCCTCCCCTGCCCCTTTGCTGCTAAGGGGTCTGTGGTTTTTCCGCTCCTTCCTTCTGGCATTGGTCCAGCCTACCTCTTGCTCACCCCATTAACTGGTACACTGTTTTAGTCGCTCACCAATGTTTTGGGGGTACAGGGAGATGCTTAGTAGATAAGCCTGGGAACCTAAGTTCAGTTCAAGAGACTTACATGGAAGAAGGAAAGAACTGAGCCCCACAGTTATATTCAGAGTTGCATCCAGGCATCTTGGAATGTGCATGACATTTTATGTCAGTTCCACCCAGTTTTGTTTCTCTGTTTTGATTTTGCTACCATGTCTCATACATCCTAGGTTGACTATGTAACCGTAGATGACAGACCTGCTAATACTCCCACCTCCAGCTCCCAAGGGTTGGGGTTACAGGCATGAATGACCACACCCAGTTTATGCAGTGTTAGGGATCAAAGTAATTATTAGGGTTATGCTAGGCACTCTTCGTACTAAAAAACAAAATTATGCATATTTTAACTTCCTAAGTCTCCACAGTTTGGGCCTAGCAATGAGGAGGTCACCAATCTGCCTGGAAGACCAACCATCTTCTGGTTTCTGTGGGCACCAGGCATACATGTGGTGCATACATGTTATCCATGGTCACCATAGAGGAACCAGGCGTGCATGCGTGCGTGCGTGTGTGTGTGTGTGTGTGTGTGCGCGTGCGCGCGCGCACACACACACACACACACAAACACTAATACACGTAATTTTTAAATCAATATTAATCTATGTTAGTGGCTGCAGGAGTGGGCAAGGCTGTGGTCACATGAGTCCTCTGAGTCATATCTCCTGAATCATTTAGTATGGAGAGCTTCTATGACCCTAAGGCCAGCACTCACTGCTACCAAGGGAGCAGAGATTAATCAGGCCTTGCCAGAACTCCTGACCTCTGGCATACCCGATGCCAGAGAAGCAAAAAGATAATAAACTAAGGCTGACAGAAAGAGCATATTCTTAAAAATTCCAGGTCAGACTCAGTATGTGGAAGGGGACATCTGTACAATGTCACCCTTGCAAGGTTCATAATATCAGAGAGACCTAACTATATGCAACAGCAGTAGACACTAAAAAGAAGGACCTAACTATATGCAACAGCAGTAGACACTAAAAAGAAGGACTATGCCTTGGACTTCCACTCTAGGGATGTATCTGGATATCAGAGGTACCACTGGTGGTTCTCCCATCCCAACTATTGAACCATCTCTGGCTTTCCCTATATAGTCTGACTTCCCTGCAGTAAGCCTGGCTTCTTCATTTTGTGTGGATTATTATATTTCACAAATGACCTCAATGCCTGATACAAGGAGATTTGAGTAGGGGCATTCATCAAGCTGATTCAAGAAGAGATAACCCTGGCACCCACAAAAGGAACAAAGGAACCTGGAATAAATAGTTATGAGACAAATTTCCTGTTACATGTTATCTAGCCTACACTGGTTTTATATCAATGTTTGGGGGAGCACAAGGGAAAAAAACAGGATTGTAATAAATCATTGTATACATGGGGTTTCTGGTCCATAGTCAATAAATCATAAGCCTTTAAGTCTATTTTGAGAAATGCTGTCAACTAAGTTTTGATTATCCCCAGATTTTAGGGGATAAAAACTATCATTCATATGGATTCAATGGGTAAGTTGGGGACTGGAAAGAGAACTCAGTTGGTAAAGTGTCTTTCTTCTAAACAAAAGAACCATAATCCAGGTATAAAAGGCAGACATGGTGCTATGTGTTTATAATCCCAATGCTAGGTAGCAGAACCCAGGAGATCATGGAGTCATATAGCCTGTAACCAAGCCTACTTGCAAACCTCCAAGCCAGTGAAAGACTCTGCCCCACAAATCAAAGCAGATGGAGCTTGAGGAACATCACCTCAGGCTGATTTATTAGAAAGTTTAACACCAAATACTTGGAGGTATGAATAAAAACCCACAAAGATTTCCCAAGGAGTTTGAAGCATCCCAATTTATAGTCCCACATCTATAACTCAAGTGTTAATTGTTCCTCTGAATTTTCCAAGGGCTAAATGAGCCATTGTTCATTTAATATATGCCCAATTTAAGTCTCATGCTCTTTTTTAAAAACTGGTGATGCCTGAAGTACCTGTCATGCTGTTTGAAAATGCAAGTACCCAGTCTCCGCCAGAAGGTATTATCACTCAGCAGGTCTGGGTTGAAGTTCTAGAAACAGTTCTCTTTTCCTCTCCATCTCCCTTCCTACCTCTGAGTGTGTGTGTGCATATGCATGTGGGTGTTCATGTGCATGTGGGTGGGTGTAGGTGTCCCCGTGTCCTCAGAGGTCCACTTAGGTGTCATTCCTTAGACAGCATGCACCTTGTTTTAGATAGCATTTCTCTGGGCTGGAGTTCTTGAATTTTGCTAGGATGGTAAGCCAATGAGTCCAGGAATGTGCCAGTGTATCTCCTTGGGCCTAAAATTACACAGCAAACAATATCCCGCTAGATTATTTTTATGTAGGTTCTAGGGATCAAACTCAGGTCTTCATGGTTTGCCCAGCAAGCGCTTTACCAATTCAACCTTGTCCCAACTCGAAGAAAAGAAAAAACACTTTTAAAGGACGGTAGCCATGTTAAACAAAAAAGCTGGCCTTACAAACACTAGCCCATCATCGTCAGACTGGGAGTCCTGAGCCAAGCTTACACTTAATTCACTGTTATGAAAGAAGGAAAAGAGATGCTCTATTTATAGTTCCTACTAGTCTTTCTGTAATTTCTTTTTTCCTCTAGCATCACAGAGGTATAATCAACAAAATTATATATTTGAGGTTGGGATACAACTCAGTAGTAGAGTATTCGGTTTAGTACGTGTGAGGTCTCTGGGTGGATTCTCAGCACCAAAAAGTAAATAAATAAAAAGAAGAGGGGTCATGGTTAAGGTTTAGAAATAGATTATGCGCAAGTGCGCGCGCGCGCACACACACACACACACGTACATATGTAAGTACAGATGTAGCATCTTACTACAAAAAATCTATAAACTTAAATGACTTAAAATTATCTCACTCCAAGTATGAAATCACAAACAGAAAATCTCATATAAAAAAAGGAAAAAAAAACTCTGATTGACACACAAATTAAAAATCATGGCTGGCAGTGATGGTGCATGCCTTCAATCGCAGTGCTCAGGAGGAAGAGGCAGTTGGATCTCTTGAGTTTGAGGCTAGCCTGGTCTATGAGGTGAATTCCAGAACAGCCAAGGCTACACAGAGAAACCTATGTTGACACTGTCTCAACAACAACAATGTCGTTAGACTGTGCATATAAAGTACATAGGAGAAAGGCATACATGAAGCTCATCTTAATCTCAGGCACCATCCTCCAAGACATCTCAGTGTACATCTGCTAATATTCTACAGCCCCCTCCCAAAAGTCTAAAATGAGAGTCATTTCTGGTCTTAATGGTTTCTAATAAGTAAATAGACAAACACACACATTCCATTCCACTATCAGAGTCAGGGTAAATAACACTTGGATATATAGACCTGTATGTCAGAACACTAAAGCTACTCTATACCAAGCTCAAAAACACAATACAGTGTTCACGACCATCACTACTCTGTGTGCATTAGAGGTACAGAAATTAAATATATGATAAACAAATGCCTACAATCTTTTATTTTCCTTATTCCCTGGCAATTGCCATTCTATTCCTTACACAGGACTTTCTGTAGATAAATGAAGTTAAATGATGTCTTCTGGGCACTGTCTCAGCACAATGCCCTCAAGATTCAGTGGCACTGCAAGTTGTAAGCCTTCCTTTATCTTGAAAGTATGAGTGAAATTCTGCTTTATGTGTGTGTAAGAACATTGTGTGCATGCTTGTGTATACACCACATTGTCTTCATCCATCTGCCAAAAGGTATCTGAGTCTCTGCTATTATAAGTAACTCTTCACAAGCATAGTAGTCTAGAGACCTGTGAGATGCTGAAATAACTTTCTACACATAGGTAGGTTGCTGGATCATATGTGAATTCTACTTTTAACTATAGGAAAAAGTTCCATATTATTTTTCCTCAAGGCTAGACCAATTTACATTTCCACCTACACATGTAACTTTTCTTTATGTCTGTAACTCTAACATGTATATTGGCAATGTATCAGTATACTATGTGAGCAATGAAAGATTAATTCATTAACTAGAAGTGGCATGTATATTTTTGTTTGTTTCCTTGAGAAAGGGTCCCAGGATGGCCTCTGACTCATAGCCAAGGATGCCCTTGAACTCTTAATCATATTGCCTTCACCTCCCAAGAGGTAGTGATACAAGACGAGAGTCACCACATAACTTTATGCAGTGCTAGAAACTGAGCTCAGGGCCTCCTGCGTATCATTTACAGATCCATAGAGACTACAGTAAGAAGCACTTTTACCCAGAAATGCACCTAAATGCTTCCAGAACATGGAATACTAAAAAGACAGTATTATGCTGGGGAGATAATACAATGCTTCAAAGTAAATGATAGGAAAGCAAATCTGAATGAGATGTGTATGTCCTAAGGATGCCCACCTTTAGAGGAAGTCACCTCAGTACCATCATGCTGTCTGTAGAAGAGATGAAGAGATGAGTCACCCGTTCTCCTCAGTTCCTCCCACACAAGCACTGACACTGATACAGAGGTGCTGAATGAGGCAGAAAGGGGTAATCAATGCTATGCTGACACAGACTGCCTCACTCAGCAAAGACCAACAGTGCAGACAGATACAGCTCTAGACGTACAGACTATCGACAGCTGCAGGGCCCCACATTTTCTAGACAGAGAGAAAATCTCTGCCCAGAACCACGGGCACTTTTCTGATCCCCAGAGCAGGTCTCTTCTAAGCATTCTTCTTGTCTAAATAAAGAGACATTCTAATGCGCTGGAGGTTCAGCTTTCTGAGGATTAAAGATGAAGTCTTTTCATTGTTAATATGATTTATGTTTGCAACCTTTGGGGGGGGGAATGTTCAGGGATTTGTTTTAGTTCCCTCTGTTTCTTTTATCTTTTTCCTTTTCTAATTTGAGGAACTGATAAGGAAGAAGGTTTATAATGATTTAAAAAGGGAAGAGGGCTTTGAAAATCACTTTAAATAAGGGAGCCAAGTGATGCATCAAAGTTTAACCACCCCAGAGACTGCCAAGAACCTACTTGCCAGCAGGTCTCTTGCAACATCACAAATCCCCAGTGGCCACAATGAACAAGGAAGTGCTTTGTCTCTGTGACATCCACTTTACTCCATCTAACACATAACTTTGTATGTACTTTGTTTTTGAGACTTGGTCTTGTGTATCTCAGGCTGTGCGAGAACTCAGTATATAGCCAAGGATGGCCTAAAACTCCTATCTCCTGGAATTACCTGGAGAGTGTTGTACACCACTATCCTTAGTTTGTGTGTTGCTTGGGATCAAGCCCAGGTTTGGTGACTGTTAGGACAATATTCTGCCAATTGAGCCAAATCCCCACCCCTCAGGTATAAGCTTAAAAGGGCAAAAATGAAGGCTTGCACTTGACATGTGTACTAGGGAACCCCTGACTTCCTACCAGCCGGAGGAGCACTTCATGAGCAATGGAGGAGCACAGCAATTCAGAAACCATCAAGATTTGCCTCTGTTCTCAATTTGCCTATTCCTCATACTCTAGACCCTGACACTATCTCTTGGGGACCTGGCAATATGACAAATCATTAGGTAATATTGGCATTTGGTACTGTGAGAACAACTGGCAGGCAGAGGGCCACCTGGATCCAACCACTATGTCCCAGGGATCCAGAATATCCTAAGAGACTGCATTTTGCAGTGGGAGCCCAGAATCAACACATGAGTATTAGTCACTTGCTAATCCAACATGAGGAGAGGAACTAAAACAAGTACCTAGCCACAGTAGTCTCCACATGAAATTTCATTGCATCCAGGGACCTTAGTAAATTCAAAACTAAGGGCAAACAGGACCCAAAGTAGGTAGAAGCAAGTTTTGTCTCAGATACAAACTTTTTGATATCAAGACCAAGTCAAAGCTTATGTTAGGAAATAATCATACCAACACAAAGACTTTTTGAATCCTATCCATTTAAAAGGAGTTTAAAAGTTAACTAATGTAATGATGGGTACTTGATATAATGACTGCTATTTATGGACAAAAGCCAATCCTCTTGGCACCTCATTGTCCTTGCTCAGATTACCACTCTGAGAATAACAGAACCATCAAGACTTTTCACTAAGTCTACCCTGAAAATCTGTCTGTGCCATCCCACAATTCTTCAATTTAGTGAGGTTTAGCCACACACACTTTTCTCCCTCCAGACCACACCACAAAAAAAAAATGTAAATAAATAAATAAAGACACACTTCCGTGTGCAGTCTCTTCCCTATTTTTGGCCTGTGCTCCACTCTGTCCATTTCAATGATGCCTTCCACCACCCAATCTACTGGCTGGCGAAGATGACCACACACAAACAGGAAGTAAAAACTTACAATGCTCTCTGAATCAGGAAAGCACCCACGGAAGACAGTCCTCAACACACACAGAAGCTTGACAGGGCCTTTCACAGTCACATCCCGATGCTGACAGTCCTATAAACTTATTCTTTAAAATCAAGGCAGCTCTACATGTAAGTCCAAGTCATAGAGTAATTAGGGAGACATAGAAGAGGCAGACATTCTTTAAGAGCTAACTGGGTCGTGTTTTTCATGACCTATAAAAAGCAGAAAACGATTCCAAGCTCCTTGTTGTCTCACAGTTCCTGTGTCTCCCATAACCACCCTGATAATAGAAAGAATAAGCTCAAAGTGTAGGGAAGCACCAAAGCACACCTTTTAAAGATTATCTTTAGCTGCTCTAATTCTGTTAATGGTCTCTTGTGCACAGGTTGCAAAAGTAATTGCTTGCCCCATACCTCCACACAAGCCAAAGTCTCAAAGACTTCTCATTCTCTTTATAATTCCAAAGCCTGGGCTCAAGACCCTCTATCACCCAACTTGAAATCCCTTTCCAAATCTTTTTCTCCCTTTAAATTGTAAGGTCACACATTAGAAGCCAATGGGCTTGATTCACCTGTCAAAACATTTTCCTTGTAACAATTAATGCTAGCAACTCTAACAAAGGCAGCGCCAAGCTGAAAGCTTCATTCTGCAAGCACTTTCTCAGCATTTCATGCACATTAGTGCTTTTATCAACAGAAAATCTCAAGACTGCTGTTAATAGTATCTTAAAGTTGGAATAAGAGGCTGGAAAGATGTCTCAACAATTAAGAGCACTAGCTGACCATCCAGAGGATCTGGGTTCAATTTCCAACATCCACATGGCCACTTAGAATCACCTGTAATTCTGGTCTTGGGACACCCTCTCTGATCTCCTAGAGGTCAAGTCAATGGGTCACTGGCACTCTATGTATTTGACATACAGATAGACATATAGAAAAATACATAAAATGTCTCCAACATTTTTTTAAGTTGAAATAAGCTCTTAAAAGTGGAAGAGCCACCACTTGAACTCAAGCAGGTCAACTCTAGAGCCGATATTCATTTACATACTCCCATTCTCTCTCCTGTGTGTTTGTGTGCATTATGTGAGTAAGCATGGTGACCAGGATCAAGCACATTGGTTCTGGAGTCAATTACTTCTGTGGGTTGATGGTGTGTGAGAGTACATTATGCAAACAGTGTAAACTCCTGGGGTCAACTTCAGGTGTCCTTTCCCAGAAGTCTTTTTTGGTTTTGGAGACAGGGTCTCTCACTGAACTTGAAACTTATTGATTTGGAAAGACTGCCTGTCCTTATCTCCCTGACACTGGGATCTAAAGGGTGTACTATCACACCAGACTTTTGTTAATGTGCATTCTTGGCATCAAATAAAATCCTCATACTTTGTGACAAGCACTCTACCAAGTGAGGCATTTTACCAGTGCAGAACCTATATGCTTTTCCCTTCCCTACCTCTGTTCCCCATTCAACCCCCTCTCGCTTCTCTGTCCTGGCATTCCCCTACATCCAATCTTTCCAGGACCAGAGGTCTCTCCTTCCATCTTCTTGGAAATCTATTGATATGTGAATTGTGTCTTGGGTATTCCAAGATTCTGGGTTAATATCCCCTTATCAGTGACTGCATACCATGTGTGTTCTTTTGTGATTGGGTTACCTCACTAAGGATGATATTTTCCAGTTCTGACCATTTGCCCAGGAATTTCGTGAATTCACTGTTTTTAATTGCTATGTTTAACTCTTAACTACTACACAGTACTAATTTCTCAGAGGAGGTAAAGGGATGGGTGGGGGAATGCACAGATTGGCAGGTAGATTGATAGATTTTATGAAGTACTGATGTAGAGTCCTCACATTAGTGATGAAGGAAAGTAAGAGCTCTCTTGCATGCCCTCCCCCTCCCTCTATCGGTACTACATCCTCTAAGGGTATATTGAGACAAAAATCTTGAGACATTGGCCTGTCCCTGGTCTGCAAGGTTGGAACATGCCCAAAGCAGAAAGAGACTTAAGCATAATTGAGTAGTTTTAACTTTACCTTTACATCCACAATGGGCAAAGTGTAACATAAAAGGACACAAGCTCCAAACAGACAAATGAAAGGTGCCTATTAAAAAGGAGAGGCTTCAAGGGAGATAGAATAAATGAAGTATATGAACCATGCATATTTATAGTACCTGAAAATTAACTTCCTAGAAATAGCAATAAGCAGATAAAGGAGCGGTCCTTGGTGGAATCTGGCACAAAATGAATGCAGCTGTAAGAAAACAGACCTACCCACTTTTGCTTGCTGACATCTGCCCTCAGTATGCCCAGCACTTCTCCCGTGCCAGGCTTAAATGGAGAAATCATTCCATACTCCTGTCTAACATTGTTAACATCTGCTCCCCTGCCCCTAAATTATGCTTACTCTGCTTTGGCAAAAGGAAAGGGTCGAAGAACCAGTGCCAGGATGAACCAGTAAACGGAAAACAATTTGAGGTGGCAGGCCCAAGGCAAAGGTTCTTGCAGAGGGAACTGGCCCCCCCTTGCCTTATCTGACCTGGCTTACTCACAGTGCAGACAAACAAGAAGCTCTAGGAGCTTCATTCCCCAGCAAGTGCCAGGTAGAAAGGATTCTTAAGATGCTGTAAAGACATGAATGTTTCTCAGTTCTTTGGTGTCATATTTTAATCTAATCCACCCAATCAGCACAGACTTCCCCTCCGACACCCACTTCTGATGGCCCTGGGCCTCAGTCACTGTCCTTGTAGTGGCACTCTCCAATGACAGCTTTCCTTGGAGTGCCTCTGGTACTTTGCTCCTGGTGTTATCTGGGTGATGGAATGCCTTTTGCTTTCTCTCTGTCATCTCTGTGACAGCCTACTTGCCCTTCTGCATCCGAGGACTGCAATTCGAGCTGCACATTAGAATCCTGTCCAGACCTTAGAAAAAAGACTAATGCCAGACTGGAGATGCTCAGCAGTTTTTTTTTAAAAAAAAAAAAAAGGCAGTTAAAAGCACTCTTTCCTCTTGGTTCCCTGCACCCACATGGAGTGGCTCACAACTATCTATAACTCCAGAAAATCTGACTGAGTAGTTTTGGGTGACTACAGAATATTCACATTTGAGTGCCACTGCATCCAACTCAGTCTAAAGCCACCTCCTCAAATAAGTCCTGGCTTAATCTGAATTAACTATGCCTACCCTAACATTCCTAAGGTACCACACTTGGATGTCATTGTTTGAGAGATGCCATCTGATGGCAGGTGACAGCTGCCTTGCCTGTCTTATGTTAACACAACCTCTCAGGGGAAGGTAGGAAACCCTGCTTTAACTCATCTGTCCTGATTACTTTGACATATCAGTACTGTAGCCTCAGCCACCACTCAATAAATGTTTGATGAATTTAATTAAAGGACTGTTTTTATACACTCTGCTCTAAAAGGCCAAAAACATGGCTCGTGGTAGAATTTTCAATAAGTTTCGAGTAGAAAATTAAGTACTTGACAGTACAGAATTTATAGCTGGAAAAAAAGGCTGCCTCTTCCCAAGCAAGCCCAAGTGAAATGTTGGGTATAGAATTTTTTTTCCTCTCTGCCATACTATGTACCAGGCTAAAGGCCAGCTTCCTTTGTAACTGAAAGAAATACAACAGAAGCAGGCTCTGTCATATAACATTCTCATGCCAAGTGGCTTAGACTAAAGACTGAAAAAAAGGTTCACATTCTTCATATTTCAAGATAATACACTCACTGGTGTACCCCATTCCTAGAGAGATGATACTAATGCTTTTAGGACCCCTTAGATACTTATCCAAAAAATGCAGATGTGTGGTGCTGGAACTACTTCAGCAGGTAAGAGTTCTTGCTGTATAAGCATGAGGACCTAAATTTAAATCCCTAGCATTCACAGGAAAGCAAAGCATGACCATATTCGCCTATAAGCCATGGTAGGGGAGGGGCAGGGGAATAAAGACAGGTGGCTCCTGAGATGACTGGTCTAGAGGAAACATTAAGCTTCAGGTTCAGTGATAAATGTTTCAAGTAAGTAAGGTAGAGAACAATACAGGAAGACATCCAATGTTATCCTCTGCCTTCTATTCGAGCATGTGCCCCCCCCACACACATTATAGACACAATATACATATAAATACAAAACAGAATAAAAATTTTAAGTGTCGATTCTTCTTAGAACACATCTGTGTATGAAAGCATGTGTGTCTGGGCAGGGCAAAGTGCTAAAATCTGGACACATAGTGAATTTCTAGGGCAATTTCAAGAGTGATGCCTGGTGGAGCTCTGTGGCACAAAGCAATTCAGACACCCAATTTTTCAAATTCAGAGAATCTGCACAGAAGGCTTTAGTGAAGAAGGGGCTTCTATTATGTTGTCCCTGTATCTAGAGAAATTGTTTGTGGGATACAAGTACCTAGAAACACTAACCCTCTGTATCAGTGTTCACTGTGGTGTATAAAGATAAGAACCCAAACCGAAGGCTAATGCCTAATAATTTGGAAATAGATCAAAATTATCTCACAACTCCCTGCTATGACCACTCTATACCTGATGGATCCCAGAAACAAAAGGGGGAGGAAACAATATCCTGTACTAGTTACGATTTTAATAGTAAACTTGGCACAACCTAGAATCACTTGGGAAGACAGTCTTAATGAGGAATTAGCAGATCAGATTGACCTCCAGTCATGCCTGTGAAGAACTGTCTTGATTATTAACTGAAGTGTGAGGATGCAGCCCACTGTGGGCAGCAGCATTTCTTAGGCAGGAAGCCCTGAACAGTGTGAAAGAGGAGAAAGTTACACTCTGAAGGATGCAACATTTTAAGTCCCCCCAGTATGGACTGTAACAAGGACCATGTAAACCAAATAAGCCCTTTCCTCCTCCTGTTCCCTCCTCCCTCACTGCAACAGAAAAGAAACAAAAACAGAAGTAAAGCCCACTTTCCACTCTAGTTTCCTAAAACCCACACTACACTTCAATGGAATGCCTGCCAGTCACTAACACCTTCCCCATCTCCCAGACTACCACCACCCTCCCCCCACTAAGGAGCCAATAAATTCCCAAGCAATGAATGGATATGGGCCAGCCCATGAAGTGCTGATCAGTGGGGACCAGGACCCACCCAGTGAGTCATTCACCTGTACCAGAAATCCTGCAGCAGTGAGGTAAAGATCCACACAGCTGTTCACTGAAGGTCTGGAGAGTGTCCCAGACAAGCCTGAGTCTGTTTAATTTTCCAAGTGAGAAAGTGAACACTTGGAACTGGGAATTAAACCATGAAAAGATATAAGCATTTCTTTATCTGGGTGGTTGTTCTACAAACCCCTTTCCTGACTCTAGTCAATGAAGCAAATTGGCTCCTTCAATATTTCAATACCATACCATTCTTGTCACCTTCCCATTAAGAGAAAGCAATTCTCACATTTTCGCCATCAATTAGGAGCCTTCCGTTTCACAAAACTATGAAATGATATAATCGCACTCCACAAAGAAAGGCCAGATCTCAAATACCCGACTAAATACAGGGAGATGATTTGTGATACTTAAATATAATTACTGTGCTATAGTCAGGTTTTTAATCTCATGTTTTTCAATTTCATTATGAAATTACAGCTTCAAACCTCTGGACACAATAGCAGCATTGTTGCTGTAATCATTACCCACGCTGTTAGAGGGAACACAGCTCTACTGGAGGTCACTTGACAAACCTTCTAAATGCAGCCTACACAAAGGGACCTACCCTGTTCCTTGAGACTCAGTCAGTTGAGAAAGGACAAGAAGATATTAAGAGTTTGCAAAGATGACAAGAAGTCATCAGTTTACTGCTATTGTTCACAAAGCATGCACAGGGCCAACTTATAAACACTTGAAGATGGCACCGGAAACTCTAAGGTCATTCTCCCATTGTCAGCAGTCCCATGCTATCTCTGTTCCGCAGTGTCTAAAAGCACGCTTGATTCAGATTAGTGTAACAGTGTTGTCAAAGAAGAGTAAAATGGTGATAATTCAGTTTCCAGGTATTATGGAACCCAGAAGGACCCCAAAGAACAAGCCAGTCCATCTCAGTGACAGCATGAAGAACTTTTGGATAAACAAACAAGAAAAGGCATACTGAACATCTGTCAACTCTCTTTTACTGAATAAAGTGTCATCTGGACCTTGCACTTGGAGACTATTTTTAGTGAGTCAAGTTGATATTGTTCTCTAAAAAACACTTTACTAACACTTGCTGTGTGCTGTAGAGACAACCTTAGATAATTATCCAAACAGTCCCTGAGAGGCAGATTTTAGTGTGACATTTCACTAGAGAAAAATTGAAGATCTTGGATAATATCTGGGCTGAGGTCACAAAGCCAGAAAATGTTTCGTAATGAGAACGCCACTGGCGGATGCTTTAAAAAGCATGTAATTTCACAATAACTCAGATAGTCTTCACTCATATTCCTAATCATTTCATCTCTCTCTTCCTTCTTCTCTACTTTGTCCTGCTTTCCCTACCTTTTTCAACCCTCTCAGTATCCTCCTACAGAATAGGTTGGGTTCTAGTTTGCTTCTCTATTGCAGTGACAAGCACCATGATCAAAAGCAACTTTGAAAGGATAGCCTTTATTCCAGTTTACAGAGGGAAGCCAACGCAGGAACTCAAGGCTGGATAGAACTTGGAGCGCAAACCATGAAAGAACATTTGTTTACTGGCTTGTATCCCCTGACTTGCTCAGCACAGGACCGCTTACCCAGGCATGGCACCGCCCACAGTGATTTGGGTCCTTCCACATCAACAAGCAATCAAGAAAATGCCCAATGATGTGTCCAATAGGTCAAAGTATTGAAAGCACTTCTTCAATTGGAGTCCCAGATATGTCTAGGTTTACATCAAGGTGGCAAAAATCTCACACTGATCATTTAACAAAGACTAAGCCTCATAGGCTCACGCACCACTGGAAAACCCAGGCCTACCTGTTACCCTCATCATGACATTATGGACTCTAACCCTCTGAAATTTTAAGCCAGAATAAATTTTCTCAGTTCTGTCAGAGCAACAGAAAAGTGATTAATATACTAACTGTGACACACATATTGACAGAAGTATAATTTGGACCATGATAAAATACAGATTGCATAAAAGTAATTATTATCTGATGTTTCGATACCTTGTGACATACTTTACTTTTTCCAAGTTGAAAAATAGAGCCATTAATCATTTAATTAGTCACTGCATATTAAAACAACTCTGTAAGAGTCAGTGAGTTCACAGGTCAAGATCTAACGACAGGTGCCTTCAACTTCTAGAAATGAACTAGGAAACCAATGTGCTGGAAACAGAGCTGTACTTCTCCAAGGTCAAAAGCCTTTCCAGGACCAGAAAGAATTCTAAGAGTAAAGTTAATAGTCTCTTAAAATACATGCTCTAGAACTTCAGAAACTCCTTCTCCTAATGTCTTAGAGCCTTCCAACAACCACTATGAGGTCTCCATGGCCAATCCTAAGCCACTTGCCAATTGTTAATTTAGATCTTACCGATTAAAAAGGTACAAGGGCCCGGGCCCCAGAAGAAACTCAAGTCTCACTGTTCCTAGGGAAATGTTAATGGAAACTTCAGGGACTTCCTAAAATCAAAGACATGAAATATTTCAGCATTCTAGGACTTAACTAGCCCTTTGGGAAGTCCAATTAAGATTAATAACATTAGTTTGGCATAAGCTGTAGTATAATCCTGGCACTTGAAAGATGGAGGCAAAGGATCCGGAGCTCAAGGCCAACTTCAGTTACATAGAGAATTCAAGGTCAGGTTATAATACAATAGATTCTGTCTTTTAAAAAAATATAAACACATACAATATCTATGCCTGTATTTCTATCCACATAGATACATCTATACATATATGAACACACACATTAAAGATCTTCTGTAGCCAAAGTGATACACAAATGTGGAAGGATGGAAGACTTCTGTGTGTTGGAGAAGTACATATTTACAAGGTTGTCTCAAAAATAAGTAAACAAATAAGGAAGTAAAAGTGCTATCTCAAACTCAGTTAACCTTTAGAATCAGTTTTACACAATACTTACTGAGGTCTGGTCACAGAGATTTTTTTTTTTCTGATTAGTCTAGAATGCACCCTCGGTTAAAAAAGAATTTATGCCTCTCAAGTAATTCTACTGTACATCTAATTTTTGAGAAACCTTGCTTTAAAGAAATTTACTATTCTGTTTTATTTGTCAGATATTAAGAAGCATCATCAGAACACACAGAGGTAACTCCAAAATGCTCAGAGGGCGGTCTTGATGCTGCACCCAAGATATCTGTGGCATAAACACCAAAGAAACCTTCACAAAGAGTTATGAGTCCACTTGAAAATCTCTGCTGGTAGCATTAAACATTGATTTGTTCAACATTCTTGCCTGAGACTTATATAAAGTCCCTTTATAATTCATTTTTAGGAATGAGTACATCTTCTAGAAACCTGATGTTTCCGATACTCAGTAAATCAAATCAAGTGCCCAATCCTCACTTATCACAACTGCTCAAACACCAAAGTTGAACTATGCAGCTAACCTAAACATTTGGTCCCTACATACTTGTATGTGATTACCATGGTTTATGTAAGTTTTGAGATGATTTGATTCATTTCATAGAGGCATGTTATAAAAATACCTTTGCTAGAAAACTTGTTTTGAGACCATTATGGGATCTATTGAGACGGGCCATATAATAAAGGTTAACTTTTCTGGAATCTTTCCTTTCACTTCCAGGGGCTTTCCTACTCACAGAAGAGTTATATGGAAACCCAGTGTCCTACAAGTTAAATCATGATCAAACAGGACTAAAGGAACCTGCTGCAGGGACTCTAGGAAAAGTCGATAATCATTTCTTAACCTGTGATCCCAGAGCTGAGCTTTTCTGCATGGAGTCTCTTTAAATTGAAGTGTGTCCAAGGTTCACAGACTCCAACTGCCCTGCTCCTACAACATATATTTTTATCCCCCACCCAAGCCCTCCTACCCGCCTAAGAGTGAGTTCCAACTTCTTCCTTTGCACCCTGTTCACCGAGGCTGGAATTAATGAGCCGGCAAGCTGGCAGAAATGTCTCTCCACAGCTGTCTTTTCTTGCAATTATTCAGGGACAGTGACGGAAGTCATTAACAGTCCTGGGAGTCAGCCGGAGCCAGCTCAGCCACACAATGCTCTAAGACAGGGCCCCTAGCCAAAAGGTCACTACTTATTGGGGGGTTCAAATGGGAAGAGGTAAAAAGTCATACAGAGAGGAAGCTAAAAAGAGCAGGTTTTCACTGGGTTTCCCTGGCACCTTCAGCAAGGATAATTTCTTCTGTCTTATTAAAAAAAAAAAGTCTAGCTGAACAGATGAAGAATTCATTAGGGTGATTCCAGGGCAAATGAGAAAGAAGGCCAGGGAAGTGCCTCTCTGAAAAGTCTGTCTTTTTAGGTCAAAACAGCTGCCTGAAACAGTAGACTCCCACCCTATACCCAGGTGAAACAGGTGTACATCTCAGATGTGGCTTCAAAAGGAACGCTGAGACAGATGGCTGGAGTGTGGAGTTACTTATCCATGCCACAGACAGACAGACAGCAGTGTGATAGGGGCTCTGAAGAGAGGAAATCAGCTCACAAGGCAGAAGTCCAAGGCTTTTCTAATAACTCTCTCAGGATGTGGGGTAGCTTCAGGGCACAAGCCTTTAATCAGTCTCTCTGATTTCCTGGCAAGAGTCAGGGAGGAGGGTCAGAAGCAGGATGCATAGCCATCAGTAACTCCTTTGATGGAAACTCCCGTCCCCAGGTGAAAAACCCTGGCACCTGAAAGTCTTTAAGTTAAGAGGTTCACAACAAGTTGTTGGTAGGGTGATGCATCTCTCTTTGAAAGGGAAAGGGGTGTTTCTGCTGTGGTGGCTGGAGGAACGGTTGGATTCCAACATTCCATTCTTACACCAGAAAGCACCAGAAGCTAGGAAGACAGGTGACAAATATGAACACCACTGTAACTAAAGGAAATGATTTGGCCAGCAAAACCCAAACACTGTGTGCAGTGTGGCCTAGCTCTTTTGCTATATGAACTGTCTCCATATACCATCTTCAAGGTCACTGTTACATTTCTATTGCTGTGATTTTTTTTAAGTGGATTACAGTCCATCATTGAAGAAAAGTCAAGAAAGGAACTTCAAGAAGCTGGTCATATCACTTCTGGGAGCAAAGAATACACACACACACACACACACACACACACACTCTCTCACTTGTTAGCTGGATAAATTTCTCCATTCTTACAGAACTCAAGACCCCTGTCTAGGGAATAACACAGCCTGAGGCTCACTTCCCAGATGGTTCTAGATTGCCCTGAGTGTTTTAAAGAGAGATCCCAATGTTGCTTCTGGTGAACTAACAAAACTATACTTGCTTCTCCCCTGAGGAAAAAAAAGTCTAGATTCTATTTGTTTAGCAGTTAGAGACAGATGTCTAAACTCATCTTTATTGTTTTATTTCTTTTCTTTATCTTAAATAGATCATATAGAGGTATTTTGGGAGAAGTTGGTCCAAACTGACCCTGATAATCTGGAAGTGTGTTCCTACCTCAGGGTATAGAACAATATTTGGGAGCAAATTAGTGTGAACACCAAACCCCTGGAACACAAAAGTCTTGCAAAACCACAAGACAGCAAAGGTCTATAAACTGCAGCACTGTGGCAAAGCAGGAGGAAGAGAGTCTGATCACAGGCTGAAGGTCAGGTTGGAGACATTTTCACGTTTAAAATGATGCCAGGCATCGTCTGATGTACTGGTTCTGCAAACTTCTTAGAGCATGAAACATACTAAAAATGTTATTGTAGAACACATGTACAATACCTACATAAACATGTCTGTAACTAAAATATACACTCGTAAAATATAAACTATTTGAAATAGTAGTATTTCAAGTGAGATAAGTAGACACTCTTAGTCCCACTGTGTGTGTGTGTGTGTGTGTGTGTGTGTGTGTGTGTGTGTGTGTGAGAGAGAGAGAGAGAGAGAGAGAGAGAGAGAGAATGTTGGTGATTTCCTGTCAGTGCACATGTGGATGCAAGAGTGCCCATCAAAGGTAAACATGTCGATGACTGTCATTCCTCAGCTGCTTCTCTTTAGTAGACAGGATTAGCGGGCCAGCAAGCATTCAGGTTACTACGTCAACATGAGTTCTGGAGATCCAAACTACATCACAGCTACAATTTAATCACTCAGGGAGACATGAAGATCACAACTTATAGGCTTTTTTAAAAAATATATATAAAATAAAGAGTACTTTGGACTCTCAATGTAATTAGCATGTGGAACAATGTTTTTTTTAAAAAAATCCATTGCCCTTGCCATAGGTTCATGACAAATGAAGCTTGTCTTTTTATATTATTTTCTTTTTTATAGAAAGAGATAGAAACTTTAAATCCTGTTCACCAGGATAATCCAGAGAGCTACAATGCACCACCCAATCCTTCTAACAGTGAGTCCACACACCAAATTATGCAATCAAAACATCCAGAGCCAAGTCAATGGCCACCAGCACTCCACTCTGTAGAAAGGACTCTGCACAGTACATCTTCAGAGGAGGACATTAATTTCCAAAACTCTAAGGGGAAAAAAACCAAAAACAAAACAACGCTATTAAACGTAGCTAGCTTCTCAGTTGACCAGAATAGTTTTATAGCAACTTTATAAACAGCAGCCCCTTAAAACTAAGACTACCTTAACACTGAACACTTTGCAATCAGCTAACTGATGAACTCTGACCTAGCTAAACCCACAGACAAGCAGGAGTGCAATGACAGTGAATGCCCTTCCATACTCAAAAGGAAAAATTAAGTCTCTATGCATGCTTATATTTCAATTACTAAAATGTTTTAAGTATTGTACACCATGAAAAATCTATCTTTTCTCCCCTGGCAATCTGGTTTATGGTCATTTTTGAGGACATCTTCTGTGATCATACTCAAATTATTTCCCCAGTTCCATCCATTCCTTTGTCATTTCTTTTGCTAATGCCTTCCTTACATTCACCACCATAATGATTATGAATCTGTCTTCACCATCATCCCTTATCTAACACCACAGTATCTTAAGTGCAAGCATTTGGGGTGGGGTTGGGATTTGTCACCACTATATTCCAGTACCTGGAACATTAGAAACAAGAAAGATCTGTGATGCTAATTAATCAATTAGCGAACTGCGTGAAATGTTAACTTATACACTTTAGTTCAAACCCAGGCAGCATACCGCCTCCCTCCTCTTCCCAGATGATGATGAGAACACAGAGAGACAAGTCCCTATTCTCTGAAGGCATAAGCTGAACATCTAAACGTCTACCAGGATCTGTTGCTTTCTTTCTCTGCATTTACAAGTAACAATTCCCCAGCTCCCCTCGGTAGTGCTGTGCATCTCCCAGCTGCTTGATTCCTGGAAAGAAACAATGGATATTTGACATCAAAATAGCACTCCAGATGCCACTCCTTCAGAGTCCATCTGAAGTTGAATGCCTTAATCATCCATGGTCAGAAGTCCCTTAGGTCACAAAGGAAAAACAGCAGCAAAGCCCAAAGAGGCAAAATGCAGGAGGGAGCTAGAACAGAAAAGCCTCTGATGTGATGTCTTCCAACCTAACTGTCCAGCATGATCGGAGGCATCTTTATCTACCTCTTTATCTTGCTTCTACAAAGAGACTCTCTTCCCTAGCTGTGTACTATACATGATGGGAAGAAAACCACACCCAGATGTTAGATTTCTCCTTTCTTTTTAAATGTTATTTATTGAGAATTTCATACACTGTTTTAATCATTTTCTTAACCTTCCCCCAACTTCACTCTCACCTTATTACCCACCCAACTTCATGTTCTTTCTCTCTCTTAACAAAAAAGCATGGTCCAATTTGTTTTGGTCAACTATACATAATAACTACAGCACCTGCCCTGGAGTATGGCTGGTACACCTAGTGTCAATCCACTGGGTAGGTGCAGGGACTGATTTTTCCCTCTCCCAGCAGCTATCAATTACAAATAGCTTCTTGGCTAGGAGTACCCACTTCCACTCTCCTGCACTGAGTAGCTTTTTATGATTGACAGCTGGAAACTCCCTTCCCATTGGGACTTCACTCATCCATCCAACTGGGTCTCTCCAAATCGATGCCGCTTGATCCTTTCTGCATTACCTCAACCAAACAAGGCTGTGAAATTATTAGTGGAATCCAATGTTCTCCCTGTTTCCAAATCTCAATGGCTGGTACGCAGCTGTCATTTAGAGGTAGTTAACAGTAACTCACCCTGGAAAGGGTGCCTAAACATCTATGGGTGGCAGTTAAAAGGTTGGGGAAGGGCGGGCTCTCCTATCAGCAGGATAAAAGCAAATCATCAGGTAAAACAGAACTTGAACCTAAAGATTCAGGCAGAGAATCCAAAGCAGAAATGCATTACCAGCTCAAGAAATCACTTCAAATGGATTGTACAAATTGGCTTTAAGAGTCATCTCAGTCTGCATACATATTCCCTGCTGAATGGTGCTACCTATTCAAATGTTCAGGCCATTCTCAAACTCAGGATAAGCTCCCAGACCTCAAAAATGGGCAAAGGAAGGAGGGGCCAGGGATGTTCAAAAGCAGAAAGGCAGTAAATGCTGCTCTCAGGATCAATCTCTCTGATATGCCTCAAGCTCCCTAACAGCATCTTTATGCCACAGGCATGCAGCTTCCTTGCTCCACAATTTCATTTTCCAAGTCCTTCCCCAACATTAACGCCATATCCAAAAGAAGAGAATTACAGGGCAGAGCCTTTTGCCATCTCTCCTGCTTTGGAAAAGGCCCAAGAGGCTGGAAAAAAATCTGGTATAAGCACAAGAAACAGCATCAGCCAAGGAAACTGAATCCAGTGGGGAATCTGCCAACTAGGAGCCACTGCCTGACCAAGGGATACACGTCTTCTTAAATGGCCAGCATCCAACTTGGCAAAAACCCTGTGCTTATGAAGACCAGAGAAGAACCACTTTGGAAATCATCATGAGCCTGCATTCCCTAGACTGCTTTCTAACAGCAGCCTCTGTGAAAACCTTCCCCTCTCTAGAGTCAGTGTTCTAATCTGCAAAGACAACTTGTATCTCAGACACGGCCGGTGAGATAAAGGAGGACACCACAGCAGTACTGCTTCAAGTGACAGCAGGTTTGGTGAGTCCAAGGAGGATGAATAAAAACAGAAGTGGAGGGAGGGCAAGTTTTCTCAAGGGGTGAAAGGATTACCTTACACACACACACCAGAGCTGGGCATGCCAAGGGAGTCCCACAGCCTGTGGACCATCATGAATATGAATTCAAACAAGGCATGAATGTGATAGTACACACCTGTAATCCAGATACTTAGAGGCTAAGGCACAAAGGAGCACCAGGAATTCAGTAACCACAAATGCTACAAAGTAATCCCCTATCCTAGTCTAAAAGTTATTGGAACGACTACAACAGCAGAACAAGGTTGACTCCAATGCTGAAACACAGATAATCCAGCCACCTAGGATCTTCTTGCTGAGTCCAACACATTTAGAGTCTTTTTTACATAACTGATAAGGAATCAACAAAGCCTTTCCAGACCACAGAACTGATCTTGGGACACACAAGCGCGCACACACACACAGATACTATCAGTATGCAAATACAAGACCACATGTCCTAAGCTCCTCTCCAATAGTGAGCACTTTCTAAGTTATGCTTGCTTATAACATGAAGTTTCGATTTATTTTAATCACAGATTTCCTATGTTAATATGTTAATGAGCTTTTTTTATATAATCAAAAACAAAATTATTCTTCAGTTCCTGAGTGCAAATCAATGAGAACCTAAGGTTATAACCTGGAAACTCTCCAGGGAAAAAGTATCTGAGAGTAAAAACTATAAGAGGAATAAGTGAGATTTGATATCTTTAATACCAATAAATTTCCTGTAGCCTGAAATCAACCCTGTATTAGGAAGGGACCCATGCAAACCTCCATCCACAGCATTGAAAGAGGCTGAACACTCAGTACAGTGAGTGCTTGAAAATCCAGCCCCAATCCTAGATCTACTAACATGGAATAGAAGTCATGACAAGGAACCAGTATTTTCAACCAGTTCCCCCAAGTTTGCTCCAATTATAGATGGGGAATTATCAAGGACTCTGACAGAGCCTTCTTATGAATGACCAAGTGCTCAGTCACAGGGGGCTGGCCTGAGCAAAATCTGGAGCCTGGTATAGGAAACAAGTGAAAAGGAAATGAGAGAAAGGCAAACACACGAAAACTATCCTTGTAGTCAGAGTATATATATAATAGGATAATGAATCTTAATAGAGCCTGTATTGGGAGCCTAGGGGTTGGGGAGGTGGGTGGGGGTAAGTCAGTAAGGAACACTTGCCTAGCATACAGGACTCCCTGGGTTCAGTCCTCAGCACTGACACACACACACACACACACACACACACACACACACACACACACACCATTAAAAGCTAAAGTTTACTGGTGATGCCCTAAGAAGCATGCTTCCCTGTGAAGGATAATTAGATAGTAAAACTTAAGAGAGCTCTTCTCAGGGCCAAAGCATGACTCACAGTGTGCAATGCTTGCAGATGGTATCTGCAGGCACCTCCCACCTACACTCAGCAGCTAACTGCTGCTTTGTGCTTCTCTTTGGCTGCATATCCTAGGCAAACCCCAGTCTCTCTTCTAAGATCATTATTCCTAAAACTTCTAGTAGTAGGCAGGTATACTAACAATAAAAAGAATTGAGTACTATTTTTTCTTTTAAGGAAAAAAATAAGGTAATTTTTCAAAAAAGTATTTCAGAGCAAAGTCTCATAACAAAAGATGATCTTACAGGCTTACACAGCTGTAATCCCAGGTTAAGGTGGAAGGAGAAAGTTAAGAGGCCAGACTAGCCTACATACAATAATCCTGTCTCTAAAATAAACAAAAATAATATCCATCTAATACATCACAAAGAAAAGATTCAAAATCCAGGTTACAGTTTCTGCCTTTCATACCAACTACGAAACTGAGGTGGTTGGTGGCTCTGTGACCCTAGTGAATCGCGGGGGGGGGGGGGGGGGGGGGGAGGTGAAGGTGATCAAATCCTTCACAAATCTAATTCTACTTAATTTATAACTCCATGGATAGCTCTTTAACTTGTGCCCAAAGTCATTATCTAAACCAAACTGATTAAAATCCTAATCAACTCACAGTTTCTAAAAAGTGGGAGAGATCAGTGGTCATCTTCATCTGTTTTACTGTTTGATTTCAAAAGAACTCAAGGGGTATGAGGGAGGGAGTGGAAATCATCACACCCACTAAGGGTCTCATTGAATTCTACGATGACACCAGCCAATGACCAGCTGTCTCTAAATCCTCCTTTCCCGCTTTCACCACTACACTTCATTTGCTTCATCCAGAAACAATAGCCAGGCAGTCTGTGACCAGCCACCTGTGAAATAAGCATCAAACGGTCTGATCTAGGGCTTCTTTACAGGTCCTTCTCTTTGCCCTGGGCCAAAGATCCAGAGAAAACTGTTACACAAACTGCATTTCACTTCTGAGGACCTGTGGAAGAAGACAGTGCTCTCAAACTCCAGGACAGCCATTTCCCTCCAGGGGACATTCATAGGCAAAATCAAAATTTTCACAAGTACCAAATCTTCATGAGTTTATAACTTCTGAGCCCTATGAAATTTATTGTAACCAAGGCTGTAGCAGTTCCAAGAAATTAAACATTGGCTCATTCTCACAGTCCAAGTTACTTTATGATCAATTTAACTTAATAAAATTAAAAATAAAATTTAACAACAAGACCTAAAATTTGATGTGACTTACCATCGCTTGGAATTGAGTAGGAAAGGCTTTTTTTGTGGATGACAAATACCTATGCCGAATTTATGTCTAGTATTTGTTAAATTTATTGTTTTGTTTTTATTTTTACAATTTAAGAAAAATTAATTGCAGATGCCCGTATGTGTCTATGTGAGGGTATATGTGTGTTAATGCAGGTGCCTTTAAAACCAGAAGAAGGACTCCCCTGGAGCTAGAGTTACAGGCAAGTATGAGTCACCCAACAAGGGTGCTGGGAACCAAACCAACTGTTTCTTTTCAAGAGCAACAAAAGCTTTTTTTATTTCTTTGTGATATTTTTTCACCCCAAGACAGGGTTTCTTTGTGTAGCCCTGGCTGTCCTGGAACTTTCTCTGTAGACAAGACTGAACTCAAACTCACAGAGATCTGCCTGTCTCTGTCTCCCAAGAGCTGGGATTAAAGGCAAGGGTCACCATCACCCAGCTGCAACAAGTGCTCTTAACCACTGAGCCATCTTTCCAAATGTCACTCTCTACAATTTAGGACTTTTTTTAAATATGCCATTAGATTAATGACAGATTCTTGCCGAGTTTGGATAACAAAAACAGCAGCATATTTAGGACAGCTTGGAGAGGGAGTAGTAACAAACTTGCTGTGGAATAATGACCTTTGCAGCAATTCTTTCAACACAGATTGACTGAGGAAACTCTATGTTAGGCCCATTGCTAGAGGCGGCACAGATCATTGTTCATGACTGTGCTTGTACTAGAATGTTGAGCAGTAGCAACCGCATATACTACTTCATTTTGTAATAAGAAAATGATCAGTCTACAGAAATCAAATATAAAAACAGCCATTTTTTTAGATTTACTTATTTTATTTATCGTGCATCAGTGTTTTGTCTGTCTGTATGTCTGTCTGTGTAAAGGCCTCAGATCCCCTGGAACTCGAGTTATAGACAGTTGTGAGCTGCCATGTAGGTGCTGGAAATTGAACCCAGGTTCTCTAAAAGAGCATTCTGAAAGTTCAGTCTCTCACTAAGCTATACTCCATGCCCCACCACAAGCTGATTCCTGCTAGGGGCTAACAAGCTCATCATCCTGTCACAAGAAACAGCAAGAATGTAAACCTACTTGTACCCACCATTGCCTTCACAGGGTATCTAGCACTGTTGAAAATCCCCTATATTCCACCCCACCTATCTCTCCATCTGCACCCCACAGGCACATCATGAATCTCTGGATCTAAAGTTCTCTGGCCATGGCACTCATTGGGCCAGTCAGTCTCCTACCTGACTACACGGTACAACCTTAGGTCCCACCCAGCACCAGCAAAGATCCCAACTTCCTGATCTGTCTGGAGTATGTAGTGGCACTGATCATTCTAATCCATGGTCAGTGTGGAGAACTACTCATTAGACAAGTGCTCTCCAAATATGGTCTCTGGAACTATCTAGAAAGGTGGGGCTTGGGAAAGGGAAGGTAGGCCTAGCATAAACTTCACACGTAGAAGACCTTCCTTAGGTTGAGCTTCTAATATCACAAATGAGAAGGAGAAAATTCTCATTACTCAGAGTAAATTTTTAAAAAGAAAATGGGGGTGAAGACCCCACTACCTGCATTTTTAGTTTTTTTACACCTTTATTTCTATTTTATGTGCATGGGTGTGTTGCCAACAGGTATGTGCCTGTATCACATGCTTGCAATATCTTTGGAGTGCAGAAGAGGGCATTTGATTCCACAGAATTCGAATTATGTGGCCATAAGCCACCATATGGGTGCTAAGAATCCAGCTTGAGTATAAGATCAACCTGTTTTCTTAACCTTTGAGTCATGGCTCCAGACCCACCCCCTACTATCTGTATATTAACAAGTTCTCTAAGGGATTGTAACACTGGAGAATCACATGAGACACCCAATGATCTTTAAGAATTATTGTACTATATGGATTTTACTTTTAAGGTAACTTTTAAGTTAGACAATAAAGTCTACATAAGCAAGATTTGTTTTCTGTTCATTTATATTCTATCTCTGCTGCCAATAGGTACGTAATTTATGGGCTCATTATCCATCTGGGAACATAACCTATGTTATGGAAACATAACCTATGTTCCTTCATATGGAAAAAGGAGAACCAACATGAATGGTCTGTACTCTCAAAACATGCTTAAATGCCAATTCTTCCGGAATGCATATAGATCAGCAATCCCCAAAGCAACCACCAAAATTACCACAAAGCACAAAATTTTCTCCAAACATTTGAAAACTCTATACTGATTATTGCTTGTTGAATGCAACACATTTCACTGGGCACCATTCAATACTCAAATACTGCTTAAACATCAAGGCTCAAAAGGCTTAGAGTAAAACAGTAGTTAACACAGAAATTAAAAATTGGTCCAAATGCAGAGAATAAGTGTCTGTGGTATGCTCAGCCATAAATGGGGCATACCCCTTCCCAGAGAGCACCCCTGATGAGAAAGTATATAGACTGTAAGAGCCAGAGAGGCCAAGGAGGACCAAAATGAAGCTGGGTTTTTATTACAGGACAGGAACAATGTTGAACAACATTGAACTCAAAGCAAACTACAGGAGCCTGCACAGGATCAAGGCACTCAGAATTCCAGCCTGGAAAAGGGAGTAGCCCAAGAGGAGCTACTAACATTTGTTGGAGTGTGACCCCTGGTAAGTTGGCCGCGCTCCAGAGACAAGAGTTGGACTCCATGGGTTATTTAAGAAAAAAAAAAGAGGAAAAGGGAAAAGAAAAAGGAAGAAGCTGGAGAGGGAGTGGAAAAAGAAAGTGGATCTGGGGAGAATTATGGAGATAAATGTGGCCAAAATATACTGTATGCATGTGTGAAATCAAAGATTTTCAATTCATTCATACAGACATACATACATACATACATACATACATACATACATACATATAAAATAAAATCAGGGTCCTGGAGAATTAACTCTGGAGGGTCAAGAGCACTAGTAAGCTCTTGCATAGAATCTGGGTTCACCAGCACCCATAGGTAGCTGATAACTGTAGCTCCTGTCAAGAGGATCGAATGCCGTCTTCTGTCTGCCTCACATGACACACAGATACACATACAGACAATACACCCCAACACATCGAATTAATTTGTAAAACTAACAACAATAAAAAGATAATGGTGTCAAATGAATGTTACCCCATATATAGCCCAGTGTTTCAAGGGATGGTGTGCACAGGAAAGCAACAGTCATAGCTAGTGCTTTTCTGGGGACCTGGGAACAAAACAAAGTATTTTCTCAGCATTATAAATGTACAATGGAAATTTCAAAGGACACTGAAGACAAGTTGAAATAAAAACAACTATTCCATTAATATAAGAAGGAAACTTAAGTGGACTAGAGAAGCCTAAGTGGCCAACCAGAAGATGACATGGCTCAAGGGTCAGAGGACAGATATCCTCTCCATTAGAATGTCACAGGCTGGCAGCCATTCCTGGTTAGTTTGTGGCCACACTAATGAGATGACCTGGACGTACCCAAAAGCTAAGATAAGAAATGTATTTTACAAGTTGCATTCATCATGTCTCCCAACATGCCAAGTTATTTTAGCTGCAGAAGAACAAGTGGGGAAAAGACTTATGACTGCTACTCACACAGCCACTTTCTGAGTTCATTTTTGGCTTTTATAAAAGATGCTTCATCATAAGTAAGAATGCTGGCCCTCCCCTTGGGAAAGCTGCCTTCTCAGACACACAGGGGATTTATGATCAGTGAACTGGCTACTTGCTTCCAACCATCAAGTTGCTGAAAGTGGCTCTGAATAGTGCACATGACAGGAACCATGTGCTTCAGCAGCCACAGAGGAGGAGGAGGGTCCTGCAGGGTCCTGCAGACACAGACATCTCAAAAGAGGGGGCAAGAAGGGATGACAATGCAGCCCTACGCCCTGGTACTCCTTGCTAACCTTGACTCCTCAGGACTCCCAGTTACTAAATTTCAGGTTTGCTGAACATGCAAGAAAACTGGATAAGGCACAAGAATTTCTATTTGTATTTATGCAGTTCTACAGGTTCCCTTGTGGCTCATACTAACAGAACAGAAGATGAAACATATTAGTAGCTAGAGAGATTCCTCAGTGTCCTGCCAAACAGTGTCCCTGTAACAACTTTACATTAGATTTACACACACTGTGAAAAGTCCTAGAAAAACGTAGCCTCCCCCCACCCCCACAACCCCCCGCAAAAACAAACAAACCCAACCACAACACTGTCTCCCTCTACTTACTCCTACTAGTCCTGGCTCTACACTAGGAAACAAAAGCTAATCCCTCTTAGAAACCACAATCCACATAAGGACTTGGAGACAGACTTGTGCAAATGTTTCAAGTGCTACAGTGCAGACAGAAAATTCCAAATGTTTATTTTTCCCCCACAAATAGTTCTTCCACCAAAAGATCAACAGGATTAGAAACTGTAACTGTGTGTTCCCCCCTCAGATGTGAGTCATTTGATGATAGTTCAAGGCAGCGCGTACACGTACACACACACACACACACACACCCCAGCCAAGTAAGCACTGAGTATCAAAACCTTCCAGAGTGACTGAAGAATAAAAATTTGCTTTGGCTGAACCAATAGAATTCCTTACTGAACTCGGACGTTCTACTGCCCCAGGCCACTCTCATGCATCCAAATCTTAACAGAAGAAAAACCAGCCAGGATATTTCCAAAGGTGTAACAACGTCAAACAGGCGCTTCCAGGAATGTCACATCCACACTTAGCCAAGCCCATGCCTAGTCTCCCCCACTGTCAGCCATGACTAGTTTGCAATCTGGTACCAGATCTAAAGAATGATTTTCCTTCGAGAACCAGGAAAAATGTTGGGAACTGACCTAGTTCAGGCGAGAGATATAAATGGCCATACATCTTCCTGATCCCCAATCTACTTCTGAAAGTTCTACTTCCAGAAAATTACCTAGATGCCTTCAGGGCTGTGCTATGTAAAAAGCAGCCGCAAAGACGGAGCCTTCACCACAAAGACATCTCAGGCCTGATGAAAGTGCCGTTGTGCTAAAGATGATGTCGCTACCACAAAGATAGCATCCTCACTCTAAAACAGCACTCTACTCTCCATACTGAATGATTCACACTGATGCCCCAAACCACTGAGGAAGTGCACGAGTTATCTTAGTGATGCTGAAAAATGCAGTCTACTGGGTGGCATTACAGCCACTGAGGAGAGATGAGGACAGTGGCAGAAGCCTATAGTTGAGGTCACTGTGGAAAGCAGAATGCCAGCAGGAAGCACAGACCCAAATAGGATGAGGAAAATCAAAACACCAAGACAGCTCAGGTCACACATGTTAGCCATGAAGATGGCAGTGTCTCAAGACGGAACACTGCAACCCTCACAACTTGACCCACACAAGGAATAACTCACAAAATTCATTTCCAAGTAGAGACAGCACACTTAATGGATTCTAATTATGTATTCTGTTTATTCGGCAAGTACTTATCTGGTAATTCATAATTTACCAGAACAAGTTTCTATTTGCACAGGCTGCTAACAGATTCATAGTCTGAAGAATTCACAACTAGCCTATGTTCCTCTGTGGGGATCACGAGTTCCCGGGTGCTACCAGCCACACCAGAATACTATGGGAGGAAGGGAATAGAGGAGGAGGGAGGGAGGGAGGGAAGAAGGAGATAAGAGGGAAAGAGAGAAAGTGGGGGGAGAGGGATGGGTGGTTAAAGTAAGATGAAGGCAAGAGAAATAGAGGATCTTGGATTCTACTCAGACTCCGTAGATGAAGACTGTTCTCATGCAGTTCTGCACATCAACTTTGCTGAGGTGTGATCATGTAGAAGTATTCCACCTTATGTACTTTAATTCAGTGGGTATAACAAATGCAGGTGTAATCAAAGTCTTCAGTATTTACATCACACCCCAAAACTCCCCCACGTTGGGCCCACAAACTTGCAGTGATTTCTCGTATTGTAGTTGTTTTTTGAATAAATAAATAGTTTTCCAAAGCACTCTCGTGATAGTTTAAAATTCTTGCTGGAATTCTCGCATGTGATTCATCTCAGTTCCGCTGTCGGACACTGGCTGGTCTCATACGTGATGAGACTTTTCCTGGATCCTGAGGATTGCTTGCTCTGTTTTGATCCTGAACATTTTTATTTTTCAGGCATGAGGACAGAAAGATGAGGACTCTGCTTCAGTCTAGGCCCCATGAGCACCTACAGTGGGAGAGAGCACACAGAGCCTCCCTGCCTGTCTGCCTCAGATGCTGAAGAGAAGAAGCTCATCTCCCCACCTGGACCCTGCTGAGATCTGTCTACTCACTGAAAACTGGGCAATCATTTGCACTGCTGCCTTTCTTCCATCTGAGGCAGAGGATCGGGTTCTTCTTAAATACACCACCACAAGGAAGGGGAGGAAAGGACTGACCTCACACTGCTTTGCTAGAACCCTGGTTCCCCCTGGCAGTGCCCACAGAAGCACCTTTCTCTGCCAAGTGTGGAATGAAGATCAGATCCCTGCCTAGTTCAGTTCATTTAACACCTCCCAACAGGAAATTTAAGTGTTCTGCCTGTTTCTGAGAAGCAGAATGGAAGATCAAAGTTTTGCTTCATTTAGAGTCTTAGGGGATGAGGATATGAATTTTTTTTCCCTTGGTCTTTGGCTGCATTAGGGAAAACATGACCTAAACAAAAAGTTTTCTGGTGTTAGCCCATCCTTTCCTCAGACTTGATCTAAAGAAACTAGGCTTTCCTGACCATTCATGAGAGTGAATGGGGGTGACCCATGGTAATGGCTTGAAGCTTTCTACAACACCCAGTCCCAACTGTATGTGTGTCTCTAAGAAACCCAGAGCACTTGACAAGCATATCACTCAAGTGCTTGTGCTCTGCACGCCTGCTGTGCCTTCAGGTGACTTTGTATGTCTGTGTGACATCCATGAATTTTAGTTTAGGAGGAATTATTTAACAATAGCACTGACTCGATCCTGGCCTAACTCAAGCCCTCTGTGATGTAGTTTTAAGATGTCCTCTCACCAGGCCTGGTGGGTCATGCCTATAATCCCACTGTCCAGTAGATTGAGACAGGGGGATGGAAAATTTTAGACCTATCTGGATATACAGATAGATTCTGTCTCAAAGGGACAGGGGTTTGACAAAATGCCTCAGCAGATGAAAAGGCTTGAGGCTAAGCCTGATGATTTGAGAATAAATCCAGATTCCACATGGTAAAGGGAGAAAATAATGCCCACACACTGTTTCCTGACCTCCATTGTATGCCATGACACAGCCAAAATGAAATTTAAAAATGAAAAAAGAAGGTTCCCGCGGACTGCGCTGGAGAGACCGGTACCCAGGCTCTCCCCCCGATATAACATCACTTGGGACACGGCCTGTTGGGGCTTCCGTCTGTGCCCGAGGGCGGGTTGGCGCTGTAGTCGTCTGGGCGCCAGATCGGCGGGCCATCGTGACCACAGGGTGAGCGGCGCCACGGAGACTGCCCTCCGCCATCCTTGCTCCAGTGACCAGGTAGTTGGGACCGCCAGGCTCAGAGACAGACAGGCATAATATCGCTTCGGTTTCAGGCAGCTTGGGTGTAACCTGCTCCCAGGTGCTGGGCTGATCTGCAGTAACCAGCGCGCCAGTTCCGCGGTGGGACCTTCTGCCTGCTGGAGGGACCCCGCGCAGGGAGGGAGCCCGCCAGCTTCCCTTCCGCGACCTCTGTTCCCGCGGACTGCGCTGGAGAGACCGGTACCCAGGCTCTCCCCCCCGATATAACATCACTTGGGACACGGCCTGTTGGGGCTTCCATCTGTGCCCGAGGGCGGGTTGGCGCTGTAGTCGTCTGGGCGCCAGATCGGCGGGCCATCGTGACCACAGGGTGAGCGGCGCCACGGAGACTGCCCTCCGCCATCCTTGCTCCAGTGACCAGGTAGTTGGGACCGCCAGGCTCAGAGACAGACAGGCATAATATCGCTTCAGTTTCAGGCAGCTTGGGTGTAACCTGCTCCCAGGTGCTGGGCTGATCTGCAGTAACCAGCGCGCCAGTTCCGCGGTGGGACCTTCTGCCTGGTGGAGGGACCCTGCGCAGGGAGGGAGCCCGCCAGCTTCCCTTCCGCGACCTCTGTTCCCGCGGACTGCGCTGGAGAGACCGGTACCCAGGCTCTCCCCCCAATATAACATCACTTGGGACACGGCCTGTTGGGGCTTCCTTCTGTGCCCAAGGGCGGGTTGGCGCTGTGGTCGTCTGGGTGCCAGATCGGCGGGCCATCGTGACCACAGGGTGAGCGGCGCCACGGAGAGTGCCCTCCGCCATCTTTGCTCCAGTGACCAGGTAGTTGGGACCACCAGGCTCAGAGACAGACAGGCATAATATCGCTTCGGGTTCAGGCAGCTTGTGTGTAACCTGCTCCCAGGTGCTGGGCTGATCTGCAGTGACCAGCGCGCCAGATCTGCTGTGGGACTTCTGCCTGGCAGAGGGACGCCCCCTCCCCCCCCCAGGAGAGATCACACACCCCTGCACAGGGCAGGAGCCTGCCAGCCTCCCTTTGGCGACCTCTGCTCCAGGAATCCACTAGGCTGAGCCTTTAGATGTGCAAGGCCTCCCCAATATAAGATCACTTGGGGCAAAGCACATTAGGGCTCCAAAGTCACTCAGGAGCAGGCAGGCCCCAGAAATCGGTGCCAGGGGAATCCTGGTAATCCAGGGGGGGGCAGAAATAGCTTTGCAGGCTCACAGGAGGTCCAACCAACAGCCAGTGGCAGCAGGACCAACTAACACCAGAGGTATCCAGATGGCAAAAGGCAAACGTAGGAATGTTACTAACAGTAATCAAAGTAATGTAGGACCATCCGAACCCAACTCTCCAACAGCAGCAAGTCCTGGATACCCCACCACACCCGAAAGACAAGATCTGGATTTAAAATCACTTCTCATGATGCTATTAGAGGATCACAAGAAGGACACAAATAAATCTCATAAAGAGTTACAGGAGACCATGAATCAACGGTTAGAAGCCCTTACAAAGGAAACACAAAAATCGCTTAGAGAAATGCGGGAGAACATGGATCAAAAGATGGAGGCGCACAAGGAGACAACACAAAAATCGCTTAACGAGATGAATCAACGGGTAGATGCACTCACAAAGGAATCACAAAATTTGCATAAAGAAATGCAGAAGAATATGGGTCAACAGACGGATGCCCATAAGGAGGCAACACAAAAATTGCTTAAAGAAATGAATCAACGGTTAGATGCCCTTACAAAGGAAACACGAGAACTGCTTAAAGAAATGCAGGAGACGATGGATCAACAGATGGAATCCCATGAGGAGGAAACACAAAAATCGCTCAGAGAAATGCAGGAGAACGTGGGTCATCAGGAAGAAATCCTGAAAGAGGTAATGCAAAATTACCTTAAAGAAATACAGGAAAATACAAACAAACAAGTGAAGGATCTCAGCAAATCCATCCAGGAACTAAAAAAGGAAGTAGAAACAACTAAGAAATCACAAAGGGAGACAACTTTGGAGATAGAAAACCTTGGGAAGAAATCAGGAGTCATAGATGCAAACATCAACAATAGAATACAAGAGATGGAAGAAAGAATCTCAGGTGCTGAAGATTCCATAGAAAGCATCGACTCAACAGTCAAAGAAAATGCAAAATGCAAAAAACGCGTAACCCAAAACATCCAGGAAATCCAGGACACAATGAGAAGACCAAACCTAAGGATTATAGGTATAGATGAGAGTGAAGATTTGCAACTTAAAGGGCCAGTAAACATCTTCAACAAAATTATGGAGGAAAACTTCCCTAACTTAAAGAGAGAGATGCCGATGAACATACAAGAAGCCTACAGAACTCCAAACAGACTGGACCAGAACAGAAATACCTCCCGTCACATAATAATCAAAACACCGAATGTTCTAAACAAAGAAAGAATACTAAATGCAGTAAGAGAAAAGGGCCAAGTAACATACAAAGGAAGACCTATCCGAATCACATCAGACTTCTCACCAGAGACTATGAAAGCCAGAAGATCCTGGGCAGATCTCATGCAGACACTAAGACAGCACAAATGCCAGCCTAGACTACTATACCCAGCAAAACTCTCAATCACCATAGATGGAGAGACCAAGATATTCCATGATAAAACCAAATTTTCACAATATCTTTCCACAAATCCAGCCCTGCAACGGATAATAGGTGGAAACCTCCAATACAGGGAGAGAAACAACACCCTGGAAAAAATGAGATAATAACCTTCTTGAATCAAACCCAAAAGTAGATAACCACTCAAACATAAAGATAGCGTCAAGAATGGCAGATGGCAATAATCACTATGCCTTAATCTCTCTTAATATCAATGGTCTCAATTCCCCAATTAAAAGACATAGACTAGCAGACTGGATACGTAAACAGGACCCAGCTTTTTGCTGCATGCAGGAAACGCACCTCAGTGTCAAAGACAAACACTACCTCAGAGTAAAAGGCTGGAAAACAATTTTACAAGCAAATGGCCCCAAGAAACGAGGTGGAGTAGCCATCCTAATATCGGATAAAATTGATTTTCAACCCAAAGTCATCAAAAAAGACACAGAAGGACACTACATACTGATCAAGGGAAAAATCCACCATCAAGAACTCTCAATCCTGAATATCTATGCTCCAAATGCAAGGGCACCCTCATTCGTAAAAGAAACTTTACTAAAACTCAAAGCACACATCGCACCGCACACAATAATAGTGGGTGACTTCAACACCCCGCTCTCTGAAATGGATCGTTCAGGAAAGCAGAAACTAAACAGGGACACAGTGAATCTAATTGAAGCCTTGGACCAAATGGAACTAACTGATATATATAGAACATTTCATCCTAGAGCTAAAGAATACACCTTCTTCTCAGCTCCTCATGGTACCTTCTCCAAAATTGACCATATAATTGGTCACAAATCAGACCTCAACAGATACAAGAAGATAGAAATAATCCCATGCCTCCTATCAGATCACTATGGAATAAGGGTGGTCTTCAATGGCAACAAAAACAAAAGAAAACCCACGTACACATGGAGGCTGAACAATGCTCTACTCAATGATAACTTGGTCAAGGTGGAAATAAAGAAAGAAATCAAAGACTTTTTGAAAGTTAATGAAAATGAAGGCACAACATACCCTAACTTATGGGACACAATGAAAGCAGTGCTAAGAGGAAAATTCATAGCCCTGAGTGCCGCCAAAAAGAAACGGGAGACAGCATACACTAACAGCTTAATGGCACACCTGAAAGCCCTGGAACAAAAAGAAGCAAATACACCAAAGAGGAGTAGAAGGCAGGAAATCATCAAACTCAGGGCTGAAATCAATCAAGTAGAAACAAATAAAACCATACAAAGAATCAACAAAACGAGGAGTTGGTTCTTTGAGAAAATCAACAAGATAGATAAGCCCTTAGCCAGACTAACCAGAGGGCACAGAGATAGTATCCAAATTAATAAAATCAGAAACGAAAAGGGAGAGATAACAACAGAAACTGAGGAAATTCAAAAAATCATCAGATCCTACTACAAAAACCTGTATTCAACACAACTAGAAAATCTTGAGGAAATGGACAATTTCCTTGACAGATACCAAGTACCAAAATTAAATCAGGATCAAATAGACCATCTAAACCGTCCTATAACCCCTGAAGAAATAGAAGTTGTCATTGGAAGTCTTCCAACCAAAAAAAGCACAGGTCCAGATGGTTTTAGTGCAGAATTCTATCAGACCTTCAAAGAAGACCTAACACCAATACTCTTCAAACTGTTCCACAAAATAGAAACAGAAGGAACACTACCCAACTCGTTCTATGAAGCCACAATTACACTAATACCAAAAGCACACAAAGATCCGACAAAGAAAGAGAATCTCAGGCCAATCTCTCTTATGAATATCGATGCAAAAATACTCAATAAAATTCTTGCCAACCGAATCCAAGAACACATCAAAACGATCATTCACCACGATCAAGTAGGCTTCATCCCAGGGATGCAGGGATGGTTCAATATAAGGAAATCCATCAATGTAATCCACTACATAAACAATCTCAAAGAAAAAAACCACATGGTCATCTCATTAGATGCTGAGAAAGCATTTGACAAAATTCAGCATCCTTTCATGCTAAAGGTCTTGGAAAGATCAGGAATTCAAGGCCCATATCTAAACATAGTAAAAGCAATTTACAGCAAACCAGTAGCCAGCATCAATCTAAACGGAGAGAAACTTGAAGCAATCCCACTAAAATCAGGGACTAGACAAGGCTGCCCTCTCTCTCCATATCTTTTCAATATAGTACTTGAAGTTCTAGCTAGAGCAATTAGACAACAAAAAGAGGTCAAAGGGATACAAATTGGAAAGGAAGAAGTCAAACTATCACTATTTGCAGACGATATGATAGTATACATAAGCGACCCAAAGAACTCCACCAGAGAACTCCTACAGCTGATAAACGACTTCAGCAAAGTGGCCGGATATAAAATCAACTCAAGCAAGTCAGAAGCCTTCCTATACTCAAAGGATAAGCAGGCTGAGAAAGAAGTAAGAGAAATAATACCCTTTACGATAGCCACAAACCATATTAAGTATCTTGGCGTGACGCTAACCAAACAAGTGAAAGATCTGTATGACAAGAACTTCAAGTCTCTGAAGAAAGAAATTGAAGAAGACCTCGGAAGATGGAAAAATCTGCCATGCTCATGGATTGGCAGGATTAATATAGTAAAAATGAGCATCTTACCAAAAGTAATACACAGATTCAATGCAATCCCCATCAAAATCCCAACTCAATTCTTCATAGAGTTAGAAAGAGCAATTCAAAAATTCATCTGGAATAACAGAAAACCCAGAATAGCTAAAACTATTCTCAAGAGTAAAAGAACCTCTGGGGGAATCAGTATCCCGGACCTCAAGCTGTACTACAGAGCAATAGTGTTAAAAACTGCATGGTATTGGTACAGTAACAGACATGTAGATCAATGGAACAGAATTGAAGACCCAGAAATGAATCCACACTCCTATGGTCACTTGATCTTTGACAAAGGAGCTAAAACCATCCAGTGGAAAAAAGATAGCCTTTTCAACAAATGGTGCTGGCTCAGCTGGAGGTCAACATGCAGAAGAATGCAAATTGACCCATCCTTATCTCCTTGCACTAAGCTCAATTCTAAGTGGATCAAAGATCTCCACATAAAACCAGACACACTGAAACTAATAGAAGGGAAACTAGGGAAGAACCTTGAACATATGGGCACAGGGGAGAATTTCCTGAACAGAACTCCAATAGCTTATACTCTAAGATCAAGAATAGACAAATGGGACCTCATTAAATTACAAAGTTTTTGCAAGGCAAAAGACACCGTCAAAAAGACAAAGCGGCAACCAACTAACTGGGAAATGATCTTTACCAACCTTACATCCGACAGAGGGCTAATATCCAAGATATACAAAGAACTCAAGAAGTTAAACTCCAGAGAGGCAAGTAACCCTATTAAAAAATGGGGTACAGAGCTCCACAAAGAGTTCTCACCTGAAGAATATCTAATGGCTGAGAAGCACCTAAAGAGATGTTCATCATCCTTAGTCATTAGGGAAATGCAAATCAAAACAACCCTGAGATTCCATCTCACACCAGTCAGGATGGCTAAGATCAAAAACACAGGAGACAGCAGTTGTTGGCGAGGATGTGGAGAAAGAGGAACACTCCTCCACTGCTGGTGGAATTGCAGGCTGGTACAACCACTCTGGAAAGCAGTCTGGCGGCTCCTCAGAAAACTGGGCATGACACTTCCGGAGGATCCGGCTATACCACTCCTGGGCATATACCCAGAGACTTTACCTGCATGCAATAAGGACACATGCTCCACTATATTCATAGCAGCCTTATTTATAATAGCCAGAAGCTGGAAAGAACCCAGATGTCCCTCAACGGAGGAATGGATTCAGAAGATGTGGTATATTTACACAATGGAATACTACTCTGCAATTAAAAACAATGAATTCACGAAATTCCTAGGCAAATGGTCAGAACTTGAAAATATCATCCTTAGTGAGGTAACCCAATCACAAAAGATCACACATGGTATGAAGTCACTGATAAGGGGATATTGACCCAGAATCTCAGAATACCCTAGACACAATCAGCATATCAATAGATTTCTAAAAAGATGGAAGGAGAGACCCCTGGTCCTGGAAAGACTGGATGTAGGGGAACGCCAGGACAGAGTAATGAGAGGGGGTTGAACGGAGAAAAGAGGGAGGGAAGGGGGCTTATGGGACTTTTGGGGAGGGAGGAAACGGGAAAGGGGAAGTGATTTGGAATGTAAATTAAAAAAATAAAATAAAATTAAATTAAAAAAAAAAAAAAAAAAAAAAAAAAAAAATGAAAAAAGAAAAAGGTCAACGAATCAATCAATAATCCTCTCAACCACCCTGATACTTTATAAGGACATAAAACATTGTTCTAGAGAAAACTCATATATCAACTAAGAGCCCTCAAAGAACCAATTCTCCAAAGATAGCTTACACCATACTACTTACCAAAGGCTCTATTTGCATTCGGTGTTCATGTGGTCCTGATAATAACTCACTGTGGGGATGGTTTTCACCATAGCTCTCCACGTATGGAAAGTAGACACTGAGCTGAATCACCTTCTCCAAGGTCACAGAACTCATAGCAGAGTTAAGACACAAAACCACGTTGTTTGTCTTCCTAAGCCTACAACTTTAAAGACTTATCTTTAACTATGTGTATAGGGGGTGGATTATGAACACATGAGTGCAGTGTTTATGGAGGCCAGAAGAAGCCTTGAATCCACTACAGCTAAAGTGAGCCACACCACATGAATGCTGGGAACCAAACTCTGTAAGAGCAGCATGTGCTCTTATATGCTGAGAGCCATCTTACAGCCCCCTAAGATTACAACTACACAGGCTTTAATATCCTGTGTACTGAAAAGCTCATAAACCTTCTTTTGTTAATGCACTTAAAATTTGTATTCAAGCACACCTCCACAACTTAAAGTGAAGGAATGTAGGAATGGAAAAAGGATTGCTACAAAGTCAGAAACACTTGGCACCCTCTAACTTCTTAGGCTGAATCTAATACCAGCCTTGGGCTCCAAGTTAATTCCTACTGTAAGACTAAGTTCCTGGTAGAAAGTACCTTATTCCTCTCTCAAAGTGTTTGGTTATTTAAACTTTACAACACTTACTGAATAAGACAAAAGGAATGAATCCAAGAAGAGCAAACGCACAGAGCAACTTGGGTACAGGGCAGAGTCAACCCTGAACCTTTCATTACACCCCAAGCTCTCCAAGTTTCAGTTAGTCAATCTAGCTCTGTCTTAGGGTTACTATTGCTGGGATGAAAGAAACATAACAAAAGCAAGATGCGGAGGGAAAACGTTTATTATGTTTATTTTCTACAGCACAGATCATCATCAAAGGAAGTCTGGACAGGAACATGAGGACAGGAACCTGGAGGCAGGAGCTGACACAGAGGCCATAGAAGATTGCTGCTTAGTGGCTTGTTCCCCATAGTTTGCTCAACCTACTTTCTTATAGGACCCAGGACCACCAGCCCAGGGATGGCACCACCTACAATGAGTTGAGCCTTCCCCAATCAGTCATTAACTAAGAAAAGGACTTACAGCAGTGGTTCTCAACCTTCCTAATGTTGCAACCCTTTAATATAGTTCCTTATGCTGTGGTGACTCCCAACCATAAAATTATTTCCACTGCCGCTTCATAACTATAATTTTGCTATTGTTGTAAATTGTAATATGAACATCTGATTTGTAGGATATCTGATGCGTGACCCCTGTGAAAGGGTGGTTCAGCCTCCAACAGTTTCACAATCCACAGGTTGAGAACCACTGTACTTAACTGATGCTGCTTTTTGGTGCTACTACGACCTCTACGTGCCCTCTATTGTCCATGCCATTTTCAAATCATCTGTTCATGCACAGATGACCCACTATGGATCAACTCCTTGGGAGGAGAGCCAATATTAACTGTCTTCTGTACTCCAGCATTCAGCATTGTATATAGGACTAGTGGAACTGAATATATACCATTCCTACACACACACACACACACACACACAGAGAGAGAGAGAGAGAGAGAGAGAGAGAGAGAGAGAGAGAGAGAGAGAGAGCGCTATTATCTCAAAGCCAGGTAAATTTCCCTCCGAACCCCGAATCCCTGTTCTGACTATTCTTTTTCACAGGTTTCTGGTAACAGTAGTATAAAGGAAACTGATCTTGATAAACAGGTCATTAAACATCATGCCAAATTATGAAAGAAAAGCTTATGGACACATGTGGGTGCTTTAGAAGGGGAAGGGTCATATTATTACATAGGAACCACAAATAAAGATTAGCCAGGGTGACAGCAAGGCCAGTCATTGAGTTTCTAAACACTTCCACAGTGCTCCAACCTGTGAACACAAGGTTCCTTATTCTGAGAGGCCAGTAAAAAATGTCACATTTCCTTTTGTGACCCACTATCAAAGCAACTGGTCACTAGCTCTTTTCAAGTACCAACCTGTTAGGCCTTGTGTGAAACTGATTGTCATTTAAAGCACAACTGGCTGTGTTCACGAACAAATCAGTTATGTTTGCTCTCCAGGTTTAAATGGTGCTATTAAGTCCTAAGTATATCTGAAAAGAACAGGGTGGAGGGAAAGGAAGAGGGAAAGGAGGAGGGAAGGAAGGGGGAAGGCAGAGGTAGATTAAACAATGCAATAAGGAAAAAGCTACTGACCTAAAAGGGGAAATGCCAGCCTTCTACTGTTCTCTGGAAACCCCTGTTTTATGAAGTCCACTATCTATGAAATTCAGAAAGGTAAAGCTTTCTGAGGAAGCTGAAACTTGGAGAAACCAGGACAACTGCCTTTATCTCCATGAGCTCACCTTTAACACAGCACAGTACTTCCCAACAGTCCAGCTGGCTGGAACCCGAACTATTGATTCCAGCTAGGTTGCAGGCAAGAGACTGGCACCTAAAAACATGCCCCAGGTAGCCAAGAATGCTCCCACTGGCCATTTAAGTGCCTTGGGGAAAAGACCTTTGCCAGGTGAGGGCAGTGTCACAAGGACACATCTCCCAAATAGTATTATATAGATTTTGGCTCACCGTTTGCTGAATGATTTCAACACCCACACAAAGTTCCTCCTCTATGATAATAAAGTGCCAAAGATGCTTCTACGTATTAACAGAATAGTGCCTAAAATCAATGAACCCAATATGTATGCCAAGAATCAATTGAAAAGCACCAGAAGTATAGCTTTGTGGCAAAGTATATGCTTAACATGAGCATGGTACCAGGTTCAATCATACCACCAAAGAAACAAACAACAAACACTACTAAATGCCAACAATTACACACTGTGGGGAAGGAAGGAGGATAAGTGAGACAAAGGGGAGGGGAGAGGAAAGAGGTGGGAAAAGGTAGAAGGAGGGAAAGGGGATGGAGAGAGGAAAAGAGAAAAACAAACCAACCCTCTCAATAGAACATGGACACTATAAACACCTGCTAACATGCTTTAATGTGCTAGCCCCACATGGGACCACCTCTGTAACCACACTTTGTTCGTACACCAGTCACCTGGCATCAGTGGCGTATGTGGTTTTACTACTGGATCTCATGTTCATTCAGCCCTGGCCATCCACTGCAAACAGCAACCAGTCTTCTCAGAAGGCTAAGAGCTAGTCACCAAAAAAAAAAAAACTTGCTATGCAGGGAGCATCCTTCTGAAGGTCTAAAGTATTTTACCCTTCATAACCTTTACTCTACAATTATATTCTTTTCCTGGATACAGCTGGGTTAGCTGACCCCTTCTAAAACAATGTCTTTATTATTATTTTTGCCTTGATTACTATCATCTGTTTATCCTCAGTCATCTGATGGACAGCAGCAACAAACACCAAAGGACTGTGCTTTTCACCCACACGTGAAATCATTCATTCATTCTCAGATAATAAAGGCAGCAGCCAGTTTATGGGGCGGAGGAGAAAATACAAATGCAGCACAATCATAACCTGAGGAACAACGGCTCTCCAAGTAAGAAAACCAACTATATCCAGCTAAATACAGAATGGCACATTTTCACTGCCATTAACTTCAGGAAGATTTCAGCTACTTTCATAGAATTTATAAACGAAACCCACTCTGTGAACGTTATGTAAGTCACCCCTCAGCCTCTCACTTCCTGCACAGCAATCAATACTTGGAAAGCAGTCAACTTCTTTCTCTGCATGGAACAAAGAAACACTCCAGAGATGCTATATGCATGCTAAGAAATTCCCACCAAACCCATCTGTTTTATCTCCCACCTAATTACAGCTGAAATAATACAGTATGATTTACACTCCTTGTTCAAGTGTGACATATCTAATAGATTATTCAATATTAGTTTATCCAGCTATGTCATACTGACAGTAGCACTTAATGTTAATCAGGAGTATGCCTATGTATCAATTTTAAGCCTCACACAGTTCAATGAAATTATCAGAGTTGCAAGACACCATCGATATGTTTTGATCTATATGTCAAGAGTCATGGGGTATGTGTTAATTTTTCCTTGTTCTTACTCACTGCATGGGATGGGAAAAGAGCACCGCTGAGCCTGTCGATCCAGTCTACAACCTCTCTGTGGTTTAGACACCTAAGGCCCCACCTATGAAGACAGTAAAGTCAGCTGAGACTCCGACTCTAGGGAACCTGGTCAGTCTGCATTTCCCTGTCCTTGGAAGCTGCTCAAAACCAAGGCCTTCCTTGCAGGAACTTGTCTTCTTGACCCACCTCATATGCCTATGTCTCCTCTGAGATCCATTTACAAACCTCATACAAAAAGATAAACCTTTAAAGGCTATTGTACCTCATTTTCAACTTAGCAGCTTATCTCCCTTCTCAGTGTTGGTTTCATTAACTATAAAACTACAGTTTATTCTGCTGGGCTATTAAAAAACTAAATGATTTAGCCCAACTTAAGTGCCAAGCAAAGTACTTAAATAGAAGGTTAAGGGATAATTTTTTTTTCTTTTGAGACATGGTCTCACTATGTATTCCTGACAGGCCTGGAGCTGTGAGAAATCGTCAGGACAATATGTTAAGTCCCCAAAGGATAAATATTGTTTGATTCCTATGCCATCTAATCATAATCTTGCAATTCAGAGATAGGAACAAAGAAAGGTCCTTTGCCAACAACTGAGTAAAGAGAGAATAGGGAATTGCTCCTCAAAAAGCAGGATTTTAGATTTTGTAAGATGAGTTGAGAAGATTGGTTACATAACCAATGGGAATTTAGCTTAAGAACCACACTTTTAGATACTAAAGATTCTATTATATATACTTTATAATTTTTTTAATTTAACTGTAAGTCGTGTGTGTCCTCCTAGCATGACAGGATCTGTCACCCCACAGCTCACAGCAGCTGTGATTATACACTGGTAACCTACACAAGACTGGGCCCAGAACATTCTATGAAGGTTGGGTAAGGTTTGCTGGGAGCTGGTATAGTCAGTTCTAAGTTGTCTGCGCTTCTTTCAGTACCCCCTTACCTACACCCTCTCTGGCCTAGTGTGGCATTCACTTACACAGACCCACAAGTAATTAAAGAGAAAAATTAATCTTAAAAGAAAACTAGTATGTAAAAACAAAGGGGAAAAAAATAGTTAGCTAAATATACCAGCAGAACAAAGTTAAACATGGAAGTAGGGGGGAACATGACATGATAATGGCATTCATGTGAAACACTTTTGTAAATGATCTCATATCAAGAAGAATCAGGTTAAGTGCTTTTTATGAACCCCACTTTATAAATGATAAAGATTCAGAGAAGCCATGTCATGAAGCTCAAAAGCCTCTAAGCGGTGGGTTGTGATAAAACCCCAAACTCTAGCTCTCATTTGTCTAAAACACCATACAGAGAAATGATGGACACTGAGAAGTGGCCAGAGAAAAATAACAGCCAGAGCGTATCAAGACAGATCTAGTAGGTAGGCAGACAGTCTTCCTTACTAAAGGAATCAGAACCACGATGTCTTATGTACATGCTTTTCCAAATTCAGCTATAAAAAGGCAGTTATTGCCTTCATCCTGACGCTGGCCTCCACAGCCTGCTGGGTTTGACAGGAAAAGGAGAGTTAGATATGAAAGGCTCTGCTCAAGCATCCTGGTTGCATCACTGGGTGGCACTGTCTCCCAGGTCCCCAGGCATTTTCTCCCTCTTTTACAGCACAGTAGATATGACATCCTGTGTAGCACTCAACTGCACTGAAGCAACTTCAGCAACATGATGAAGGGTTGTTCTAAATATTTTTATGATCTTCATTTGAAATGTATATGTAAGGCAAGTGTAAGGCATTGCTGTTAGGTTCATCTTCAGTAGTCACGCATTTACAGGTGTGAATACATGAGTATCATTTCTTCCCATACTTTTACCTAATACTGTACCAACCATGAGCTTTATGGCAAAGATACATAACAAAATGGATTCAATATTAGTGTTTCACACATAATGTTTCTTACAAAATCATCATCGTTTCTAAAGAACATGTAGGAACAGACATCTCTCACTTGTAACCAACCAATTTATAGATCATAAAAGAATTCAAAGACTTTTTGCAGACATACATCTCTAATACAAACATTCCAGGCTGGGGAGGAGGCTCATTGAGTAAAGTGCTTCCTACACAAGCTTGAGAACCTGAATATGGATCCTCAGAACTCACATAAAAGCTGGGTTCACAGTGCACCCATGAACTCAGCGGTGCGGAGGAGGTGTATGAAAATACTGAGAGCTTGATAGCCAACTAGTCCAGGCAAAAAGGCAAGCTTCAGGTACAATAGGAGTTCTTGTCTCAAAAAATAAAAAAAAATAAAAATAAAAAAAATAAGAACATTTCATTGTTAACCTCTGGCCTCTGGTCTTCACCCATACCACATATACATACAAATACTATACCTATCATTTATTTATATATATATATATATATATATATATACACACACACATGTACACACACATATATATACACACATACGTATATATACATATGTATACATAAAAATGCTTATTATTGTATATGTGATATATGTATATACATATACAATAATAAGCATTTTGTTACTGTTGCTTCTTTTCTGGGACAGGACCAGTTCTTGCTAAGGTGTCCACACTGTACTTGAATCCCTACGCTTGAATGATTCCCACTGATCTCAGATTCTCCATTGCACACTGCCATATCCAGCTTTTCCCCCTTAAAATACGGGGGTTCAATATTTTTTTAAAAAAATGTATTAAATAGCATTATTAAAAATATTACCAAAGCCACGCCTCCATCCCTGCATCTTCAACAGTTAACTTTATTGCCAGAAAAGCCCCTGTGTCACCACACCTCACCAAATAAATGCCATAATTTTGTAATTAAAATATTTGAAAATATGCCTTGTAAGACTTATAAATTCACTAGCTTTTAACTGTATATGACTATGTAGAAATATCAATTCTCCAATAACAACTATTTTCTCCCTCTTTACGATACAAAAATGAACAAGCAAGCACTATTTATTAGGACACTATTCAGAATTACTGAGACAAGGAATCAAATGTCCACTGTAGACAGATGGGAGGGTGGAGTGTACATATAACATGGGTATTCTATTGCTAAACAAAGAGTATGAATCTTTGTCATTTCTAACAACATAGTTAAACTTGGAAATTATCGTGTGACCTGAAATAAATGAGACAGAGAGAGATAAATATTACGTGTTCTCACTCACATGAATAAACTTAACAAGATGGTATCATAAAGATACAGAATAAAATAGCGGTTGCCAGAGGCAGAGAAGAAGAATGGGATGAAAGATGAAGAATTAGGTACTAAGTATAAAACATAGGAGAATTAAGACCCATTGCTCAACAACCCAGTAGGTTATAACTACAGTTACCAATAATTTGAAGCTTGAAGAGGGGACTGTGAAAGTTCCCAGCACACGTAACAAATGTTGGAGGTGATGGTTATGCTTTGATTATGATTTGATTACTGCAGGACACATGTGTGTTGAAATATTTCACTATACCCTGAGAATATATGCAAATACTATGTCGATCAAAAATTTTAAATGTAAATTTAAGAAAACATGTAAATATGGCTCATGGTACAGCACTTGTTAAAGACAACTATTCTAAAATGTTTGGAAATAGCAAGGCTGTAAATGACAGCAGCAAAAAGGACACTGTAAGTAATTACATAGAGCACATCGCCCCAATGCTACAGAGAGAATAACTGAGGCACAGAAAAAGGCAACAGATGACAACACTGAACAGGACCTGAGACCTCCTTCATTCTCTCAGTCCAAGATACACCCCTCAACTGCAGCAGGATAGGTGGGGTCCTTCAAATAAGACACTGCAGTATAACACCACACCAGAATGCACATCTGTAAAGTTGAGAACTGTGCTTACACACCGCTATAACCTCAGAACCAACAAAAAAATGCTCTGGCAAGAGAACATATGTAACAAGTAAGTTGAATAAGTGAAAGAATTCCCTTCGTTATTCATCAAAGACCTAAACTCTAGCCAACAGATTCATTGAGATGTCTCTATTGCCCAGAGCATGAAGATCAAGTGGTAGGAAGCAGGATAAACACAGAGGTAAGCCGGAAACACCGGTCTCTTCAGGGAGAATCTCGACCCTCAAATGCTGGCTTTGATTCTAGTTACCAGCTCACCCAGCTAATATCCATACTGTGGAACCTACAAAGTTCACGGAAGGTTTGAAGAATCTCCTCTGTATTCAGAGAAGCACTTCTCTGAACTCCTCTTTGGTTTCAAACATCGACCACCCTCTCTGTCCTATACACAATCAAAACTTCCCCTCAGCACCGCCTCTGAACCAGGACATCAAGAAAATACAATGCACAGAAAGACAATCCCACAGACTGCCTGACAGGACTGAACTATTTAACGCTGTCATTCTAACTGACTGGATCAATAGACAATGAAGAACTACAGCCATCCGTGGCCCCCACAGTCAGTCACCGCCTTAATAATAAGCAGTGTGTTTCAATTCCACTCATAGGCACAGCAGCCAGCCACACATGCCATTCGAAGAAGTGGTGCGATGGAAAGTACAGCCCTTAAATAGCTTTATGTTGCCAGATGATGGCACACTGGATCTGATACAATTCTCCAAGCCAGAGGATCAAGGCTAAACCTCAGAACTGGTGCCCAGTTCCTTTCAGAACAGTTCGGGGGTATTTCCAGGCAGCTGAAGCATGCATTTATTACCCTTTCAACATTAGAGATTATTTTGACCCATGAACTCCAGTATGTCAAATAGACCCAAGCCAGCACAGAAGGAGGAAAAAGCAACTCAGCATTCATTCTTTCAGTTGGTTGGCCAACTGTGAAGGAGGAACCAGAATACTCCAAAAAATTTATTTTATGTGGAGATATCCAGGAAGTGCTGCTCATTATGAGTCTAGTAACACTGCTACAGGTATACAAATCAAGGTTTCTGCATCTCAGCATCCACTTCTTTCTGCCATAAAAGATAATTAGAGGATGCCTTGCCATTATTTCTGAATTAGTAGGAATTCTTTGCATGAAGGAGTTAGGTCTCTGACCTCTATGAGTCCCTCAAGAAAGCAAGCAATGGTCTGGAAAGAAACAATGAGGGTGTATTAAGAGAGCTTCTCTCTAGAGTGTGCACTTACAAGCCCCCTACTCTTGTGATAAAAATATGTCCTAATTTTTTAAAAAGAAAAAAAATCCCCAATGAGATTGTTTAAGTCTGGAGTCAGTGTAAGTAGATTTCACACAGAATATAATTTGTGTATTTTAGCCAGGTTTTTAACTGATGAAAAATAATTAGCAACTTCATGAAAGAAAAGGTGGTTTTGATTTTGTTTGCTAATAAAATAAATACTTTATTTCGTTTACTAGGCAAGAAATCAAAACTGCAAATATGCAAACAAACTTTAAAGGCCTCTATTTATACTATGCTCACCTTGATAACAAAAGTCAAACTGAACCACAGAGCCTGGAGAGATAGCTCAGCAATTCATAGCTTGTACTGCTTTTGGTGAGGGACTGGGTTTAGGTTGTAGCCCATATATCAGGAAGCTCACAACCTATGTAACTTGAGCTCCAAGGGATTCAACAACCTCTCCTGGCCTCCAAAGACAACTGCACACTGACAATGACATACACATGCATGTAATTTTAAAAGCACACAAATCAGAGATGTCATGTCTTTATGTATTAGATTAAACTTCTCAAAGGTTTTCTCAACTTGTAATTGAGATCTTTATTTGGAGAAAGGGTGAATAAAACAGTCTTTTAAAGCCCTACCATGACGAAACAGGCTTACAAGAAGAAGAAAATCTCACTCAGAACAACATCTATCTATTCACAGACACTGATTCCCTGTAGTACAATGTGCCTGGACAGGGATGGCATCAGTATTTGCAGACCTGATCATAAATTACTAAAGGCATGTTTCTCAATTGTCTGAGGACATAGTGTAACAAGTAGGTATATGAGTTCACAAAGTAGACAGATATTCGGCCTTGGGGAAATTATCTATCGTTCTGGAATTCAATTTTTCCATGTACTGAATGGAGAAGGTGGGAACTAACCCTTGTATGTCTTCCCTGTGGAGCCAATAAGCAACTGCTTACAAGGTGTTTACTGACACTCTCTAAGTGTCCTTGCCACATAGCTAGCATCAGCTTCATGGATCCATGTATCTCCTGCTGTTGTCAACTGGTGGGACAGCATAGGAGGCTGTGCATCTAAGTTGGACTGAGTCTATATTAGGATGACATGTCCCATCCCGTCCCCCCCCCACCGCCCCCCCCGTCGCCACCACTGCTGCTGTCGCTGCTGCCGCTGCCACTTCTGCTGACCTCTTACTAGGAAAGCAAACAGTCTGACCTCCCTCCTTGTACAACTCAGAAGAGCAAATGAGAAAAAGAAAAGGACCTCTGCAGTTGAGACAAGTAAAAGGCAGTTTTTTAAAAAGGGACACAGAAAGGTCAGAAAAATCATAGGTCTTTTATCCAGTCCTGTGTCTCTGAGCTTTACTAAAGTCTTAAGAAACCCTTTGTTCACAGTTTCCTGGCATGTTTTCTCTGGAAGGAATGCTGGTCATTCATTCCACTATTGGCAGATTTAGATGTGACTCAGACTCCTTGGAAAGGGGAAACACCTACAGCTTATCATGAATTCCCCTCCTAAAAACACAGCCTAAGCCAGGAAGTTCAAGGTATAATCCAAAGACCAAGCCAAGTGTTAAAACTACAGCACAGGCCAGTCAAACCAGCCACTGAAGAGGAGCAGGAGCAGCAGCAGGATGTGCTGTCTGTCGACCTTGCTTGTGCGCTACCTACCTCAAATATCTTCAGATCAATCTATCTTTCTACAGAGTCGGGCTGTATTTGCTAGGAGACCATTATTGCATGTCCAGTATTGGCCCATGCCAGCATCTCAGTACCTGGCCATCTCTCCGCTTTTAGAATAGTTCAAATACTACCTAAAAGACTAACACTAGGTGAAGCCTTTCTCTGATAAGGGAAAGACTGTTCTAGTTGTCCTCTGACATCCACATTCTTTCTCTGACACCCTACATTCACCCCCAACACAAAATAATTAATAAAATGTAAAAGCAATTTTTAAATAATATAATGCAAAAACTATAAAAGCCATGTAACTGCAACAACAGATAAATAGTAGAAAACTCGTGTGTATTTCCCCTTCCTTTCTCCAAATAAATCAAAGGGATCTCATCTAATTTCAAGAAAGGAGGCTTAACAGAAAATTGACAAAACCTTGCCCAGATTCTTACTAACAGGTAAAACACCAGCCTTGGCTATCTAGATAATCAGTAAAGGAAGTGAAATCATAGATAGCTAACCAGTCAGCAAGTCTCTAAGGAAGGAGCACTCACAATATCACTGTCCATCCACCAAACACGCTTTTCTGCAAACCTATTGCAACTGGTGGATTGTGTTCCTTGGCATCCTAAGAGTGAGAGAACTTCGTGTGGTTTACACTCAGAGCCCCAGGACTTAACCTAACGTTGTTCTCTCAGCAGACTGTGAAAAGGCATCTGATGAGTGAGCGAGAAGAGAGCAGAGAAGAAAAGAAATCAAGGTGGAAGAGGGGAGAAAGTGGGGATTCATGAAGTGTCTTTTCAGAGAGTCTTTGTACAAACTGGTAAATCCAGGTCACAGTTTTTCCTAAAATGGATACAACAAAATTTTCAGACTCTGAGCAAACCTAGCTAGTCCTTATTCAATCATCCAGCAATACATATAGACTCTGGATTCAAACCAAATAACAAATAGCCACCCCCCCCCCAAAAAAAATGTGTCTCAAGGTTGAGGGATAGGGCTCCATTGGTAAACTGGTTGTAAACACGACATTCTTAGACCTAGAGGCAGGAGAAATGAAACTCAAGGCAAACCATGGCTAAAGAGTGAATGAATTTGAGGCCAGCCTGAGCTACATGAGACCCATCTCTAAAAGAAAGAGAAAGTTGTGGAGCCCCTAAATATACGAAATGTCTCCTTGCTATAAAAAGCATTTGCACATTACTTACAAATATTAGACTTGTAAGTAATCTAGAATTTATTCAAAATGAACAGGATGACATGAGGAAGTCCTACATCATAATGGATTTTCCCATTCACAGGAAGGACTGATACAAATGTTTCATTGATATAAAGGGTAAAAGTGTGTTTATTCACTCACCTGACAGGCTAGTTTACATACTTACCATGCCAGAATGTTAGAGGCACCCACATTATACACAGGTAAGAAGACCCAGTTAAGCGTAAAATACATGGTGATTATTGGCCCAACCTCACCATGAATAACAGGAAAAATGTTCTATATCATACTCAAAGTATGCATTACTAGAAAGCAAGCCCTGAGGAATGATACCATTTTGTTGTTGTTTGGTTTGAACTATTACATTTTTGAGACAGGGTCTCAAATATCAAGTCTCAAATATCTGAGGCTCAAGACTAGCCTTGAACTTCTAACCTTCCTGTATCTGCCTTCCAAGTCCTAGGATCCCAGGTATATATCCCTCGCATGTTGTAGTAATGAATGAACACAGGGCTTCATGCATGCATGCCAGGAAAGCACTCTACCAACTAACCTATATTCTCAGCCAAGACATACAATTTTATTGGTATTATTCAAAGCTAAGAAATAAAAAAGAATGGCAAAAACATGAAAGAGATGGTAAAGGTGAAAACACTGGAGCTTTCTGGTCTGGAAGAGGAAGCAGATTTCATTAATGGCTTCAAATACACAAAAGGCTTTCGTGAGGTAATCCTCTGTGTTTCCACAGCACTCCTTTCTGAGCGAGGTTTAGGCATTTCCTTCTATTGACTTCAGAGATGCCTTCCTCAAGTCAGAAGTGAATGCCAATATTTTGCTTGCTGCTACATAAGCAAGGGCTTAACATTCCTAAAACACACAAATAGTGGTTTCCTCCTTCCGAGACTTTAGCAGGCTGTCTGTAGGCATTTCTTTCCCACCCTATAATTTTTTTCTCTGCCTTTGTTAGAACTGTAAGCACATCTGCAAAAGACTAAACATGACACTGTAAATGACTGTCACTTCTTTCTTCTGGGTACTTGGCAGCCTGACTACAGAAGCCGGATGGCACCCCAGCCTGTCACACAAGGTATCAATTGTGTGGGCAGCCACTTACACAGCCATACCTACTCATCATGTACTCACAATGCCAGCTTTACTTATCTCTACTCTGTGACTACTGGGGAGAAAGCACAAGATAGCTGGGGATTGGCAAAACCACGGTGTGTATGTTTGAGGGGCAGAAAACCACCCAGCACTATGACATCTAGAAATCGCCCAGTATAAAGGATGGCATCATAAACATTTGTAATGAAGTACCTTGCCAGTATATTGACTATCACTATTCCTCCCAACAGTAGTTCACATAAATGAGTGATTTGCCTGTATGGATGTTTGTGTACTGTGTGTGTCCAATGCCTGAGAAGGCCTGAAAAGTGTGTCAGATACCCTAGACCAAGAATTATACACATTTCTTAGTCACAAAATGGTGGCTAGGAATCAAATGGCAATCCTCTCAAAGAGCAATCAGTGCTCTTAACCACTGAGCTGTCTCTCCAGTCCCCAGTGATCTCATTCTTTATGCTAAATAGCCCAAGTACAAGCAAAAAACAAAGTTCAAGTCACATTCTCAGGCTCCACTCTACACAGTGCTTCTCAACCTTCCTAACACTGTGACCCTTTAATACAATTCCTTGTTGTCAACCATAAAATTATTTTCATTGATACTTCATAACTATAAATTTGCTATATCTGTGTTTTCCAATGGTCTTATACTCCCTGTGAAAAAGATCGCCTAACCCCCAAAGGGTTGTGTTGAGAATCATTGATTTATCTGAAGTATAATTATTAATAACCAGGAACATCTCAAAAACAGAGTAGGAGTCCAACGTAATTAGCAAGGGTTTCCCACAGCTATCCTCACAAGTGTATTATTCTTGGTGGCACCCCAGGTCAATCACAGGACAAATAACATATAACATCAGACTCATAAAATTAAACAAAAGAGAAGCCACAAGAAAAAGCTTAATATCTTAACTTCAGCAACTAAATGGTAAAGGAAAAAATTGTTCCGTAAGATCTTTCTCAGGACTCAAGATCCAAGCTTAAGGGAAATGCTGAGACTTTGGCAAAGGCAACTTCTTTTCGCTAGGTTATGCTACAAAATCTGATAAGTAACTCCAGGATGCCACCATGTTTCATGCCATCTTGGCCTCAGGCACTTAGCATGAATACCCACTTCCTTCAGAGTTTTCCAAATTCACAAACTAGAAAGAGTGGTTAGAGAATCTTTTATGCTGCACAGGTATCAGCTCCAAGACTCACCTCACCCTGATGTCCCCCAAACTACTTGATGTGTGTGTGACCTTGTCACTTCACTTAACCTCCCTTGGTCTTTAATCCCTCAGCTGAAAAACTAATTGTCTTCCCTTGTCTCAGGGGGAATACTGAGAGAGATCCACTATTAATAGACCAGTCCTTGCAAACTTAATGCAAAATCACTACAGAGAGCTGTGCTCTGGGGGTCATGGCATGTTTTCATGGGAAGAGAAAAGGCTGGGGCTGAATAATCACATCTGTATACTGACCCTACAATTTACAGCTGTTCAACCAACTCCAATAAGATAACTACTCATTGAACCTCTGTTTCTGTCTGCAAAAGGGTGAGGCAGGCTGCCTTCCCCTCCCTTCAGTTCTGAGGGGCGGATGAGCTAATAAATGCAGGAAAGTAAAAAGTGCCTGGCACAAAGCAGGCACTCTCTGTCAGGTCCCTTCACACATGCAAAAGTTCTTGCAGCTTTTCCCTGACACCTTCAATGGCAGTGACCTAGAAAAGCCCACACAACCTCCCACCTGAAATCTCCTGCTATTGCTCTTCAAGGCTCCTCCCAGCTCCACTTCCAGCCTCTGCCTTGTCTAGAACTATTCTTTCTACTTCACCTTCTTCACTAATCCCTACCTTCTCTTGGCTAAAAATCAAAAGCCTCACAGAGACAGCGGCTCTGGCGGACTTCATCTCTTCCCACCCCCGGCCCCACCCCCGGCCCCCAACTGTCCGGAGGCATGTGCCATCTCCACTCCTTTGCTGTGAAGGCTCTCCACACAGCACTGAGGTCAGGACAGGGAAAGGCAGGGACAAGAGGCCTGCCAGACCTTCTGCAGCACCTTCTCCAGTTTAATTACCCATGATGTCAAGGGGGAGGGAGAAAAGGTACTCTACTCAAAACTGCACAATAGGCAGGTCCAGAACTGTCTCCCTGAAGGTCACTGAGAAAGACCGTCACAACTGTAGCAAAAGTAAACAGGCCACTGTGATTCTGCCACAGAAAAATCAACCTGTGATGGGAAAAGGCCCAAAATACAATGGTGTTCACCACCTGTTCACTAGGCTGCAGGTCTAAGAGCTTGAGTTCAGTGAAACTAGAGTCAGCTTGTCTCACCTTCTTGGTATGAGCTCCTCTAGCTGTAGACTGGAAACAGACCTTCCTGGAATTAAAGATAATTTTCCTAAGTACCTTCTGGCAAGACTACAGAACCAACTAGATACAGACTGCAACTCACTCATGATATTAAAGACAGCACACGGTTCAGGAGCACCGTGATACTTGGAAGGGTATCGCCTCTGTGCCACCTAAAATGAAGCCCAAGCTATCAACATTGTCACTCCATAGGCAAGGAGACACTGGAAGGACTCGGAACATTCTAGTGGCCAAAAGAGAACCTAGTTCTCCTCTGAGACCCTGAGTCTCCTGAGTCCCAAATGGTCACTGAAGAAAAGAATTATCACAGAACCTCGCCAGAACTAAATGGCTTCTGGATTCACTCTTCTCTTCCCCTCGACTGAGCACAAGAAGCTTGGCTGATAACAATCCTGAACTTGCTGCCACAGGTGGGAAAATGTCCATGTGACACCTATCCGGGTGTACCCAGGCACATATACCGTAGGGAGCCAGGTGAACTCTGCAAGGAAGGGGAAGGAGATCCCCTTTCGGCACCTCTCGTGCCAGGCACTTCACATTGCTCTGGAAGTCATCCAACTTAAAGTTTCCCAACTGTGAGGAAGCAACTGCCCTCCCCGATTTATAATTATAAAAACCTAGAGAGCCCAAGAACCAGAGTAACTTGGGCCTGGCCACTCAGTAGAGCCTGTATTTAAACCCTGCGTGTTTCTACATTCTGTTTATTTCAAGAAACACAGGGATCTTGGTCAGGAAACTGAGCTTACTGTAAGAAAGATATACCAAAGACACAACATTAAAAGGTTATGCTATCACCTAAAACACAAAGAGCAGAGACTCCAGATCCATGCTGACTGACAATCTGAGAAATCCCTACTTCCTGTCTGGTTCCTCTTCAGCTCCTCCAAAGTTAAGGCCTTCAAAAATGTGTATCAGTCCCTTACCTCCTTTCTCACTGAGAAAGAATGCCTTCCTCCTAAAAGTCATATTTTTCCATAAGTGATCTGAAGGACAACCGGAGAGCAAGAGAACTCATGAAATTGACAGTTTTCCATTTTCTCAAAGATTAATTCACTCAAGAGTCGACCACAGTGTCACAGTTTCAAAAACCATTCATTTTTTAACCCAACAATTATCCAGATCAAAATAAGTCTCACACCAGACTCTGACCTTAAATACTGAGCACAAGAAGCATTGATTAAAAGCCTTAACTTATCCTTTTATTGGCAAACACATTCGGGGGCAGTAATTCATGGCATCTGATTCAGAAATTGATACAGAGTTAACTGCAGATTGATTAGTGCTTATTATAAAAAGAAAAAGAAGAAAAAGATTAATACTGGTATGATTCCTGGCTCAGTAAGGGACAGCCCTGGCTTGTCTCATGACAAAGGGCTCAGAGAGACACTAGTCCCATCTGTTCATCGGGAACCTGGGCAAGCCAATGCTGTGTTCTGATAAATGTTGCCTTCTCTCAGAGAGAATGCACACCCCTTCTGACAGCCAGAGTCCATCCTAACATGCTCACTCTCCCAGAAGTCCACATCACCACTCTTAATAGAAAATAGCACTTCAAGGGAAGAACACCAGATCACCTGAACTCAAAGGAAGGACTCCAGAGCAGCATAGGGGAAATAGCACCTAGGGAGACCACAATGGTTGAAAAATATGTGTTCAGTATAGTTGATGCCCCATACCCTCAGGCTCTATATGCAAGAATTTAACCAAACAAGTATTTTAGAAAACTCTACAAACAATAACTCATGACTCCACTAAACTCATACAATTTTCTTATCATTATTCCCTAAACAATATACTGTAACAGCTATCCATTTGCCATTGACAGTCTTATTGGGTACTGTAAGTAATCTGAAGATAATTTAAAGCACTCCAAAAGCTTTATATAGGTTACATGCAAACATAAGCCTGCTTTAAGCAAAAGAATGGGATGTCCTTAGTATATGGTAATCAAGGAGTGATAATGGCACTCTGAATCCAATGCCCAAGGGACACCTGAATGTGAGAAGAGCTTTATGGAAATTAAATAATACATCTAATTCCTCCAGCTCTATGAGGAGAATAACCACTATATTTACAAATGTCCAAGACACAAACTGAAAGGATCCTAGGAAGACTGAGCCAACTCCAGGTATAGAGACAGGATTTGAACTGAAGAAATTTGGGTTTCAAACTATTGCAATCTTAAATATTACACTGAACTTCCTATGATTTCCTCTGGCAATGCATTTACAAGTGCAGTCACCTTTTGTACATCTCTTCCTATGCAACAAAAGAAGTGTAAATGCTGAGAAACAGTCCTACAGGCTCTATCTTACAGCCAAGGCCTGAAGCCTAGACTAAAAATTCATCTTTTTGCCCATCCTTCCTTCATTCACCCATGGACCCTCCCCTTTTTCCCTTCCATAATCCTATAAAATAGCATGTGTTGCAATTTTCTTAAAGGACAGTGCAGGGGCTGGAAAGGTGGTTCAGTGGTAAAGAGCACTTACTCTTGAAGAAGACCTAGGTTCCATTCCATTAGGTTTGTTGCCTAAGGGTATACACATATACCCTTATATGCGATACCCCAATTGGACACATTTCTAGTGTGTCATGGTGATTTGTAAATAGGCTTGGAAACTGGCTTGGGACCCCAGGACAAGGGTGGATCTGAGGTACATATTTTACATATCAAAGCAGAAGTGACCTCCAGGTTCTCCCATCATCCCTCAGTTCCCACCTGGCATACTCTGCCTCCAACCCTGAACTTTCTAGCTCAGGGGCTGAACTTCTCCCTATATAATCCAGACATTTTGTGTATATCTCTCTTTCTCACCCTCTCTCTCTCCTCTCTCTCTCCATTTCTTTCTCCACCCTCCCCCCCATGACAACTTACCTAGTCTCCCATGAACTCTGTGACCTCTGGCAAAGAAGTACTAGAATTCTTCAAAACCCCGTTGTCTCCGGTCTGTAAAGTTTGAGATAAAACCAACCTTTCTCCGTGTGGTATGTGACGAAATACTGCTGCAGGAAGACTGGCTCTTTAGCGTCCTAGCGGCCTTCTCACCTGGATCACTGCTTTGTCCTACTTCCAAATGCACTCTCTACAAGAAAGTGTTCCATCTCCAACTATATCACCAAGGCTTACATCTGAGTCTTATCAACATCAAAATTGGGGGTGGGGGTTAAATGTAACAAAGAAACTCAGAGGAGTACTCAAAGATTGTTCTAATCTAATGAACTGGTCTGAGGTATTTCCCAGGATTCCTTGTGAAGTCCTCTATCCCTGGGATCTACATTCTAGATATTTGTCAGGTTGTCTGTTCCACCAGCCCTGCAGCCCCAGTCACAGAGTCAAATGGAACCCCTTTTCCTCCTGCAGCTCTCCTGCCTCCTCCTTTTCTGACTGCAATGCCAGGGTGGTTTTTAAAACAAATGAGAATGGCACTCAAGAGGCAAAATGAATTCACTTAGCTCTGCACTACCCTCTCCCTTGCTGTTATTTATTTTTGTGTATTTCACTAGAAGCAACATTTGTCAACGTGGCAGCAGAGAAGCCGCTAGCTAGAGAGAACTGGTTTTTTGTTGTTTGTTTTTTTTTTTTTCCGGGGAGGGGCGGGTGGTATAAAACAAATAACTTAAGCAGAACAGGATCGGCTTTGAATAAAGCTGCCGTCTGAAAGGCCAAACTGGTGAGCTCCTGCATTGTCTTCAGCAGCTGCTTTAGCACCCAAAGAAGCAAATGTGGTAGAGCAGGGAAAGCTCAAATGGCTTTTTACAGGAACAGTTGAAATGCAAGCGCATGGTCCAGCTATAGTCAAACCAAGTCCAGCAGGAGAGGGAGAAAGGCAAGGCCTACAAGATGAGACAGGAACATGCATATAATAAGTAATGGGACAGTTTTCTTTAGAAGGTGATTAAAACATCCTACAATTGAGCATGGTAGTATGTGCCTAACTCTGTCAATAATACTAAAAGCCACAGATCTATATACTTTATGTGGGTGAATTCAATTCATGAAGTTAAAAATTTTAAAGGCTTTAAAGATGAGAGGAAGAATCACAGAAATATGCTCTCTAAATAGAACTGTATACTGATTGGTATACAGAATGTTTATTTATATACATACATATATATATATATATAAAATATGTGTGTGTATACTGAAATATGTATTCATTGACATTTGTTCATTTATGTATTTATTTTGGGGAAAGTGTCTCTCTATGAAATCCAGGTTGGGTCTCCGAGTACTGTGAAACCTCAGGTAGCCTTGAACTTATGATAATCCTCCTGTCTCATTCAGAGATATCAAATATCCATGCAAGCAAAAGGGAAGCTTCAGAAAGACAGAGACTAGTTCATCATTACATTATCAAAGCCAAGCGCTGAGCCATGTGCCTAACACCTTTCTGTAACACAGCATTCAATGAATGAGTCACTGGGAGAAACATGTCACTCCTGAATGACCTAGATAAGATAGCATATGTCATTTAAAACTGACATGAAGTTAAAATATTATACTGAAACTCATGATTCTGTACAATAACAAAAAACAATAATTTTTTTAGAATTAGACTGGTCATTACTTTTATCCTTTTATTACCAGTAGCAGGGCTGGCAAGACATCTTCTAAACCCATACGGAATACTCGAAATTCCACTTATTCTGGGAAAAATGGCATGCGCCATGCAATCTGCAAGATTACTTTTTCTAAACTCACACAAATATTACTTTTTCCCTGGAATGTAATTTCTAATTTACAGCTCCAAAATATAATCTATATTTGAATTTGCATAAAACTCAACAGACCTGCAGCAAGATATTAAATTTTGAATTTGCATGCAAGAATGGTCATGTAATATTAGTCTAGCCAGGGAGATCGTGTCTGTAAACTTGAGAGCTTGTGGATGTAATGAGAAGAAAAATTGTACACTCCAATGAAAGCAAGTTGATTAAAATGCTCGGATGCAGTCATAACAGTGCAGAGGGGCAAAGTGCACTTCAAATTTCATAGACTAAGTTCTGATAACATGAGAGTCACTGCTCCCAAGCAGGGCAATGGGACATCCTGGACCTACTCCACCTTTAAATGTGACAGTGAGGCAGGACGAATGGTACTAGAGTTTAAAGGCACCTATCTGACCCTAAATACTCAGAGGGGTCTTTTGAATGGAGATACATTCTGAGCAGTGGTTTATACCATTTGGGATGGTAATTATCAGCTGTATAGTCCAGTCTGTGCACTATAGTGTGGACAGAGTTCCTTGTTCTCTCAACCACCACTAGCTTGCTGATGAGAATGTTAAACTACGTGTTCTAAAGCAACAAGAACTATGAAAGGATACATAAAGACTGGACCTCAGAGAGCCAGAACTTTGCCCTCAAGAAGCAGCTGAGCAAGTTCAGAACTTTGGAAAAAGTACTATTTAAAAATATAGGACAACACCAAGCATGGGGGCATATGCCTATAATCTCAGCAGACACAGCTCTGTGAGTTAGAGGCCAGCCTGGTCTGCAAAGTGAGTCCAGGACAGATAGGACTCTGTTACACAGACAAACTCTGTATGAAAAACCAATGGTCTCTCTCTCTCTCTCTCTCTCTCTCTCTCTCTCTGTGTGTGTGTGTGTGTGTGTGTGTGTGTGTGTGTGAGAGAGAGAGAGAGAGAGAGAGAGAGAGAGAGAGAGACAGAAAGAGAGACAGAGAGAGAGACAGAGAGAGAGACAGAGACAACAGCCAAAAAATAACTAGTTAAATGTTCTGAGAGCCTATTTATATTATTTATGACTTATTTGTAAAAATTCTAAGCAATAAATTACTTCAAAAAGAATTCTGGAGACTACTGGGATAGTTCAAAACTATAATATCAACTGCATTCAGGAAACTAGGGTAAAGATTATCATGAGTCTGTGGCCAGCCTGAACATGGCAATTATTAAGAGAACCAGGAATACATGGTGAGACCTTCTCTCAAAAACAAAGCATATGGCAAGAGAGATGGTTTACTGGTTGATAGCATGTACTGATTTTGCAGAAGGCTCAGATTCAGTTTTCAGCATCCACTTCAGATAGGTCACAACATCCTATAACTACAGTTCCACAAAATCTAATACCCTCTTCTGGACTCCTCCAACATCTACACATACTCACATATTGATAATCAGACAGACTCTCTCAAAAATTAAAAATAAATCTAAGACTCAAGAAACAGAATCCTGGTGTTATATAAATGTTTGAGACCAGTCTGGTCTACACAGCAAGTTCCAGGCCAACTATGACTATACGGTAAGACCCTATCTCAGGGGTTTGTGGGGGGCGGGGGGATACACATATGGGGCTGTTAAGATGGTTCAATAGTTAAGAACACTTGCTGCTCTTACATAATAATACCTAAGTTTAGTAGCCAGTATCTAAATCAAACAGCTCAAAACCATCTGTTACTTCATTTCCAGGGGGATCCAATGCCCTCCTCTGCCTTCTATAGTTATTTGCATAGATACACACACACAAACAATTAAAAATAAAACTTCTTTAAAAATACAAGTAGCTCAAACAACTGAAGAAAAGCGGGTAACATTTATGTCTATATGACATCATAAAAGACATGGTTTATGGATTATAAATAATTACACCTAACCACCTGCTACAGGAGGCTTTGTGAAATATGTTCTTACACAACCTCACAGCCACTCCCTGAAACAATAAATATGGTTAATCTCACAGTTAAGAAACTGGGTCTCAGGTAAGATAACTTTCCAAACACATATGTTAACTAGGAAGCAAGAGATCCCACATTTGACTCAGTATTCTGTCTATCATCAATATGAATCTCAGTGAAATCAGTTCTAAGAATAGCAGACAAATTCACTGAGAGTATAGGCACCCAACAAAGACAGGGGTTCTCTCCTGCCTTTCCACTATGAGAATGTAGCAGCCATTCTTATCTAATGAATTAGCACGCCAGTGAAATGTGTAGGACTTCAGCTATGAATTCAGATAATCTACACAACAGTACCAAAAGAAAGAAAATTCTCTGCCTAGAATTGTATACCTAGCTAAATTATCTATATAGATGACACACAAAATAGAAATATCCTAATCAAACAAACAACAAAAAACATTTACTACTAACAAATACTCACCAAAGGAGATTCTACAGACTATAATCTAGGATGAACATTAAACTTAAGAGGAAGGTTTGAAATTCAAAAATCAAGATTGACTAAAGAAGCTTGTGAACATATAAATAATGCTTAGAAAATGGATAACATGTCTAACCAAGTCAACTACCCAGGGCTCTTGAAGATGAACCTACAACCAGCAACTTCCTAAAATAGCATAATCCATAACTACACTCTAAATACTAGTCCTTAAACACACAGGTAAGTGTAGTTCTCACCCCTCATCAAGGAATCTTCTCTTTGCAACAGATGGAGACCATTACAGAAAACCACAGCCTGTCAAAATGCAAAGTTGTGGGGCTGGTCCCAGTAGCTACATCTAGAAAATGACTCCTGCACCTATGGGCAGGGGAACATTGCAGAAGAGACAGTAGAAAGATTAAGGGCAAAAAGATCAGGAGTTTGCTGTAAGACTGTGTCCCCTAGTAATAACATAGTCTATACCCATTAAGTTCACCAATAAGGCTGCCTAAACACTACCTGAACAAGGACAGCAATAACAGCCATGCCAAAGTGGATAGGGAAAGACCATGAGGTCTTGACACTACACAAAAAACTATAGGCAACCAAGGAACGCTAAGAGCATGGAAAATATCTTATCCATGAAAGAGGACACTAAATCATCAGCCCTGAAAACATACAGACCAAACAGGTTTTACTTTCGATCATATATGAATATACATATACACATATGCATGTAACAGCAATTAATGTCCCCAATGTAGGAGATTAGGGAAGTTGTCATGGGGGTAGAGAAAAAGAGAGGGAGAGAGAGAGAGAAGAGAGAGGGAGGAAAAGAAACACACAAATTGTCTGGATTATACAGGGAGCAGACCAACCCGAGCTGGAAAGTTCAGGGTTGGAGGCAGAGTATGCCAGGTGGGAACTGAGGGATGATGGGAGAACCTGGAGGTCACTTCTGCTTTGATATGTAAAATATGTACCTCAGATCCACCCTTGTCCTGGGGTCCCAAGCCAGTTTCCAAGCCTTTTCACAAAGCACCATGACACACTAGAAATATGTTCTATTGGGGTATTGCATATACACCCTTAGGCAACAAGCCTTCAAAAACACATAAACTTAAGTAATACTGAAATGCTCTAGCAATCAGTGTGATAAGCAATAGCCACTTCCATCCACTGTTCTCCTCCTTGGCAGTGACAAAGGAAACCTTTCCAAGGAGGCTGACAGTCATCCAGACAGCAAGCATTATTTTAAAACAACACCTACCCCCACCTATGATCATTTTAGTTCTGAGTGAAAGCCTTTATTGCACAGCCACACCTTGACTCTGTACACTGCAATCTTATTGAAAGATGCTTTTGATTTAGGTATATTTTGTCAAGAATTTCTAATTATGTTTTACAATTATGTCTTTTCTTTCAAGCCCCTGACGCTTCAACCATGGCGCCTCAGAAAATTAAATGAAGATAAACTCTTGTCAATCAGAGCTGGCATCTCTCCCAGCGCCAGCCCCACTACCAACCTCCTCTGGTTACTAGTCCCAAATGCTGCCAATCAAGTGGAATTCTTGCATACCAGTTGTCATTCACTCCTGTCTAAATGATGCTGGTCAGACTTCATTAGGAACAATGTCCTGATCAAAAGCTGCAGAACACAGAAGCAGCAGCTGGTCTCCTAGCGCTAGTATCTGGCACAATTCCCATTTCTAGAGGAGGTAAGCAGGGTCAGCTGTACCTTGCCAGGATCAAAGAGACAGGCAGCAAGTTACATTCACAGTATGTTTCATGCTGCTATGAGCTCTATGTCTTCTGCCCAGTCTGCCCCCAAGTCGAAGACCCACTAAAGTCTTGGGCTTTCTATTAAGTCTTCTTAGGCAGGATGACAACTGGGAGTTTAGCAGTCCTCTCTTTCATTAGCTGGTTATGCCACCAGGGAGTAAAGCCAAGCTGCTTATTTGTTTCTGATCCTCCAGCAAGCAGGCTCAACCCTTCCTCTCACAGCACACACCGGCTTATGCATTCACAAACTATTTTTCTGCATACCACCTAGACAGCATTTACAAATGTGTCAAAGAAATATAAAGTATACAAATTTTATCTCAAGTAGCTCAACCCAAAAGCTTATTTTCATCTATGTTAGACAGTAGTGAATGTGAACAATGCTTGTTTACACAGAAATGAATAAACATGCAATAATAATAATACAAAAAGACAATGCTTAAACTGTGAGCTTCTATTAAGAGTAGAATTTGGTTCAGTGGTTTTCTCATAACTTGCAAAACTCCCTGGTACATAGGTGGACTATTCCATCTGCCCCCAGAGGGAGTATAGGAAGTTCCACACCCAAAATTAACCATGCCAGGCCTTCCCTTCAATCCCAGATGTGTGTCACCACATGAGGAACCTGAATGTATCAACACACAGGTGCAAATGACTCAGAGGTGGGCCACTCACATCATAAGAGGCATTTACCGGGATTCAGAGTGAATCAGAAGTTCAGTTATTAGTAACAGAAGTGGTTATTTAAATGTATGATTTCATCCTAATTAAAGCTAATGGGAGAGAGAATTTGCATTTAGCTGCCTAGTAAATAGCTCTGCTATTTCACTTTTAGTATCTGAAAAATATTAACTAGATACAGTTTTTCAGGGCAGGAGGGTTGGGAGGTAAAGATGGTGGGTTGCTACTCCCATACACCAAAGATTGGTTTCATATAATATTCCTTTCACTTAGAGCTTTTTAAAAGCCTTCCTCCATCCCACCTAGGCTAGAACCTAATAAATCATTTTATCTTAGAAAGCGAAGAGTCCAGTGCACCTAAGAAAACTACCCAGGGACACTAGAGAAACATCTTAGAAAACGAAGAGTCCAGTGCACCTAAGAAAACTACCCAGGGACACTAGAGAAACATCTTAGAAAGCAAAGAGTCCAGTGCACCTAAGAAAACTACCCAGGGACACTAGAGAAACATCTTGCATGCACATTAATAACTGTGGGATATCTGATTAGGAGAATGCAAAATATGAAGCCATTAATAGCAGCCCTCCTCTCCCTCCTCTACACTGATTACCAAAAGAACAGCAGCAGCTGAATCACAGCTAAGTCCAATTCACAAGGGACCCTGGGCAACAAAGAGGAAAAACCACTACAATGGTGCTTCTCAGGGGGAAGCTGCTTTAAGTCATTTTGATTCAGGCTCAATCAAGCCTGCCACAAACCAGTAAGCAGGTACAAACACAAGAAAGGATTCCTTTCCTTTCTTGCCTCCTAGCCCTTAATTGCCCTGCCTACTAAACTGCCACTTGGATGGCCTCTAGAGAAACCCAGCTCTGTCCAAATACACACATCACCAGCTTCAATGTTTACTCTGTGAGCACAAGCAACACCAGCCTGGAGAAAAGTTGCTGAGCCCCGGGCTGCCAGCTCTCACTCTCAAGAGAAGAGCCATCTTGCCTAACCTGTAAATTGGTGGAATGCTGTACTTTCTAGGCCTTTCAGTATCTCTACCTATCAAGAGTACCCATCCCCTGGAGTTATAAGCCAACTAATTTACAAAAAAACACTAGGATCCGTACCAAATACAGGCAAGGTATGCCCTGGTACATGGATGCACAGACACACACAGTACCACAAGTACATACAAAAAGCAAACTAAAAATTAAAAGGAGGAAAGAAAATGGAAAAACAAAAATAGGATTTGCGCATGTGGCTGAGACACACAAATAAAATAAATAAACTAATCAGTTAATTAATCTTTTTTAAAGAAAATCTGCTACAAGGGAAATGTCTGGCTTCTATTAGCCAGCTGGCTGTCAGCCTTCAGCAATATATTTCACATCTCTTTGTCTCAATTTATTCATCTATACTATTAGAGTAATTGGGTTTTTTTTTAAGATTTTTAACAGATTGTGTGTATGTCTTCGAGTACACGCATGTGGGTGCATGAGTGTGTGTATGTGCTGGTAAGAAGAGGGCACTTCTTGATCCCTTGGAACTGGAATTACAGGTGATTGTGAGCAACCCTATGTGGGTGCTGCTCAGGTATACAGCATGCCTAAAGCTGTCAGACCTTCTGATTTTGATCTTCCAGCTCCGGAGAAACCTCAGGCTGTGTGCACTCTAGGCAAGCATCTACCAACTGAGCTCTACTGTCATGCCAATCTGGGATTTTTGTATGACACTCCATGGTTTTTCAATATTGCTACACACATTTGAATTTTAGGAACACTGAACAGCATCACAGGAACCACACCTGTGGCTGACTGTGCCCCTGCTGATATAAGTATGGGACTTCTGTCCAAAGCAACTAACAGGATCTCCTGGAGAAACTGCATCAGGAGTTTTCACCCATTTACCAGAGAAGTGACCCTTCTCGTGGACTCAAAGCACTGAAGGGCTAAGCACAGGAGAAGATGCTGCAGCAGGTATCTCCTTGCTGACTTACAGCCTGCACACTGAGAAGCAAAGCACATGATTGATGAGCCTCAAAGGTGATGCAAAATGCTAATCAGCTTTAAACTGACACTGGGTAACACAGGTAAATTGATAGTTCCTCTCCAGTAATCCAAACACTTCTCATGCAGAATAGCAGGCAGGGATAAAGATGAAGCGATAACACTTCAGAGCCTTCACAAAATACCCCATTAATCTAGGCCATAAACCTACAGCAAATTCTCACTTCTCTCCGAGAACAGGAAAATACCTTAGCACTGAAAGTACCAGGGGAAATGTTCAAGTCAAAACAAATCAGCCAGCAGGTTTGTCCGTGTGCTCCAGAACTGGACTGCACTTCTGAGCTGGCCTGGCCTTACCTTCATCTCTTCAGTCTCCTTGCCCAAGTCCAGATCTGGAAGGAGAGGCTAGTTGTGGAGCACAAATGAGTGGCTCGTAAGAGGGAGGGTCAAAATAGATCATTGGATAAATGACTACATAAAAGATTTCTTCCCCAAAATGGGTGGTAACAAAGTTTACAAAGTAACACCTTAAGCATGCCTTCTTCAACAATAAACATGTCAATTCAACAAAATACTGAGAAACCAGTAATCCTAAGGAATGTATGTACAGCACAATCGCATGGTGCTGGCCTAAATACTGGAAAGGCAGCATTAAAGTCGGATCCTGCCTAAGCACTAGAAATGAAATACTATTATCAGGTGTTGTCCTAAGTACTGGAAGTATAGCGCTAAAGAAAACAAAGTCCCCATAGTCTTGCCTTCCATACCGGAGCCTAAAAACTGATTGGTAAAGTAAGTGTTACACATACTTTAGGTTAGAAGGAGCTCACGAGTTTCACTCAGTACTGAATGAGCTATTTTCTCCATTGTCTTCATTCAACAAACATGCCAGCAGGCCCCAGCCTCTGTGCCAGTCACTTACACAGGCTGCCAAACTGACAAACACCATTCCAAGAGTCTTCCTCTGAAGAACCACACTTGGTGGTGTCTGTGACCTCTTTTGTGGAGCCCTGTGCCTCTGGAAAAGGAAAGAGTCCACAAGGTTTGGGAAGGAGAGGGGTTTCACCTGCTCATTTTCTTCAAACTACTTCCATTCTACATCATTACACATAAGCTAAGAGCAGAGATCTCATAACGCCTGCTGCACCACTTCCCTGTTAAACCTATTTATGTTCAGACCACACTGCATCCATTCAGAGTCAACAAGACAACTCTGCTACCTTCTGAAGAGAAGGAAGGGCCCGCTTCCTTGAACAATCAAGTCTAGCATCCAGTTTCATCATGCAAAAGATAGATTTTAGACAACTGGCAATTCAGGAGTCTTCATTCTTCTATTACCGACCCAAAATCTATCCCATGAAACTTATCTGAGAACTTGTGCTGCCCTACATGACGGGGTGCATGAAAAGACAACCCCTTACACGATAATTCTGGATCAAAGATGTAACACACAAAAATAAACTTCTGTCCTACAAATTAACTACCCAAACCTGTAGTGTTGCAGTAGACTGGTTTGAATATCAAGTGTGCTTGATCCTAAGAGCCAGATTCCTGTGACCTATCCCACATTTATGGAATAAGGATTCCCTGAGGGAAAATGGCAGAATGTCTGTTTTGTTGACATGTGCTTCTAATATGTCTTAATTAGGGACATAAATATTTGATCATAGAAATGTCTATAAAATCAATAAACTGAAATACAAGAAAACAAACTAACTTTAGTAAGAAAGCTATATGTGAATTGTTCTTTCATTTGATTGTAAGCAATACTAATAAAGATTAATACAAGATATTGGGCACTCCTACACTAGAACTATAGGACATTACTACATCAGACAGAGACTCTCAACTCAGAAGACCTTAGTTGATATAGACATTTGTATTTTGACGCCCTTAAATTTAGGCTTACCTACAGAAATGAACTATGGAAATAAATAAACAAAACGTTCACATAGGCAGACAAGAAAATGAAAACAAAAAGTTGTTGTCTTGCACTTGAGGAAGGTGAGCTAAGTACCTACGGTTTAGGGGAAAGCCCCAACAAGAAAGCACTCAGATATTTCAGGTTAAAATTTGATATATAACCAGTAGACAGACAGACAGGCAGGCAGGCAGGCAGGCAGAAAGGACAGATGGGTAGACTGGAAAGGGAAATAGAAAGTAGGGTGTAGACATATACAGAGTGGTTAGGTAGGAGGGGGGTAGAGAGACATACGGACAGATGGGAGCGTGAATGGCAGGATAGATTGATTCAAAATAAAAAATCAATGTGTGGTAGGACTGGACTGTGCTCCATCCATGCCTAAGGATCCCCACAATTTAGCCCTTCATCCTGCCCTTTACCCCAGTGAACCAAAATTCATTGAGAAAACAAAACTCATCTATTTATCTTAAGCATCCATTTAAAAAACAAACAAACAATGTACAGTCCTAAGTAATCAACGGAAAGTACTTTCTTTACATAAGGGGGGGAAGGAAATAGAGAGGAACAAAGTTTTCTTGGCACTTGAATGTACAGCATCAGAAAAATGGCAGTCCCTCAAATTCCATGTGTGGAAGAGCTCTTCGCTTGAAGCTAAAAATGGGAAATTAATTTTCAAGTCTCTTGTCTAAGAGACAGCCTTTAAAAAGGTATTAACCTACATTTGGAGATTAATGCAAACACAGCCATCTTATTTTAGTGGGTACAATCCAACTTTTATTAAGACAAAGACAGATTCAGAGTAATTAAGAGCTTGTCCAATACCCAGAGTTTTATGACTCTAAATATTAGCGAAGCTGGCATTCTTACCAGCTGCTCCTCAGAGCTACAGCATTATAAATCCTCAGTGGTAATGAAACACCAGCTAAGAAGAGGCTGAATAAGTCTCATTTAAAAGCCAGCCTTCCCATGGAGAACTACACTAACTTTAACATAATGTATAGCCCCTTTTAGAGCATTAATAGTACTGGGGAAAGGTGAGCCTTTTGAGATTTGTTATTAAGGATTCCTAAAGAAGATAAACAAACCCTAGGGAGGGTTTTAACAATCTTGAAGGTTGAAAGGCTCCCTGTGCCAAAGCCCAGGAAGTCTTTGTTGATTTGGGCAGTAAAGGACAGTACACCCACACTATTCCCCATTGTGCTAGCAGTGGCTCACCTCTGAGACACATCCTCAACACTATGCACTGTTTACACACTAGGACAAAGCCGCAAATACTGTAAACACTCTCTCTCTCTCTCTCTCTCTCACACACACACACACACACACTTCAGAGTTATCAAAAATTTTGACGCATCTCAATAGACTACAATCTCTACTACCCAAGTACATTTTTAGTTTGGTGTTCTGGTTTTGCTTTTCTATTTTTAGGAGAGACACTGTGAGACCAGTATGGCCTTTAATTCCTGGTCCTCCTAATTCAACCTCCTATCCTGTCTCAACCTCCTGAATGCTGGAATCAGAAGTCTGCAAAGCTACCATACCTAATCCAAATTACTATTTAAAAGCTGTGACCTTAACTGCTCCTTTCTCAAGGAATTAGTCAGCACCTTCAAACTTCTCAGCCACCTAGCTGAGGACACTCACCGGGTATCACCAAAATACCGTGACAACTTGTCATCACTTTTCCAGGCTTCCGAAAATCAAAAGACCTCATACAGATTTCTTCTGTACTTAAAAGAGCACCAGGGAATTGGTCACAGACTGACTATATCATAGCTGAAAAGAAGTCTCCACTCTGATGTCTCATTGAATTTGCTGTCCACTGAAATGCCAAGGACTAGCTATCAACAACAATCACTGAAAAGAAGTCTGTCCTATCAGGCCAGGTTGGCATGTTCTCTATGCATTTCCCAGACCACCAGCACTTCCCTACAACCTAAAGGCACGAATAGATAACACATGAAAAGGTGGTAAAAAGAAAACACATCATCACAACAACAGAAATCAAGCTGACGAATATCATGTGCTCTGCTCTCGACAGACACTCTACCACGGCAAGTCATACTGGAATGACTGATACTTGCCATTCTCTGCCCATGGGCACCTGGCCCTCTGAAAAACAATGTCCTCTCCCTAAGGCACAAGCATTGTAGAAAATAAGACCAACATATCACACTTTTCAACTATTTGAAGATAATGTCAGAATACAGTAAATCGTCTTTTAGGGAATTTTAAAAGGGATCAAAATGAACAATGTTGCTTTTATTAAATATTTTTGCTTTTATTCCCAATAATATAATTTCTTCATTCCACAGGAGAAATGGTCTTCTTGACCATTACCTCTTATGAAATCAAAGTAGGAAGAAAACGAAACCAAAGGGCCTGGGAGACGCTCAGATTTAAGGACAGATTTAGAATTCTGTTTAAATAAGAAGACAGTGGCATGAAGGTGTGTGACACATGCTACAGATACCTAAAAGCCAAACAATCTCAAGGCAATGAACATAGAGCCCACAAAACATTTAAAACTCCATCTGTATAACACACTCAGATTCGCAACTGAGAAATGGCAAATAAAAAGGCTCTGCGGAGCATGAACACTACACAAACGTTAGCTGTTAATAAGAAAATAACATCTACTGCTTGCCTGGCATTTGCCATGGGTCAGGTGGCGTGTTGATCGTGTCAAATACACCTCCTTATTGAACTGAAACACTCAGCAATGTCACCCCCATTTATAACTAAGGAAATGAAGCTCAAGGGGGTTAAATTACTCCACCAAGGTCACCCAAGTGACAGCACTGATTTAATCAAGTCTTTCCATAGAATATTGAGTTTTGAATCCACTGTGGACAAGGCCAGTGTTTGCTATTCCCATCATCCATGTTGCTGCATGCACCCCAAGGGCTTTACCAAGGACTCAGACCTGGTTTTGACACTGTATTTCTGATGGCTATCTGTAACTTGAAGGCATTTTTCCAAGCACAGGTCTCTAATGTCCAAAGATTATGGTGTCATGGTTAGCTTCAGAAAACCCCAAGAATTTCATGTGGTCTGTTAGCTACAGACCCCCTCCCCAATATTGTATACACACAATAACAATCAAAGCTTAGAGCTATTTGTTATGTTAAAGCCTTCTGGCTGGGGTTCTTAATGATACTTAGGACAAGGCTTAAATACACTAAAAATCCTCTGTACATTTGTTATTTTCATTTCAGCTTTACAAATGTGTCAACTCAGACATGTAGATATTACAGGAAGCTGAGATAAGAATTCTTGCTGTCTCCCTGACTTTCCCAAGACTTACAAACAACATGGGTTTATGACTTAAACCAGGTTTCTTTTGTAGGACCCTGAGTTCCCTGGGGGAATACTTAAACATTACTCATTGACTGTTTATAAGGCACCAACAGCAAAGTATGCTTCCACCCAAGTTTAATTTATGAAAGCAATGGGTTTGTTGGGTGAATTTACAGAGCATGGGTGAGGATTACTGACAGAAGTGTGGGAGACCCCAAAGCAGCCTCATTACCAGTCTGACTCAAGCATGGAAGGCTACTCTCACAACTGCACAGATACAGCTCACCATTCAGTTAATCTTTCACAGAGAATATAATCAAGCACCTCTCAATCAAGCTCCTCTCACTATGTGTGCCACATGCAACTAAAGCAGAATCCCATACAAAGAGCCAAATGTACCACAGAATGAGCTTGAGATCAGTTAACAGTCCCCTAGTCTTTCCTCCTATGAAAAAAATTTGAAAAGTCAATGGACCTAATCTTGAGGGTCGCTTACAAGCACCCATTGCTGTCACAATGCAGTTGATGGTTGCTTTGCTCAGAACACAGGCCATACACAACACTTTCTACACACATAAGGTGACAAAGTGGGCATATAAATTAGCAGATATTCAGATGGACCTGATAATTTTCTTTTATGAAATCAAAGAAAACATCACTGAGGAAAACAGAAGGATACTGGGGCTCTAAGGAGATGACAGAAACCAAAGAAAGCATTAATATAAATCTCAGCCTGATAAACTCTGTCATAACAACAACAAAACTAACACTAAAGAAAACATAGTTTGGAAAATTATTAGTGATGATTGTTACAAAGGTAATTAAAATATAACAAAAACTGATAAACCAGTGGAGGGGGAGAATTCCTAGACACCAAACCACTAGAAAACAAATATAACTGGGGCTCAAACTGACATACAAAAGTAAATAGAAAACTAAAATGTTACATGATATGGCTATGAGAGAAATACCTAAGACTTGATAGGTCAACCGTTAAAAGAAGTTTTACAGCTCTTGTGGAGGACCCAAGTTTTATTCTTAGCAGCTCTGGGAGATCAGACACACTCATCTGGCATCTGCAACCACCGCACTCACTAGTACATACCCATACATACACGCATGGATACACACATAATTAAAAATGAAATTTTTAATCTTTTAAAAACAATTACCAAATATAAATAATGATCATTCCTCAAGGCCACTTGATAATATGCCCATACTATAAGCAATATACTGATAAAACTTCAGTACAACTTAATCAATGCCCTGTTGCTATCCCGCAACTGAGGAGGTGCTTCCAGACTTAAGGGAGACAAGAATTCTATGTGCAAATAAGGTTAGGGGAAATAAGAACACACAGTTGAAAACTTCTATTAGACAAAGCATGGCACCATGTAATGCACCAACCTCTTGTCATTAAGTTACCAATTATGAAGTCATTTAACAACATAGGTAACTTGGGGTTTTTCACTTCTGCTTTACTTGGGAGGAATGGAACTTCTGTTTCTGAAGTCTTGCTATGAAGCCAGCTGAGGTGGATTTGAAACTCACTCCAAAACCCGATTGTGATCCTCCTGTCTCAGCCTTCTGAGTGTTGGGATTAGAAGCATGTGTCACCTACCCTAGCTCTTTAAATACTTAAACAAGACACTAAACTAATTTGTTTTGATGTTTTGACTATACCACCCTAAAAGAAATGGTCACATTGCAGGTAAATTCTAAAAATAAAAGTCTGAAAATAGAAAATGTATTTTCTTCAAAAAAAAAAAAAACCTCAAAAAGTTTTTCTTTCTAAAAATATTATTGCTAGAAATGTCTGTACACACAAACACACACACACACACAAACACACACACACACACACATACATTATTGAACAGGATCTCAAATAGAGAGAGGAGAACAATTCTCACACGCTCTACGCACAGGCTTCCTCTGGACAGAGTTGAAGGGATGGGAGAGTAAGGAAAAGGAAGCAATGAGAGAGGACAGACAGACAGATGTCACAGATTGCTCACCTTTAAGTTATATCTTGCTTGAAACACTTCACCCCTCACAGAGAAAAATGAAGCTTAATGTTGAACCCAGTGTATTTCAGTTCTATTAGAAACAAGAACCTAACATAACCTACATGTCACACATAAAAAGAAACCCACAAATATATCACAGATACTTGCTATGTAGGTATACTGTAAAATCTAGTTCACAAAATGATTTTTCATGCTTTTTCTACTAGGAAAACACTCAAAAAATCCAATGTTCATATAATTTTTGTAACATTCCATAGCTGGTAAACACTGGCCATTTTCCATGACACGGAGCAGAAAGAGCAGATTAAATCTCAGTTAGCTCTGAAATTAATTCTCTACAGCTTTTTAGGAAACTTATATCTCAGAGAAGGGTTCCGCTGACTAGTTCCAACCTGTCTCTTCCAAAAGGAAAATGTGATCTGAAAAAAAATTAAAGCCACAACAAGCACCTACCATCCTGCATATTGTCTGTATGTTCTCAAGAAATGTCTTATATATGAATGCAACTGTCTGTCCCTTATTTTAATTTTTATTAAAAACGTGTCATTAATGACTGAACTATTTTCCTATGGTAAAAAGAAATTAATCAACCTAAGCATCAAATAAAAAAGAAAGCCTTGCCAGGAATGGCAGCACATTGGAAAACAGAGGCAGGGAATATCTGTGAGTTTGAGGGCAGCTTGGTCTACATAGGGAGTTCCAGGCCAACCAGAGCTACAAAGTTAAGACCCTGTCACTATCCCCACCAACAAGTAAAAGAAAATCTGCCTGCCTTCCTCAAAAACACAAGGCGTCTACGCAATCATTCTGAAGTGTGCTCACTAACTTCATCTGTAGGTAACACAAACACATCCCTGAATCCAAGGCAAACCCTGACTTTAAAGTGCATTTTTTAAGCTTTTCTGAGAATATCCTTCATTTTTCACAGTGACTGGTTTGTGGCAGCCTTGTGGAAGGTTTTAAAGGGAGAATAAACTGAGCAATCAGGATAGCAGCCATGCAAAGCCAGCATATAAGGAAATGAAATTCCATGTTCCCCAAGAGGGCATTCCCCCTCTGAACCTCACAAATTTCCTTCCTCCTCACTCAAAGCTTCTGTCACAAGCATCAACAAACTCCTCCACTTAGGGACCCACTTCAACTTCACACACATTTCACAAGGACAGCTTCCACTCCAAAACCCCTTAATTGGAGAATTCTAGGCTCCATCACTAAGGTACAGTCCAATCCTCTTTTGACTTATTTTGAAATAGATTTTGCTAAATTGCCCAGGCTGCCCTTAAATTTGCAACCTTCCACCTCACTTCCAAAGTAGCTAGGATTACAGTCTGTGCCATCACAAGCATCAGTATATAGAGTTTCAACAGGTGGATTAAAAGAAATGTTAAGGAGATCCTATTAAACTTGAATCAGCCTCGCAACAATTCTGATTCAATTTAAACAAAATGTGGTCTCAATATTGTGGAATTTCATAAATTACCCAAGATGGTTTTTAGAAATGGTCAAATGGGTTCATATATGCATATATATATATATATATATATATATATATATATATATATATACACACATATAAGGGAGGGAGGGAGGGAAGGAGGTAGGGAGGGAAAGTGTGTGTGTGTGAGAGAGACAGAGAGAGAGAGAGAGAGAGAGAGAGAGAGAGAGAGAGAGAGAGAGAGAGAGAGGACCTAGAAATAGGAAACAAAAATATTGGAAAAGAAATAGGAATATACACACTAATGTACTTTAGAAATCAGTATGACTCTAGATAAAGATATGAACTGTATGATATTGAAGCAAAAATAGGCAAATCAATCAACAGAGCTAACTAGAGTATCCAGAAATAGAACTAAACAGAAATAAATGGATAATTGATTTTCTACCAAGGCGCCAAGAATAATCAATGGGAGGGTGGTAAAATGCAATGCCAGAGAAAGTAGGTAAAGCACAGGGGGAGACAAACCTTCACTCTTACATCACACATTAAAAACCTTAGATGGATCACACAGCAAGGAATCAATTAAGCTTGCAGGAAAAAAAAAACAGAACAACATTTCTGCTAACCTAGGGAAAATAAAGATTTCTCAGAGATGACATAAAAGAAACATGTAGGAGAAAATAAGATGAACTCTACTCATCAAAATTTGTAAAACTTCTCTCCCAAAACACCAACAAGAATTTAAAAAGGCAAGGAAGAGGCAAGGAAAAATCATTAAAGAATTCTTCATAGAATGGTGGTATACACATGAATTTCCAGGAATGCTGAGGCAGGGGGATCCCTGAGTTTGAAGTCAACCTGAGCTACACAGTAAGATCCTGTCTTAACAAGACCCAATTCACCATCATTAATCATCAGGAAAGCACAAATTAAAACCACAGTGAAAACCCACTTTTTATACCCTTGTAACATTAAAAATAAGTGAGCATGCCCCTGGTATATTTGAGAATGTAAAGTAATGTTAACACAATGACAATATAAACACTAAAAAACACTTTGGAATCCCATATTGACAATTTCTTATAAAGTGAAGCATGTACTTACATATACTATGTTACACTTCTATTCTTAAGACTTTACAATAAATAATTGAAGACATATGCCCATAAAAAAATTCTCAAACTTGTATATGACTGGTCATTACAGCTTTAGAATTAGTAGGCAGACATCTGAAACAACTCAAATGTCTATCAAGAGAATAATTTAAACAAATTCTGATATCTCTATACAACGGTGTACTACTCAGCAATAAACGGCACGTATTCAACATCAACTGATATAGAAAAATTATGTATGCATGTATGTGTGCTGTGTGTATGTGTGTGCATGTGTGTGTTAGTTTCATCCCATTGCTGTGATAAAACACTCTGACTATTAGAGGAGGAAAAGGCATACTTGGCATGTACTTCCATGTCGCAATCCATCATTGAGGGAAATCAGCACAGGAACTGAAGCAGGAATCTGAAGGCTGAACTGCTTCTTGTTTGTGCAGTATCACCTTGATCTAAGAAACTCAACTCACAACCAAGGAAGTCCAGCAGGGACCAGAGGACGCTGCTTGCTGGCTCAGAGGCTCATGCTCAGCTACCTTCCTACAGAATAGTGGGACCCACATCAATTAACGTTCAAGACAATCCCCCACAGAAATGTACACAGGCCAATCTGATCTAGGTAATTCCTCAAATGAAGCTGTCCTCTTTGGGTGACTCTAGACTGTGTCAAGTTGACAGCTGGAGCTAACTAAAGCAATAGATGAGATGTGGATGTGTTTGACTGAGATCTGTGTGGTTTTGCTTTATATAAACGGACTTATAAACCTTAAGATCCTCTGGTGATTCTAATGTGTAGGAAAGTTAAGAGTCATTGCTGGGGGTGGTACACAAAAAAAGTTCCCTCTAATATCCCTTTCCAAACCCTCTTCATTTGAACTCTCCTTCAGTCACTAAAAACTAAACCTGACACTGTGCACGTCTAATATTGACTCACATTTCCCTAACACTTCACCATGCTGCTCAAATCCTACATGCACATCAGATGCACAGCAGTGAACTAATTCTATTTGGTATTTCCCTGTCATGGTGTACAATCTACTTTCACAGTCACTGAAATCTAGCAATTCTGGGCACAGCTCAAAAGCCAACAATCCCCTCTGTCTGACCTGCAGACAGTCCTCCAAAAGCCTGCACTCATTTCGATAAGCCCAGCTTTCCAGCAATACTGTAGTACTTATAAGACCTCAGAAGCAATCACATGTTTTGACATCTTCATGACTTGGTCCATGCCAAGCTAAACCTCACCTGTCTACAATGAATATCCCACCTTGTGGTAACAAACACTATCATTCTTCCTCTTTCACCAAAGCTTGTTTGATCTCCCTCAAATGCACCCCCTCTCTAACATGTTCCCAAAGCTGTAATGCCTATCTCTGACCTTCCACACACCATATGGTAGTCATCCCACTGGAAACCATAGACTGTTCACAACATACTTCATCAATTGACACAATCATCTTTGTGTCCTTTTTAAATTTCCTACCTGACTCTAGAGGACTTTCTGAGGGATGGGAATCACCACTCACTCATCTTGATATATCTAGGCATTCAGTTAAATATTTGTAAGTCTGATCTGAAATCAACTAACAGTACTATATTACCATCCTGTTTCTAAACCACAATCAACTGGGCTGGGAACAGTACAACTGTCCCTGTACAGCTGCCCCCAAGACAGGGTATGTAAGTACATCTCAAATGTTGTCAAGGTGTGGTTGGTACTGGAAGCTCTCAAACCTCAACCCAAAATTCATCTCTGTAGAGTATTAAATGTTTTAAAATACTTATATCTATTATAAGTATTACTTATATCTTTTCTGTGTTTTGGTATTTTAAGATGAGGTCTTCCATAACCTCAGCTAGCCTTAGCCCTACTAGATAACCAAAAATAATTCTAAACTTCAAGTGGTCCTGCTTCTATCTCCCAAGTGCAGGATTACAAAATATCCCAAATACTAGGCAAGCACTCTGCCAAGTGAGCTACATTTTCAATCCTAAAAAATTTTTGTAAGCTCCAAATTTTGATGGCTTTTTCTGACATGATTTCTACGAAAAACTGTGTTAAAAGATTTGAGCAGTCACTAAATATTTATCTAAATTGTAACAAATTATTAAAATGAGACTAAAATCAAGAATGAGCCTACCCTACAGACAAGCATTTCCCACCCCACTTGTTCCCTGGCTGAATACTGAAAGATCCTTTTTCTGGTTACCCACTGTTCACGTGCATGAGCACTGGACACTTACCATCTGAGTCTGAGACCATAATTTGAAATTCTTAGTGAATCTGGGGAGGGAAATAACCACTGAGGGATTCTGAGCCTATTAATAGTTATCTCTAAGCGGTAACATTCAATCAAATCTTTTTCATTCAGCTCAGCAAAACAAACCAGGAAGCCAACCAATTCTGTAACCTTGAATCCTGATGCCACAGTAATTTTGCTTTCTGTGCCTTTAAAAGTGCAATGTTTTCATTTCTCTGCAGAAGTGCTGATTCCAAAAATCATGAGACAACAGCAGTCCTGTGGACTAGATTTGACATCGAGGAGAGGAAACTGAGAGACTGAAGAGACAATTCTTTCACCAGCCCAGTGATGAAGTGCTTCATGGACTTTTGAACAAGAACTTCTTTGAAGTAACAACAAAATCTCCATGCACAGATGCACAGCTCTATGTGCTAGTTTGAATGACTAATGTCCCCTACCAGCTCATTTTGAACACTTGGTGCCCACGTTTGTAATGCTGTTTGGGAAGGCTGTGGAGCTTTTAGGAAGTACAGTTTTACTGGAGGAATTGCATCAATCACTATGACCTGGTTTTGAGGGTTTATAGTCTCACCCCACTTTCTGTTCCCTTTTACTGTTTCCCATATGTTGATGAAAATGTGATCAGCCAGCTTCCAGATCCTGCTGTTGATATATATTCACCAAGAAACCATTTAATCATTCTCAGAAAGGAAACATGGCTCACCCATGAGGCTAAGACCACCACCAGCTGGTAAGTTATATCCAAAGTGTATCCTTTTACTTTTACACAACCCTTTGCTTATAAATTCAATCTATGCACACTACCTCCATAGATTAATTCTGCCTGTGTCCTCCTCACCACCTCAAAGCACAGAGCTCCAAGTGTCTGGTCTTGGCAGGTGACTCCCAGATCTCCCAGACTACTTGGCTTGTTTTCTGTCACAGCCTAAGAATCAAGACTAAGATCACTCGTCCGTTTCACTAAACTCCCATTAGAGTGTAATGAGCTGCCCCTTCTCTGATGCCAGCAGACTGGAGCATGAGGTTCAAGAGTCCACTACTTACGTAGTAACTCATTTGTAGCATCCTACTACCAAGTCAGTTTTTGACTTGTCCTTGTTAAACAGCATAAACTTTTGCCAAAGTTCCTCCTAAAGTTTTATGAATTCCAACAATGAGAAACCCAAGATATTTGCTAACACATATTTGCGTTTTGTCCTCATAAACACTTGTGGGCAGGTAACATTATCCCAACTGTACAAATGAAGAAATCTGGTCATGGTTACTTTAATAATGGGAAAGCTAAAGTTGGGAAGTAAGCAGTCAGACTTCAGAACTAAACATTAGTCACTATACTAGTAGTGAAGCCCTACAAACCCTTTTAAATATAACTTTCTCCTTTTCAAGAGAAAGAATTCCAATTTAGTTTTCCTATAATTTCTAAAAAGGTTTCAAAGAATTATACAGCCTAAGTAACACGCATACTCACACAAGAACACTTCCAATGATGAAAGCTAAGGGATAGTGTCCTGACTAAAGCTAAGGGGTAGTGTCCTGACTAGCTTTGTGAGTAACGAAGAGAGTGTTGGTGGTAATACAATGTAAGCATCCCTTGGGTGCAAGGGCTGTTATCTCTTAATGTTTTGCTTCTTCATGACTCTGTAGGGCTCTCATCAGCTGCTGAAATTACATGTCTTCTGATTGGTAGATAACAAGAGGATAGCAGCAACTCTCATAATCTCTGAAAAACTGCAGGCAACCTCCTGGAAATGGTCAAGGTTTTCACCTGTAAGTTGATATAAGTGGCAATGGTCCTTTCTGATACTGACATATTCCAGGGTAGAAAGGCAACTTTGGGACTTCTGAGAAAGAAAAGAACTTCTACTATCACCCAATACTCCTAATGGTGAGCAAGGGTGAAGTATTTATCAAGCTATGTATGAAGTAGAATTCAGCTGTATACAGAAAAGTATCCTTAGATAGAACAGTCACTAAAGGTATCTCTCATATGGAGGCTTGTAGCACAAATCTGAATTAAATGAAGGGATAAGCTCTGAGCTGAGCCAAACAGGAAAGTAGAAGAGACTACAAAAGATGTAGAATGAAGACACTCACTCCTCTAGCCTGGTCCAATCAAAACTGACTCCAGTCTTTGACAAGTTCCCTTTGTACCCGGAAACTGCTCTCACTGACTCTAGGCTCCCTTTCTGGCTACTGGAGTCTATGAAAATGTTTTTCTTCTCAAACTTTGATGATTTTCTCAGTGTTAACTCTATTTCATCTTCTTGGACTTTCTTCAGAATGAAGCCTTGCCAGTAAATGCTGTGGTCCTGTTTGTTCCTTTCTCAAAACACTTCATACCTGCTTTGTCTGTAGTTCATTAGCAATGCTAATAAATCTCCCCTCCACTTACACTAGGCAGCTTGCTTCTCTCCCCATAGTAATAGCAGAAGATCTATGATTTCTAAACCAGAATATTTCTCCCTTAAAAGCAATATACTGACCTCTTAAAAACTCCATTCAGTTTTTCCTATCATTCTAAAGCTTAAATGCTGTGTGTCCCTACAATTATTTCATTTCAAAGAAAAATACCTTTAAGCGTATCTAATACATGGACTTCTGAATTTACTCAAAAGATAAATTGGGCATGACTTTGGTTAAGAAAGGATTTTTCACTTTAACAAATGATTCATAATAGCTTTACAAATGGCCAAATCTCTATTTTATACTAAATTTGGAAGTCAATTCTCACACAGATCTTTGAGAACATATCATTAGACCAAGTGAAGCATGCCTGTACAAAGAGATTTTGCCAAGAGCCAGTCTTTGATTCCTGTCCTATACAGTCTTGAGAATTCTGTTCAATCATCACCAGCTTGAAAACATACAACCCAAGAGGTTCCTTTACAATTGTAATTCTTAAATTATAGGTCTCAGCTCAAATATATCAGTATGTTTAGCAGCCTGGCATTGCTACTTAGGAAGCTGAGACAGGAGGATCTCAAATTTGAGGACAGCCTGAGCTATAAAACTCCGTCTCCAAAATTGAGGGGGAAAAGACTTACTCACTAAAAGTCCTCCAAAGCAAGTTTCTTCTCTCTCCTGGCAGAAATATCAGACCACCAATATTCATATAGTCAACTTATTCACTTCTATTTTTCTTACAAATGTTACCATGCCCAATTACACTGAAGTCTGCCATCTCTTTGAGAAGTCTTGGACTATGATGCTCATACTGTCTGATCATCAATTTACATGTCATTTCCTTTTAATTGGATTCCATCCAACCAAAATTACAGCTGTTCTGTCTATGAAAGAATAAAGGGAATTTTTTTCCCTTTTCAACAATGCTAGGGTCCCTAGCAGGGAATCAAACTGTCACTCCATTTGCCATTAATTATCCCGTGCTACACCACTGTTTCCCTCCTGTCATAAAGCCCTGAGCCATACTCTTTCCCCTGTGATTAACAGCAGTCATGATGATGCCTTTTCTCCAATGAACCAACACAATGGGGAGATCTGGGAAGCAGGCATATGACAAGCAATGACAGGAATGCTTGAAGCACAATATGTAACTCAGAGGAGTTCCTTAAGCAAAACAGATGGATGCTGAGCTTGAGGCCCATCTTATGCATCTCAAGGGAAACACTCCCTCATCTTTCCGTTACAGTCCACTACACTACCTCAGAGGTCCTGACAGCTTTCCTGATGTCAAACCATGAGGTTAAGACAGATGCCTTCAATCCTTCAGCCTGAAATTTTTTCTTCTACCGGCATGGTGAAGATCTTACAGTGTCCTCTGTTGGACAATTCCTCCAGCAATTAAAGCTCCAATTAACTCTCATTACTTCAGCAATTCTAAACCTGTGGGTCACAACCCCTTGGGCAAAATTCTATCTCCAAAAACTATTTACACTATGATTCCTAACAGTAGCAAAATTACACTTAGGAAGTAGTAACAAAAATTATCTTATGGTTATGGGTCACCACACTGGGAACTAAACAGGTTGTACCATTAGGAAGGTTAAGAACCCCACTGCATTAGGCTATACTTTATGTTCTCTTACACTCAGGATAACAACCAGGAGGCAGCCAATATACAGAAGACTTTTGTATGAGACTCAGTTGAAGATTTATGATACTGGTCTTTTAAAACTCAGGAGCTTTAAGTGTGGAAAAGGATGACTCTGGAGAGTAGACAAGAACCAGTAAGTTCTAGATATCCACAAAGAGACTTCCCTCGTTACAAAGCGGGAGCTAATGAATACAAAATCAGTCTTCCTTGCCAAGGAAGTCCGTTCCACATCACCACCGAGAAGATGATAAGTCTGAAATCTCATGGGGGAAAAAATGGGAGTGGCCAAGAATACTCCAGATTACTTCAAACACTAAAATTCTACAAAATTAACTGATAAGCACTTGTTACAATGCAGATGTCTATGCTTTTAAACAGCAGCAGCTTCTGAACACGCACACAAACAGGCACACAGAGAATGTGATCATAGTAAACAGTCCATTGCACAAAGGACTCGAGGTGGGAGGGCATTATGGAAGAATGCTGCCTGGATTAAATGGGCTGGGGGAGGCATTACAGTCAACCATTCTTTAAAGGATTTATTTTTACTATTTTTGTTATTTTATGTGTAGGTGGGGTGCTGCACAAGTACAGTGTCTGAACTATCGAGAAGAGGGCACTGGATTTTCTGGATCTGGAGGTACAGGTGGTTTGTAAACTGCCTAATGTAAGTGCTGGGAACTGACCCTGAGTTCTCCGCAAGAGCATCAAGCCCTCTTAACCACTCTAGTCCCTGTGTCCACCATTTAATGAGCATGATCATGCTCCAGGATGTATCCATATCTACATCTGATGGTGGGCCTGTCCTAAATGAATACCTATGACCTTTCCTAATGAAAACCCTGTGTTTATGAAGAGACACTGCCTTGGGACCTATCCCCGCAGCTCTCCTTAACCTCTCTTCACTATCCTCCTGGTATATCTGCTGACTTTTTGCTTAAGAATGGATGGACAATGAACATAACAGAGAGCCTTTCAAAAGATCAGAGGCATATCTGGACAGCTCATGTCTGACAAAAGAACAAAACAGCTTCATGGGAAGAGATGGTCTCTTCAACAAATTATGTTCAAACAACTGGCTATCCATATGGGGGAAAAGTATTTTCAAGCCATAGTTCCCCGTGTAGGAAAAACTCTGAATGAATCACAGACCTAAATGTAAAAGCTAACAATCTAAACATTCTATTTAAAAACAGCTTTGTGACTTTTAGGCAGATTTCTTAGCTCTGATACCAGAAACATGATTCATAAAAGAACAAACTGATACTTGGACTTCATCAAAATGTAAGACTTCTGATCTGTTTCTTCATTGCCAACAAACATTTCTAGCATTCTGCATGAAGAAAAGGGTTAAGTGAATGAATTACATTTTTAATCCTAATATTTTTTTAAATTCCTGCTCTTCAAAGGACTCTGTTAAACGTGGAAATACCAGCTTCTGAAACCTCAAATCCCATCCCCCTGTGACACACTTCCTCCAACAAGGCCACACTTAACTCCAATAAGACCACATCTCCAAAAATTCCACTTCAAGTGAGTCTATGAGGGCCATTTCATTCAAACCACCACAATATATGCTAATAAAAACAAAATTAGAGGCTGGGTGAGTGGCATGCACCTTTCCTCCCAGCACTCAGGAGACAGAGGCAGGCAGATCTCTGGTTTTGCAGGCAGCTTATTCTACAGAGTTAGTTTCAAGACAGCCAGGGTTATACAGCAAGACCCTATCTAAGGAGGGAGGAAATTAAACCTTTTAAATTATTTTTTTTTCTTTTTTTTTTTTGGTTTTTTCGAGACAGGGTTTCTCTGTGTAGACTTGGCTGTCCTGGAACTCACTTTGTAGACCAGGCTGGCCTCGAACTCAGAAATCCTCCTGCCTCTGCCTCCCAAGTGCTGGGATTAAAGGCGTGCGCCACCACCGCCCGGCTAAACCTTTTAAAAAAAACATAGTTTCACAGCCCCTCTGCTAAGTTATTGTAGATTACAGTCAAACAGAGGAATCAAACAACACCAGAAGTGCTGTGTCAACAAAGGTGGAATGCTGTGAAGTACCAGGAAGAGGCAAGATCCTCCACTAAAGGAGTAAAAATAGCTTCCCAAGGAAAAGCCATCAAAGCTGACATCAGACCTGCAAGCAGCATTAACGGGCGTATTAGAAATTCTGCTGGGTTTCTCTCTTTCTTTTTTAGTACTGAAAAATGTATCACACCGTACTGTCACATCTCCTTTTGGATATATGATTTTATGATAATGACGTTGTAGTTTTAACATAAAATACTACATTAAACGCATACTTCATACTAAATACTAATACACCCTTTGAAAACAGTAGTTTCCTTCAGAACCTGTAATCTTTTCTCACAGGATTACAGCAAAGACTGATTTTATTTCATTCTGTACAGAGGGAAAATGCCAGAACTCAAATAAGGAACCAACCTAATAATTTGGTAATTTCCCCTCCATTCTTAAAAGGCTAGAAATAAATTGTGAAAAATATGCTACAAAGGAAGCACCAGAAAGGCTTGTATAAATAGACTTAAAAGAACCAATGAGCAAATGTCCTTAGACCCACAAGCCTTTAAATTGATTGTACAGTAATACATTGTAGACTCAACACTGAATATCCAGAGAACCACAAATGAACAGTAGTTTTTCCAAGAAAATGTTCTTCTGATAATTCTAATCTCTAAGACCAATAAAGAAAATAATTTATAATATTAATCATAACCTTAGAGGAACTCTGGATAGAAGTAAATCTAAAATAAGACCCAATCTTTCCAACAGTCCTCAAAACCAAATAGTAATTACAGAACACCTGCCCTTTTCTCTTCTCTGATTTTAATGTCCTGTGAAACCTAGTCAGGCCCTGCCCTAAATGTTAAATTCATTTCTAAGCCTTCATTTTCATGTTAATTACCTAAGGGCACAAACAGGCCAAAGCAATGGGATGGAACCATATAAAATAAGTGTTCCATCTTCTTCTACGAATGTTGAAGGAATTTCAAAATAAGTAGGAAAATTTCACAGGACTTTACATGGTGATTTCTACATGAGCACAAAATGACCTGTGGGCCCTATGACTCAGCTACCATGCTACTGTGGGGTACACACATACCCCAAAAATGCTGCAAAGAATCGGTGAAGTGAAAGAAGGAATTCAACATGTGAAACAAGCCACTAAGATCTGTATTGCCATAGAGACCGTTATCATCAAATTTTCTCCCATAGGTCAAATCTCACTGTGCTGTAACAGCTTATACTGCTGTACAATCATCAGACATAACCACGTTAAACCTGTGACAACTCTCCCACACCTCCTTTTCAGTAACCAAAGTGAAAATTAACAAGAATAATATGGAGTCAAAGTTTAACAGACTGAATTTTTCCGCCAGGGTCAAGTCATCTTCTTAAAGATAAGGTAATGTTTCTTACAAAGGCCTCTTGGCTACGAGACTACCATCTAAAAGATACGGTTTTGATTATCTTTTATCTGTTGGAACACCATCATAAACTCCACAGTAATCTGCAGCTATTGCTATTCAAGGTATAACAATAAATATTCAAGGTACTCCAACTGACCCAGGAACCCATACCGTCTCCTCAGGGACCAAGGTCTAATGCATCTCTAAGAGCCAAGCCAAACGCCTCAGTCTCCATTTCCTTAATTGCCAATACATTTTATAACCAGCACATACAACGAGTAACAAGCTTAATTATAACAGTGGGCATTTTAATTGCTTTTGGAAAACTAGCCAACAACCTGTGGTATACAGCTTCAAAAGGATGTAATCTCATAAGCTAATTAAGAGCTAAACCCTGACAAACTGTAGCTCTTAGTGATACTCGGTTGCAAGCGAGTGTAACTAAGGTATATAAAGGGACAATTTAGAAGCTACTTGCATAAATTAGACAATTTTTTTCAGTTTAGTTCTGCTTTAGTTTTTGATAATGGGGAACAAAAAAGGATCTTCATGCAATTTAAAAAGATGTCCTTCAGCAGAAAGTCCCCCAAATGGCAAGGTTTAGAATCACTGACTTTAGGTTACTTGGAATCATTTCAAACTTGTATTGGTTTATTTAGTTAACTTGGGACAGTTCTGGTATTTCCCAGGAATTTTTAAAGAAAGGAAACAAAAACAGAAAACACACTGTGGTAACGTTATTGAAACAATGGATTAAATCTGTTCAATCAGTACTACTGAGAGGTCCCATGAAAGTTTCCTGACACATAGGGGTAGCATTCTGCTCATTTCTAATTCTCTCACACTCCTCCTTTAATGAAGTTCACAGTTTGGGTATATTTTTACTTAATGGAAAAAAAATCTTCATGGCAAGAAGAGTACACACAAAGAAAATCCCGCTTTGGCCTTGCACAGTGAAGAACATGTTCATAACTGACTCAAAGCAAAAGCACCTTGCTACCTGTACTACTGGATGTTCACATGGGTGTATTCAGAAATTTGTTACTTTTAAAGAATCACAGATGTGTTAAAACTTATTAGACAGGTGACCCTTACTCAACTCTGATGGTGAGATGTTACAGGAAAGGATCTTAGGGTTTCCATTGCTGTGAGAAAACACCATAACTAAGGCAATTCTTATAAAGGAAACATTTAATTGAGGTTGGAACACAGTTACAGAGGTTTAGTCCATTATTACGGTGGGAAGCACGGCATCCTTCAGGCCTAGTGCTGAGAGTTCTACATCTTGCACTGGACACAGCAAGGAGGGAACTTTGTCCCAAACTAGGCAGAGCTTGAACATAAGACACCTCAAAGCTCACCCCCATAGTGGTACACTTCCTCCAACAAGCCCACATCTACTACAACAAGGCCACAACTCCTTAGTGCCACTCCCTATGGGCCAAGCACTCAAACACATGAGTCTATGGGGCCCAAACCTGTTCAAACCACTAAAGGTGGTGGTATGGAGTGAAGTTTCCAATTGTACTGTAAAACTCCACCCTCTGCCAACTTCTGCACAAACTAACTTACTCCTCTGGGAAAGTTGTGACTGCACCCGCACAGGAGCCTTGTGATTTACACAAAGCACCCACCCAAAGCAAGTACTTATGAACCAGATGTAGGAAAGGCACAAAGGAGCCTCAGTCAGGTTTGGTAAGGATAAGACCACCGAGAAGGAAGAAAGTTGTTGTTTAAACCTTTCCTCTCTGCCCTAAAGCCAGTTCTTCCAAGATAGTCTACAGCTGGACATTTGCCAATCTTGTGCAACAATCCTGCTAAGTTTGCTCACTGCAGCAATTCCCACCGCATCTGGCTTCATGACACTTTGCTGGCAGGGAAGCGAGCACCCTCTCCCTTCAAAAGTACCTAGCTAGGCCATCAGCTAAGTCACCAGGGATGTCTGAGCTACTTAGTGACTCTGATAAACAACTATGTAAAGGCTTCCTCTCAACTTCCACAAAAAACTTTTAATGAAAACCTTCATGTCTTTATTGCAATAAACAGAAAAGGTGTGTGTAGGGTTGACCACATCAGACACACCTAATGTTCTCAATGGGTTCTCAAGAAACAGAATTCCAAATCCTGAAGCAGAAAAATGTCTACAACATAAAAAGTATCTGTGCCAGCTAGGATTTGTTCTCTTTTGTTTGTTTCTGTTGCTTTGTCAACTTGAAACAAGGTAGAGCCATCTTCAAAGAGAGAAGTGAACTGAAAAGATGTCTCCACCAGACTGGCCTATGGGCAAGTGTGCATATGGAGCATTTTCTTGATGAATGAGTGATGTTGGGAGGACCTAGCCTACCATGGGCAGTGCCGACTCTGGGCAAGTGGTCCTGGATTCTATAAAAAAGCAAGCCAGTATAAACTGCTTCAGTTTCTGCCTAGAGATCCTGCCCTGGCTTCCTCCACAATAAACTCTAACCTGTAAACCAATAAACCTTTTCCTCCCCAAGTAGCTTTCAATCATAGTGTTTGCCACAGCAACAGAAACCTAACCAGGACAGTATCTACATGACAACTCTAACAAACATCCAAACATGCCTCTCTTTACTCTCATATATTGCTTACTTCTCTAAGAGAATAAAAGCAGGAACTTAAGAATACAAATTATTGCTCTGTGGTGGGATATTAACTCTGATCAGACATATTCTTAAAGTAACTTAGCATGGTTCATGTGAGACCAAGTGAGCACATTCTCGTGCCCCTCTCAAGGGACCGATGCCAAGTCTTTCAACACTGGACTTACTGATGATTCCCGCCCCACTCCCTCCAAAGGGAAGTGATGTCTCATCACTAGAACCCTCCATGACTGAACACCAGACTCCCACCTCAGCATGCTACCAGAGTTCCCTCGGTACTGCCAGTGTCTATTTCCATTAGTCAGCCAGGAGAAGAGAACATCTCAGAAGGGTTTTCTTTTGGCCACCCACGATAAACAGTTTAGGAAAGCTGATCAATCTGACACCCTGGGATATTTTTTTTCTGCTTGTGTTTCTGCAGATATCAACGAAGCATAGCTACCAGGAAGGGTTTGCCAAGTTAAACTCCACAGTGCCCTCCCTGAGCCATTCAGACTTTACATGAACAAACCTGGCTTTCACACAGAGATTCAAAGGATCAAAGGTGTCACTCAGCCCTCATTCTTGGGTGTTTATGGAAACTTAAGAGACAGTCTACACAGCAGTGACCCACAGGAGGAGCTCTGCACTCAAGCCAGAAGCTCAGGTACACAGATACAGCGAGTCTAGGCTCAAAATCCAAAACCTCACAATGGATGGCTGTCTGTGATACTTGAGATGAGACCTGCTGAACAAGCGAAGAGTTTAAACTGCCAAGTGAAATCTTCTTAGGTCAATATTTCAGTTAATGTTTATCATAACACTGGCTAATTGATACTAAAAAAAAAGACTCAGATATATTCATTCCACAAGGATATAAAATTTAAGCTGTTTTGTGTATCATCCCCAGGACCCAGACAATGGCCTGGTAGACTGTGTGCTTTCAAATAGCTACCAAATTTCTTCAACTCGCGCAACTACCCACATGAGGAAACTAAAGATTAAGATATTTAAAAGGTATCTGGGAGCTTGGCTCAGCAGTACATTGTGCGCCTAGAATACCGGGTAAGGGGTAAGGGATATGTCCCAGCAGTAAAGCACTTAACTAGAATGCCCCGGTGAAAGGCTGAAGCACATACCTAGTAATATGAACAGCCCTAGGTTCAATTCTAAGCACAGGGGCAGGGAGGAGGGGGAAGTATGTGGAGATTTAAGTAACATATTCAATATTATACAAGTGGCAAGTGGTAATATGACATTTCTCTTTTTTTAACATTTATTTTTATTTTAGGTGTACGGATGTTTTACCTGTATGCATGTCTGTATGTCACTTCTGTGCCTGGTTTCAACAGAGTCCAGAAAAGGGCACTGGATTCCCCTGACTGGAACAGATAGTTGCATGCACCATGTGGATGCTGGGGACTGAATCCAGGTCCTTTGAGAGAACAGCCAATGGTCTTAACAGTTGAGCCATCTCTCCAGCTCCAGCATGATATTTCTTAAACCTATACATCGTTAGCCCATAATCCTGCATACTTGTGGTTATAACCACTAGGTTACTGCATAGCTTTAGCAGTTCTTTATTAAGAGCCTATTCAACGTTTACAAGGAGTTAGGTACTTACTATATAACTCCTATCTTCCTCTAGCGGTTGTGATAAATGATAAAATAAGCCAAAGAAAACAAACTGGATACACCACAACTCTAAAACTATAAAGTACTCTCATGAAAAGAAGTATATCTTATAGATTGGGGGAAGTTGAAATAAAGCATGAAGATGAAGTTTTATCATTGAAGCAAAAAAAGTTAACTGCTGTACCCACTGTTTATCTCTTAAGAAGAAATGGAAAAATCCTGGTGTGTCAGGTTAACATGACCGACAGAGAGCTGAAGTCAAAGGCCAGTGAGATGGCTCCATGGGCAAAAATGCTTGGCACTAAGTGTGACTACCCTGGTTCGATCCCCAGCACATGCACAATACAGGAAGGAACTGACTCCCACAGTTGTCTTCTCACTTCCATGCATGTGCGCATGTGCACAGACACACACGTACGTGCATACATACATACACACACACACACAGTAACTGTAAATTTAAAACTTTTTAGAATGAAAAGAAAAGGTGAAATCTAGCATGCTGATGCACGCCTATAATCACAACACTCATCTGGGAGAAGGAGTCTGAAGACTGGGAAAGAGAGGCTAGTAGGAGCTACATGGTCAGTGAAAGGCCAGCATGGACTACATAGTAAAACCACCTCAAACAACAAAAGGAAAAAGAAAAAAGAAAAAAAAAAACCTGAAGGCTGTTTTCAAGGAAAGGACAATTCAAGTGTCCCCTACCAAGAAAACAGCAAGGAACAAGGCAAAATTCCCAGGAAGACCTGACCTCCTGGTGCCTTTCCTGTTGGTTTCCTGAGACCATGCCAGCCTTTGTAGGATGTCTACAGCAGAAGTTTCAACATTCCCTCACGGTGCAGCATGCAAAGCATTATGTCAAATGAGGTAAAAGGTAATCTCATCACCCAACATTACAGAAGCGGCTGTGAGCTCCTCCTTACAGGATGGCAGCTCAGTTCAGCTGCACACCTGCAATTATTTAATGTCTAGTTAAGCTTGTCTCCATTTAATAAACGACTGGATAATTACAAAGAGAATGGGAGGGAAGAGCCATAAGCTAGAATTGTGAAGTAGAGAGGATGGGAATTAACAAACAAAAGTGGAGGGGGAAAAAAATACAAAAGGTTTGGAAAACAATTTGGCTCAAGTGAATTAATTAATTCAATTTGACCAATATTTTATAACATCTGGCAGATGCCAAGTATGGTGTTAGCCACTACAAAGGAAGAGATTGTCATTATTCTGCTCACCAAGTTACTGAGCTATTCCAAAAGGGAACAGCAGACGTGAGAGATGTCAATTTTCAAATAGCCTAAAGGTTTCAGTAAGGTTTAAAAGCTGCCCCACTTTGTCCTTTTCATTTCACAACACAGATGCTAGTCCAGCGTCCCACGTACAGCTAGATTTCATCTATCTCTGAAGCCAGAACATAATGTGCCAAGACGACACAACGCTATAGGATGTATCAAAACTCATTTTCACTCAGTCTCTGCTACCACTATGCTCACCACAGGTAACTTACTGATGGCACCCTCAATTTTTTGTTTCCTTCTAAATCACTTTTTTAAATGTTCTCCTGGAAAACCAAATTGCCAAAAGGAAAGAAAGAAAAAAGTGAAGAAACATCCATGTCCATTAGTATGGACTGAAGTACGTGTATTCAAATTTCAGGTTCAAATTCTAATTGTATTTGAATGGAATACTCAGAATGGAATAATTTCTGAGACAAGGTCTCTAAAAGAGGGTAAAGCTAAAATATAAGGACTTAAAGGTTGGGACCTTTACCTAACAAGACTGCTATCCATCTATGTCTTCAACACAGATGCAAACACACAAGGAACCCTGTGAGCACACAGCCCGGTAACCATCAACCGCCTCAGAAGAAACCCAAACAGCCAAGAACTCGCAGCATCCAAAATGGAAGTCAGCAAAGCTCGGAAACCTTATTAGAGCATCTCTAACAAGACGCATGCACAGTCTAATGAACTCCTGAGCAGTCATCAAAGGTTTCCCATGCTACATTTATCAGCTGAATTTGACCCTGGAAGCAAATGAAAATCAGACTGTTAGCTGGTATATTTTACACAAATACAAATACACACACACACACACACACACATCTGGTAAATCATCCACGGGTTCAATCTGATACAGCTGAAACAAATGCACTCATTTTAGCGGTATCAATTCCATTTTGATGATGGCCACCGAACACTTTCCTCAAATCACCGAGCCCAAACATTGGAACTGACCACCCATCCATCCACTCAGATTCCTTTTTATACAACTATGCATTCATTAAAAACCTATTGTTTAAAAGGGGGAAGTTAAAATGTGGAAATGGCTCTTACTAACTAGTGTTATAAGTATTAATACTATTACTAATTATATTAACTAGCTGAACAGATGAAGAGACAATGACCTTCAGAAACATATTGTTAGGAACATCCAACAGCTGTTTTCCAGTTGGAGAAGGAAAAGGGTAGGAAGACCATCTCCACTCAGAAAACAACAGGAAAGCACAGGTACATAAAAGCAGGAGCCAGAGCTAGAAGAGCAAGCCATCAGAATGTGCATCCTAGTTCTAACAGCTAAAAATGCATGGCCTCCTACAATGCTTAATGGTTCAGGGGGCTAGGATTACAAGGTCATGTCACAACACCCAATTTTTGTAGTACTTGGGATGGCACCCAGGGGCTTGTGCATAAGCAAGCATTCTACAAAGAGCCACAGTCAGGCACCTCTGAAGGTTTCTTACACATCATTTCTATATAGAGTGTTTGGTAAGATCAGTAGGCTGGCACAGTGAACAGCTGGGGCAGAGTGAGTGGAGTTGAGTGGACAAGACCAGGAGTGGGGGTAGGTTGCAAAAAATAGAACAGTGTCAAGACCCATCAAAGGAGCTAACCAATAACAAAAAATAAAATGAACTTGGCTAGTCAAGTTACCACTTTCACATTCTAGGGGGAAACGGACTCTGCCTAAGTACCTAATTTATATTCTAATGATTTACATGTTTAGAAAGTAGTTAAGCCACCCCCTAACCCTTACAACCAAACAATTTGTAAAGAACCAAACAATAACAGACAACTTTTATTTTTAACACGCAAGATCTCTGATATTTACTAAAGTTTATAGTTCTTCTCTGAGAGTGATTTTATTGTTTAAATTGACTGTATTAATATTCGTACTTCAAGTCTGAGCAAATCAGCAGAAGAGAGCAAAGAGTTTCCTCTGACTCTTCAACCTGCTGCTATTTTCATACCTAACCTATTCTAAAAGTATAATGATCAGCACTAAATCTAGGCTTGAAGGCAGAGCACTAAAGGCCAGTACAACATTTACATTTCTTTCAGGCTGAAGCATGGGGAAAAAAATCATTGACAAATCAATTTTTTTTTCTTTTACAGAATGGTTGATATGCAGACTTTTAGGAAGAATGGATCTGAAAGGAAATGCTGCGGGTGTTCTTTCTTGACCTAGCTTTGTAACCATGCCCAGTTGTAGACCATTTATCATGCCAATAAAGTAGATGGCGACAGGTAGAGCAGAATGTACAAAGGCCTCTGGCCACAGACAAGTATGGCCATGAGCTACCCACAGACTGTCCAGAGGAGCAGCAGTAAATCCTTGGATAGACTGACTCTGCATGGATGGTGTGCTCTATCTTTGCATCCACCTGCCCCTGAATCCCCTACAGAAATGCCTACCATCCTGAGTCACATGTATTCTCTGCACATCCCTTGCCCTTCCTTCTTTCTTTACAGTAGCAACCTATAAACAAGTGGATTTATGTATCTAGACTGTGAGCTACCAGACTGGATGCAAGTTCAAGTCAACCTTGTTTTGTATATACTTAATAGAAATCCAGTAAGTGTTTTGCACATGGCAAATTCATCACATAAGCAGAGAACCATAAAAAATACTTCAGAGGGCCTGAACGCTGGCACAAACCTAAAATGAAAGCAATGATCTGGGGGGTCTTGTTAAAATACTCATCGTCGTACCCACACAGAGATGCACATCCCTGCACCCTACTCCATGGAAATTGTAGTTCAAGCAGATCCAAAGATAAGGTTCCCAGACTGCATCTCTTAACAAGATCCTGCCTGGGAGGCACTGATGCTGCTGGTTCACACACACCAACTCCTAGCCAGACAGGAAGTGACCCCAAGTAGAACTGTCAGAATCAGCATGTCATGTCCACTGAAAGCCTCCTAAACCAAGGGATCCCAGAGGACTACTAGAAGCTCTCTGGTGGGTTCCAGAACACACCTGTCACAGAGACTTCTCACTGGCTTTCTTTCAAGTGGCTCATGCACCTTCCTTTCCATTCTGCTCCATAGTACAATCACATCTGAATACTAACCAGCAGTCCATTATTTGTGCTTCCAAGGAAAACGGCATCCCTCTCAAAGCAACAGGTCTCCTCTCTGAATCCATCTGCTTTCTTCTTATGAGTTCCACCCACATCTCCAGTAACCAGTCCGCAGAGACTACCCTCACACAGCTTGAGGAACTAGTTCCCTTTCCACACAAGCTTGGGCCAAGTACCTCAAACCACCACCGTGTTTTCACTTGTTGAAGGGGCTGTGTGGCTCTGACTTCATGCTAGTTACGCAGAGCATTCTCTACACTCAGAAATACCCAAGAACCATTCCCGTTTGTGCTGTCTTCTCTTCCTAACAAGATCCCCCTTTGCTAGGCTGGCAATGTGCCTTGGCTGGCAGAGTGTTTTCCTAGCATGCTTGAGGCCCTGGGTTCTATCCTCTGCACTGAAAGAAATTCTGTAAAAATTCAAAGAAAGAGAGACAGGGAGATACTTTTCTGATGACAGTTTCATTCATTCGAGATTGAGCATCAGAATACCCAGAGTTAAAGATCAACTCTACCACAGGAGTGGAAATTTGAGGAAATATGTAAAAGATAAAAGTCAGTGAGCCTATTTAATACTCAGTTCCCTCAAATATAAAGTGGGGGATGCCATTACCTCCTCAAAATTATTTTATGAGATTTCAGTGAGGTGAAATACTTTCCTAGTTGAAAATTTCTACAGAAATATCCTCAAAGCCCTGAAAACTTCCTTCCTACTTCCAGCTCAAATGCTCCCACCCTCTTTACAAAGTGTATCCTCATCGTCCCTGGCAGAGAAGAATGACCTTAGAGCCTGTGCCTCCCCAGGGGCGCACTGAGGATGCCTACGAGAGCAGATGCACTATGCTGACAGTGATCAGCGCCTGCCTGTGCTCGGGGTCCAACCTAAGCTCTGGGAGAGCTCCCTGAAGCATCTCACACAGCTTTTGTTTAGAGTCTGGTACTTGTTAAGAAAGCAAAGGTGGGCTGCAGAGAAAGAGCATTTTGGGGGCAGGTTAACTTTATCAGGCTGTAAGAAACAAGACAGGAAGGTTGATAATGGTCAAACGTAACACAATTGTTGTCTACCCCACGGCTCTTGAATCACTGCCTTATACCCGTCTCCCTTTGTATGTTTCTGTTTTTGTGTTTGCTTCCTTTTGTTCTGTCTGGGTGTTTACAATGGAATCTACAGGCCGACACTTGCCAGGCAGGTGCTCTACACAGAACTGGACATACAGCCACTGCTTCATGCCGTCATTCTGAGACCCTGTGTTCTGGCTTGTACTAAACGCTTTACACACATCCTTTCTTCCTCATCACCATGCCATGAAGCAGATAGCCTTATCACTCTACTACTCACCTTGTAAGAAAAGCCAAGTTCAGAAAATTAAGTCACTTGTCTGAAGGGACACAGCTAGATGGGACAAAAGTGTAATTTAAATCCAGGAGACTGTATTCCAGAGCCAAAGCTCTCAACTTGCAGGTTAGGTGGCTCCTTGGGAGACACACTTCAAGGCCTGTCTCCATCTGAGAAAAGCCAGTCTGCCTCCAGATTGTAGCTCCTGATTCCAAGTGCCAATTAACAGAACAGAACGACAGAATGAAGCTCCAGAAAGATTACTGCTACTCAATTAGCATGTGGTGTAGAGGGAAAAGTACCAAATATTTAATGTGCTCAAAACTTGGTCAATGAAAGATTCAGTCACTTGAAACCCACATTCATTATTGGAAGTAAATCTCAAGAAATACAAACTCCAGGCAAGGTTTTCACTTCAATAACCTTTCCAGTTAATAATTGATAAGAGTAAAAGAAGAATAATGGAAGATGGGCTCTGAACTCTATGCCTCACAACAGAGTCTAGTCCAATGCTCAGCCCTGCCTCCCAAGTCTGTCACTCCATATGGAAAATCCCTGAGGCAGCAAGGCATCACCAATTGGATTTTCATTCTTTGGGCTGACATACATTCCTATGACAAGCACTAGAACTCCAGAAGTATCCTTCATTAAGCCATATAACATAATTAAGCCATAGAGCATAAAGAGTTGGGGCTGGAGACGTGGTTTAGTGACAGAGTGCTTACCTAGCATACAAAACTCTGAGTTCAATCCTCAGCACAATAAAAACAATAAAAGACTTAATGAGTGTAGGAAGGTAGCTCAGTCAGGAAGTCATCTTGCAACTATAAGGACCTAAATTCAAGCCCTAGGACCCAAAAGGAAAACATGCATGGCAGAGCCTGCTTTAATTCCACCAGTGGAGAGGCAGAAACAGGTAGATCCCTGGATGGAACTCACTGGCCAGTAAGCCTAGTCTTCTCTACAAGGTGCAGATCAGTGAGAATGTGACTCAAACTGAAACAAAAGGTGATGGTATCTGAGGAATGACAATTGAGGCTGTCCTCTGCTCTTCATACATATGCACCTAAGTGCACACAAACATGTGCAACACTCACAAAACCAGCTGGTAGCATTAAGAAAGAATATCCCAGTAAGTTTTTGAAACTTCTCTGGAAGTCTCAAACTATCTCCCCAAACAGTCTATTTTGAACAGCAAAAACCCAGCAGAAAAGCAAGCATGGAATATGACCAGACCGCTGATCACAGCAAAGTAAACGCCATCAGATCTTCAGACATAAGCAAATATGCTCTGTATTACTCACAGCAAGACATACACCGAAACTACCTGGAGCTGTCAACTCTCCTACCGGACTGGCAGAGGTATAACAGAACACCCTGCTGACACTACTGTGAGAACATAACTGCTCTTCAGCAGCATGGAGTATGACCTGGTACACCATCTACTGAGGAACTTAGTATAACTATAACTATAACTGTCAAAATTACAAATGCACGTGTATTTTGTCTGACAACTTCACCTGTAGAAACTATCCTACAAATGAACATCTACCAGAGATTAAATGCTGTATGATCAAAACAGTTCAATACAACAATGCTTTTAATACCAAGACTATACATAACCCAAGTGTCAGACTGGCTGATCTATGATGATACTGTGCAACAAAATACCATGCAGCTTAGAAAAAAAGAATGAGGAGCTTCTATTTATCAAGATAGAATGATCTCCATGTTAAACTAATATCTACCAAAGAGCAAAATGTAGCTTACAGCAGGGTACCTACTGTTCCCAAGAGAGCAGACAAAATAAGAGTACATACAAGTGTACTTCCACTTGATTACAGGCTAAGATATGTAAAGAGTATATATAGGAAGTAGTCAGGGAAGTAAAGGAACCAAGCAAATGGGTGCAGGGATGAGGTATGAGAATGAGATATTTTTCTGCATACACTTTAATATAGCTAGAACTTTTTAGAATCACATGAATGTATTATTTACACAGAAATAAACAGAAAAAGTATCAGAAAAAAATGTTCACCATTAAGAATTTGGATATAGACTGCCCCTAAATAGAGTAGTGAAGGCTTGGTGCCCAACTACCAAGATAGAATATAAAGTTTAGGAAGTGGACAGGGCCAACTTGGAAGAAGTATGAAACTCTGGGCATAGCCATGGAAGGTATAATGGGATTCTGGCACTCCACCACCTCCCTGGCTACCAAGAAGTAAGCACTTTTCCTCTTTCAGACCCAAAGGCCATCCCTCCAAGCAACTACAGAATGAAAACACTGAAACCATGAACTAAAATAAATCCACACCTCTTTAAGTCATTTCCCTCAGGCATTCTATCACAGAAATGGAAAGCTGATGAGCACAGCAAGCAGTCTCAAGAATAACTAGCTTAGTCTTTGGTCTTACATCTGCATACATGATATTATTCAAGGAAGATCAATGCCAATGAGTTCTATCCAAGTATGGTTTCTACTGGCTCACAGGAAACTTTTCAGTGTAGATTATCTTAGAAGATGTACTAATTTAATACTAACCAAAAAGGCATAATAAGTGGGGCCAAAGCAATTGCTTAGTGGGTTAAGAGTATGTACTGTTCTTTTAAAGGATTCAAGTTCAGTTCCTAGCACCTACAGCAAATAGCACGTGTGTATGTGTGCACGCGCACACACACGCACACCATTTCAAATACAAAATTAAAGTGTAATTTAAAATGTAAAATATAAAATAATATATAATAGATATGACACTGAGAGGCTATCTTAATCTATATTAGATTATCTGATGCTACTTTTTCCTTATTGTAAATATCCACTCATCCTTTACTATGTACCAAGGAGAGGAAAGATGGGGGATATGGAGAGGTAAGAAGAAGGTGGAGTGAGAGAGACAAGAGAGAGTGATTCATGTAGATCAGTGTGACTTCAAACACTATGTAGCCAAGGATGACTTAAACTCCTGATCCTCCTCCATTCCCTCCCATGAGCATCAGTTACAGGCATGAGGCCACTACACCTGTCTTCCCACTGCCTATCTTTAACGCCTTCCAGAGCAGACTGTAGAAAATTTCAGCAGTTCTAGCAATTAAAATCTCAGACACTCATTTGTGAATGAATATAAGCCCAAGAACATGAATCAGAGTCTCCAAACCAGTAACAAGAGTCATTCTGGCTTTTACTAGTATAAAAAATCAAAAAGGCAGATACTTGGTCAAATGTGATCTTGGGGTCAGAGGTGGGGGTCTGCACACATGTTCCCATGTTTATTGTATGCCCATCATAGCATACTACCAGCCATGTGTGGTGTCTTCCAACCCAGAGTAAAGACAAAATGCAAAACTAGTCGGTGACACTACCAGGAAAGGATTAAGTTCACAGATGAAAACATGAGAAGGAAGAGGGGCTGCCATTTGAATGGTAAGTACTATTTTTAAAACCCTTTGTAAGAAAAGTCATCACATCCCTGCTCTCTAAGTGCTATCTAGGGAAAATTATTTGCTTTTCTCCTAGATCAATAAGTTGCAAATAAGGTCAGAGACCAGAAATGAGCAATCAATAGGATGGGGAAAGCATTGTAACCTGTCACCAGTGTGGGCTACGTCCTTTGTTAGTCTATAGAAGGCTCTCGTAGGAAGAAATTGCCATGTCACTCCATGTATTACACACATACACCCACACACCCCACCCCTACCTCACTGTGCAGAGAATTAAAGAATCATAACTGTTATAGCGTGGATCAAGAATTTTCTCCCCCAAAGACATTATATTGAAAACCTATGTACCATCATTGCAGGAGCACTTTGGAGAAGTGATTTAAAATCAAGAGGGCTCTAACTTCAGCAATGGGTTAACCCACTGGCTGGCTCAAAACCTGACGAGCTTTTAGGAGGAGGTAGAAGCATGGGAGGTGGGACTTAGTTGAAGTGAGTTGTTTGTAAGGTACATGGACCACAGTAGTAGAGGGCGTAGGAACTGGTGAGATGGGACATGCTCAAACTCCTGAATCTCCGAGATCTACCATAATAGACGGAGGTGCCTCCCTGCCTCTACTGCCTGCTCTAGAACATATAACCACCACCCACCCCCAACTGAGAAGACCATCCCCAGTCAGTCACATGATGCCTCTCCATGCTAAGTAGCCTTAGCCTTCAGCCAATGACTTCCTCTTCCTGGATATTCTCAAACACTTCCCTCAAAATTACATAATCCCTGGTTCATCCCTAATAAACTATACGCATTCACATTCACCCCCAATAAAGAAACACGAGCAAGGTAAGATCATCTCAGAGAGCTACTTCATCAGAGATCTCCATAGGGCAGGCATTTGCCTAAGAACAGCAACACCAAGAGTCCCACAGAAAGCCTTCTCTCTTCTCCTGCCCCTCTGGCATTTGGCACTAACTCCCAATTTAATGGGATCTTGCTCCTCTCGGCCTGTTCTCCCCTTTAGGTCTGGTGTGCAGCAACAACCTCCACCCCAAAGGCAAACACAGACCACAGACTCCATACCTGACTTCCTCTCCCCACATACACTGACAGCATCCATCCGGGTACCCTGAAAGGAGGCCTTGGAAATAGCATTGTTCCAAAACCCAACTTCCCCTTCAGGTACGCTTTTTGGCAGAAGTCTCATGACCCAAGGGAAACTGGACTGCAGGAGTCGCATCCCAGACTTTGCCCTGCTGGTGTATTGGCTGTGCCCAGACACCACTGGCAACCCAGGACCCACAATGAACATGGATACCACACTTAATCCCCATCTTTTCTTATCGGCTTTTTTTTCTTACCTGCCACACTTTCCTATTGCCAATCAACTGTCTTGCCTTGGCCAAGTTGGAACCACTGAAACTATGAGCCAAAATAAACCTTTCCTCTCTTTCCTCCTGCAAAAGGTCACAGATAGAAAGCTTACTAGCACAATCAATTAGTGAAACAAGAAACTTTTCTCCTTGAAAGTTCCTTGTAGCAGCCTGGGACCATGGCTCAGTCAGGAGAATGCTTGTTTAGCGTGTACTAAGTTCTGATTCTGTCTCAGCACTGCATAAACTCAAACAGGTGATGTGACCCTGTCAGGCTGGGACCTGGGAAGAAGTGGCAGGAAGATCAGGAATTCAAGATCATTCTTGGCTACCTGATCTGTTGGAGGCCAGCCTGGGCTATAAGAGCATATCTTTTTTAGGAAAAAATGTACCAATTAAAGCATAAAGGATTATCTAGAGGAAAAAGACTTGCCTTCCACATTTGTGACCATGACTAAAGTTATAAACAAATTTGCTTTTTCCAAGCTCGCTGCTCATGGTAAGGAATGAAGAGCTTCACAATGGAACTTGCTACTCTAAGTGTTTCTTTCTCCTCTGGTTGTAGTGCCTGAATCTGCTGGGTCATGAACTGGAAGGACCCACTGGAAACTGCTGCGCCATTGCAAAACCTCTGATCTACCTGAAAAGGGAAGGAAAGAGTGACAGACTGATCCCTCTGCAGTACATCCCTCTGGTACCTCATGAATTTTTGATGCTGTCACAAAAATCAGTTCAACCAAGATCATCTAATGTGGTCTTATTACGCATTCTGCTGCCACCATGGACAGAGTCTGAAACTGTAATTTTAAAATGTAACAGGACAGGGAGCACGCCTGATTCCACAAAAGTGGGGAAGGAGAACAGGAGAGCAGACAGTGTTAGTTCTGGGGCATGTGAGTATGTGGTTAAGGGGGTTTGGGAAGTTGAAAGGAGAGAGCAATGGTAACTGACTCCTCTTGGTCAGAACACTGCAGTTTCTTTCACTTATTCCTTGGATATGAGGTTGAGGACATGCCCAGATCATGCTCACAGAATACACAGGAAATCTACCTGTGCATCTCTACCACTGACATTCTGAAACTGACTCTTGACTTCTTATTTCAATCCTCTCTCGACTATGAGTTCCATAAGGGCAGGGATCATTTTTTATGTACCCTCCCAATATCCCTCACCAATGAAAATATCAAAGCTAAGCCAATAACAAAGACAAAAAAAAAAGAAAGAATCTTAACACACTGACCAGAACACATTAGAAAAATGCATACAAAATATAAATATATATTCAATAATTGCTTGGAGCAGCCCATGTTTCTGTGAAAAGGGGAGCATCTGCAGATCCGTTCCCTTTTCCTAGAGGATCTCAGCAATGGTAGCATTTCCTGGGAACATACTAGAAATGTAAATTCTCAAGCAGCATATAAGCTTCCTAAAACTGTGGAGGAGGTCTAGTAACATGCACCCTCAAGACTTATTTTATTGTACTATATGTATGTATGTGAATGTGCATATACCATGTGTGTGCAGATGCCCGATGTCAGATCCCCTGAAGCTGGAGTTACAAGAAAGTTGTGATTCTCCCAATATGGGTGCTGGAAACCAAATTCAGACCTCCGGAAAAGCAGAAAGCAGAAAGCAAACACTCAATCACTGAGTCACCTCTCCAGCTTCCTGGCAATCTGTAATCTACCTCCCGAGAGAGGCACATGTCAGGAAAGGCTTGAAAAACAAAACACACACACACACACACACACACACACACACACACACGATGTTACAGCCTCTCCTGCCACTCACTGGTCAGAAAACTGAATAATATAACTCTGAATATTTTTAAATTCATAGGAATAAACCATGAGCTAGGTTTTCTACTAATATTAATTACATATGCCACCCTGGTTCAGTGGTTTTTATTAGTCTGTTTTTCCCTGATCACAGTATAGACATACATATTTTGCCAATGGAAATATCAAATCTAAGCAAATAGCAAAGACAAAAAAAAAATCTTACACACTGACTAGAACACATTAGAAAATTAATGCTACACAAAGTGACAAGAAGGTGAGGCTCTTTGGGCAGAGCAGAGGTCACTCTGCATTCATCTCCAGCTTAAGCTGAAAGTCACTTAGGAAAGGCTTCATTCTTTCTGCCTGTGTGCTGACGGTGCTCTGCTGAGAAGCCCAAGGTCTCTGCTAGAGATTCTCAAAGGCACAGCTAGACAAGTGGGTAAGGATATTTGGGATATTTAAAGAATGAGGAGCAAGTTTTTACCATGAGCCAAATTACCATGCTGCTCTTCTGAAAATACTCCCATACCCTACATAGGAAAAAAAATTCTATACTCTTGCCAGGGTCTGTTTGGGAGGGAAAGCAGCCCAGCTCAGACATGCTTGGCAGGCGCTAAGGAATGATGATGCCAGGCTAGGGATATTGTTCAGTGGTTAGAACACTTAACAATCAATGCCCTGGGTTCCATCCTTAGTACAGAGGCAAGGAATGGGTAGCTGTCATTCACAAAACTCACCCCAAACAGGTGCTCTCAGTTCTCTGCCTTTTCCTTAAGGCAGGGTGACCTAACCAAGAAGGGAGGATCCCAAATTTTTAGCTGCCAGAGGACATGGCGCCTGAGTGGAAGCATCCATGGAAGGCTGTATCTTCACTGCAAAGCAGATCTTGCCACTGGAGATGAGTATAGCAGAGAGAGGGTGTGAGGATTCACCTTCTCACAGACATGCTGAACGACCCAGGGTCCATTCAGGCAGTTAGGGGGAAATGAACTTGAAATGTATTTTGTTTGCAAATAATATATTCTCATCCAGAGCCAACAAGACAAAAATGCCAAAAATAGCCCCTTCCTTTCTTTAGAAGGAAAACAAACATTTGTAGAGAGCCAAGGGGCTTCTATTATCTTCTCCCATAATGCAGCATCTTCTGGCACAAAAACCACACACCTGAAGAACATAATTTTTAAAAACAATGTATCTTACTGTCTAATTTCCATGCTCAATTTCAATCCTTTCAAAATCAAAACATTTCTGGTAAAAACATGTTAAATTTGCTTTAGCAATGATTCAAGAAACTCCTATTTTTTTTAAAGCCATTAAAATGAAAAAAAGGCATGTTAAGGTATGAGCCTCATATTACCAGAGTATCAAGAAATAATTCTTAAAACATTTTTTAAAACTGATGTTAAATAATTCTCTAGATATCTCAATTAATGTATTTGTTTTTAAAATGAGTATCAACAAATATATTTAGTGAAATCAAACCAAACATCTAATTATTCAAGTTATGACTTGGGACTTCTCAAGTTGTTAAGATAGCTTTTAACAATTACTTTATGAAGAGGTAGGTCTAAAGAGATGACTCGGTAGTTAAGAATACTTGTTGCTTGATCTTGGTTTGATTACCAGCACCTACATGGTTGTTCACAACCATGTGGAACTCCAGTACCAGGGGATCCAATGCCCTTTTCTGATTTTAGTGAGCAGCAGGAATGTACACAAGTGTACTTTTTTTTTTTTCATGCAGGTGGAACACTTATGCATATAAAATAAATCTAAAAAAACATTTTAAACATTTTATGAAACAAGAAAATTAAATGTAGTATCTCCTCTGTATGGTCCACCTAACAATATATTCTATACCTCTGTGTCACAAGCAACCATTTCCCTCCCATGAAAGGCAAACTCATTTCAGGAAACACCCAAAATGGTTCAGTACAAAACAGCACATAGTTTAAACCCCATTTATACTTAATTTCAAAGACATTTGTCTTTTTTCAAAGCAAGAAAAAAAGTAATTTTATCTCTCACTGCCATACCTACACTCCAACTATAAATAGTAAGGGCACCTTGTTAAATAATGAATTTCAATCTACTTTCAACCCTGAGGGTTGGCCCTGCAACTATAATGACTTCTCTCCGATAATCCTGTCCACTGTGCGCCTGAGTACAGAACAACAAAGCCACACTTCCACACTTATGGAAACCTAAAGGGGTTCCTCTAGCACACTGCTTCCCAACCATGGCTGTACACCAAAACTACCCAGACAGCTTTCAAAAATCCAAGATAACCTCTGTCTCACTGAATCATTCTCCCAGAGCCAGACCCAAAGTCTCTAGTTTTAATGATTAGTGTTTAGAATCAGTACTTAGTAGTGGGGAATAAGAGAGCAAATATTTTTTCTTTAAAACTGCCTGTATGACCTGGCAAAGGCTTACACACACACACACACACACACACACACACACACACACACACACACACACACACAATGGAATTCATCAATAGAAGAGGGGGAGACTTGGGTGGCATCAGGAAACAAGAAGAAAGAAAAAAATGAAGACCTAGTATTCCCTATGAAACTCGGTCAATCTACCTAAATCCTCCCACAATCTTTCTACTGAATAGGTACGAGTGTACAGAACGGAAGAGTGGTGGCCACACTCCAAGCAGACATCAGAATAGGCTTTTTAAAGTTTTTGATTCAGTGGGGATGGGGTTAGGGTTGGGTGTGAGGTTAAAAAGGCGGGATATGCTATCTAACACATTTCATGCTGCAGGACTGGTCTCCTCGACTGCACCCAAACCACCAGGCTATAGCAATGTTGTAAAAATCAGAAGCCAGGACTATAGCTCAGATGGTAGAGTATTTTCAGACTACACAAGACTTAGATTCCATCCTTTGGCAACTTGCACATATCCTAAAATGAAAAGGACAAGAAAATTTGACCTATAATTTTAACCTTATTAACTAGATGTATTAATTTCTGCAAGTCCCCAAATCTCTTTATCTTTTTCTTCTTCTCTGAGAGAGACAGCAGACACTCCTCTAACTCTAACTTGCTGGAGTTTATGAGTTAATAAATTGCACATCCAATCTGGATGGGTATGAGATTACCAAAGGTAACAGGAAACGTCCCCATCCTGTGGGGCAGGCTACATTAACAGACAAAAAGCACAGTGCACATCCAGAGGCAACAAGTCAAGCCTTTTGTTGTTGTGAGAAACTGCAAATCTACAGAGCATAGGAAGGGGTGGGATGTTCTAGAAACCTACCCTTGTACCAAAACAGCAAAAACCTAGTCATAGCACGAGTTGGATTTCCCTTTGGAATGAAGTTTCTTCATAATTTGCTATAATGCCCTCTGGGTTTATCCCTAAGAGGGATCAAGGGGATGCTGAGATGCACTGACTACCCAAAACAACATTAAGCACTAACAGATGTCTTTGCATCCTGTTGCTCAAATCTCCATAACTGTATTGGATGAATCAAACCATCACTATCCTACAGAAGAAACTGCAACTACAGCTTACAGAGCACAGGGGACTCAAAGGTGAGCTATTACCAGCAGAGACAATATTTGACTACAATTTATACAACTCCAAAACTCCCAGTTTTCATGATGGCACTACTGACATCTTACTTCCAGGTAGACTGGTATTTTATTTTAAATGCTACAGATGCAATCTTTTCTCAACTTTAAAGATCTGGGGAAGATTTAATATTTATAATTTTTAAGACAAAAGCTCTTGCTGAAAAGATCCCTGTTCAAAAGCTGGAACCCACAGGAGTCACCAAAGACTTCCCTGAAAACACTTAATATATCCAATCAGAAGTGTGCCCTTTTATATATCAGATGTTTCCATAATAATTTATTTCAAAGAACTACAAAGGGGGGGCAGGTAACCTCATGATGCACTCTTTCCCTCTCCAGATCCTTCTGCTGTCTAAGCATGAAATTTTGTTCCGCCTCTCTAGAACAGGCCAGAACAGTGCAGTAGTCTGCCTTGGGAGGAGACATGTTAAAAGTATTTGAGGTCTAACAGGGGCTCACTAGCAATGCCACTGGCTCTGAAGCACACACACAACTCCACTGAAGTCTCATTGGTACCGTGAGTAAATGCAAGGAGCTGAAGAGGCTGTCAGTGTGAGGCAGCAGAACCCAACCCTTGGCTCAGGTCCATCTAACTTCTTCATGCCTGATACACATTGGCTTTAGAGGGAGAAAAAACACAATCCAACCTCTCTATCAGCATGGACCCCACCGAAGGCAGGTCACACATGGAGAGTTCCTGCCTCTGTCTTGGAGAACCAGCTATTAGCCGTGACTCAGAGCAACTGGTAATAAGAATAAACTACTAAGTGAGCAACACTCAAATCTCTACTAATGTTTATTGAGTATGTAGCATGCTGGTACTGTTCTAAGAATTAAGGATATGAAAGTGAATAGAACAAAATTATGGAAAATCCAAATACCTCAATTCAGTGAAAACTTGAATGGCATTAATTCAGGTGGTGAACAGCGGTTTAAATAGGAATAAAGCAGAGCACAAAGAGAAAGACTGGGGATAGGGGAGGAATGGTTGAGGATCAAACAAGACCTCTCTGAAGAAGAAACTCTAAGGCAGCGCTGAACTGACCAGTACTCAAGTGGACACCTGACATTTGCTATCAGTGATATATGACAACCCACAGGCAGAGAGTCTATACTTTACAGCTGACAAACCAGAACTCAAGATAGTTGAATGACTTGCACAAGATTATGAATGGCTTTATAATATACTGTTCCCCATCCTCTGCAAAGGTTTGGACACAGGCCTTGTTCTCCAATGCAAGGTGTGTGTATTCCAAAAGATGCTCAAAATGATCCACTGAGCTACAAAACGGAAAAAGGATTATCTAAGTACGCATTTTAATCTCAGTTCCGTTAATCTCCTAACTTGTGGGCAAAGTCTAAATGGGTTTAGATACCTATATGGTTTGGATAGCTAGCATGAAAATGTATTTATTGAGAGGGACACATCATCATAAAAAGACCTGTTCTGAAGAGCAGAATATAGTGTTAAGTGTACATCATACAGAATATAGTCAGGTAAAAACAATATTCCCAGATACAAAATGAAATAAAAAAAATAGATCACACATATGAGTCTAAGGTGTAATTTGCTGAGGAATGGAGAAACCACTGCCTCCCTGAACCTGTAAACAGTCCTCCAGAGCTCAAGTCCCACATGCTATTATTACACCATCAGCTCCCTTCACAGAAAACCATTCACTCCACACTAAAGGGAATCCAGCAATTCACTCGAAATTGGTCACCAGACAGCAGCTGTCAACCGGTAATAACTTTTGGTCAGTCCCTTCCCAGACTGTTTAATACACACGTAAACATAAGTTTCATAAATTGTTCAAATGCATATTTACTCAAAATACCATTATGGGTCTATCAGACTGTTACAAGCGATCAGCTAAATAATATGCATTTTTTAAAAGACTTGGCAGCTTAATACATATTTTTACTGCTCACATAACTCAAAAACAGCCTCAGTGTAAAACGTTTAATTTGACACATAAATAGTCCATTATATGGCCTAATCCTCTTTTGTGTTTTCGAAAAGGAAAGAAAGTACCCGGGTATTTCAATTTGATAGAAGAGGCACAAAAAGTAGAAAGGAAAGAAAATCATTCACACACAGCTGTTGATCTTGCTTTAGTGCTAGGTTGAAGGGATATTAAAAAGAAGGTGTGCTGAACAATAGCATTCAGGCTGATCATTTAAGGGGAGGGCTCAAATTAATCACAGGGTTTCTTTCATATTACCCTGCTCAAAATGTTTAATATTATTCACCTATAAACTCACCCACTAGACTCAAGTTTCTCAAAGGAGAGTCATAGAATCACATTTGTAAGCCCACAAACAGAGGTTTGTTTTCTTTAATATGACTATATATAATATAGTACTTACTATTGGTATAATGAACAAGCTAGAAAATCCCTAGAAATATGTTATGGTAAATTAAAACCAGCAAGTGAGCAGAGAACACAAGTATGTGGGACTTGTCTATCAAGAACCTGAAGTACTCTGCAAAGCTGCGCCCACTCACACCCTGCTGTGCACCCACACAGGAACACTCAGAAATCTGAACTCTCACAATCCTCCAGATGGACGATTTATTATTACCATAACCTCAGGAGAGTCTTAAATCAGTCATTGTTTTTACAGTGTTGCCATTCCTGCTTTTAAAATATAAATTGCTTGCTTTAAAACACCCTCAAATTTGATTCATTGAAGATTATCTGAGTACTATCGAAACACTGAAGAGGTACACCACTTATAGTAGCTATTGTACTGTCCTGTAATTTTCCAGTATCTTTATATATATGTGGTATGGAAAGCATAATCATCTAAATCCCTACTGATACAGCAGACATACATACAACAAACCTCACTCCAAAGTCATTACTCCTGTAGGAAACCCTCACTTACTGGCAGTAGCATTCTAGATCATACTGTGGCATTCACTATCAGAGAATTCCCAACCCACATTTTCCAGCCTTCTGGAACCCTGTTTTTATAAATCACTTGCATGTAGCTCATACTAACATTTGCTTGTCTTAATGTTAGGTGCTCTAGTGAGTTAAGAAGTATCTAAATGGCTTAAACCCAAAAATATTGAGGCCACTAGCTCCAAACCTTTGAGTCAGAGGCATTGAGGCAAACCTAAAACCTATGATAGCCATCTACAAAAAGATATACATATGACTAAAATTCACAACATGGGCCACATTTCATAATTCTTTTTTTATTACATTAATTTGTGTGTGTGCATGTGTGTCTATGTGAGGATGTCACTGTGTACATGTGGAGGTCAGAAGACAACTTGCAGGATTCTGTTCTTTCCTTCTACTATGTCAGCTCCAGGGACTAAATTCAGGGCATCAGGCTTGGCACAAGGCATCTTTATCCACTGAGCTATTTTGCTGCCCTATGTTTCTTAATTCTTAAAAATTAAGCAATTTTTTGTTCGAGAGAAATTTTATAATATTACTTTGTAAAGTTAGTATTTAGAAAACCATTGGATTTTTTTAAACTTTTCAAATATGAAAGGCAACACCCAAAAAAACCTTTAAAAACCATTTGTGGGCTCCCCAAAATGTGCAGTTCTTGCCTCATCCTTAAGCACTACTTTTGGGGACCTTGAACCCAGGGCTAAGATACCCTGGCGCTAGATCTTTGACAGTTATCATTAGTATGTCATTATCAACTCAGAAAACTATATCTATTCTACTTTGTAGGCTATGTCAGGACTTATTCTTTCTTTTTCTTTCTTTCTTTTTTTTTTTTTAAGACAGAGTCCAGTTTAAGTTTCTACTACTGATTCTTTCCCAGAGGAGAAAATGGCCTATTCTAAATGTCTTCTACTCTGATACATGTGGTCTCTGAGCTCTTGTGTTCACATCCCTTCATATTGTCTCTCAGTACAGTTTAATTCTTTGTAACACTATGAAAAAGGTGTTTCTGCCTTGCTACAAGCCCATAGCCAGCACTGTTCTGATTCCAGGGCTCTATACAGGAAATCTACTTCAGATTCTCCTACACAGAGCCTCTTAAAAATGTAAGAGCAGACTGAGTGTGGTACTTATTTCCAGCACTTGGGAAGAAGGCAGAATTCTCAGGATGAGGCCAGCCTGGTCCACACAGAGAGTTCCAGACTAAAGCTACACACTGAGGCCTAGTCTAAGAAAATGTAGAAGCAATAGGCACAGCCTTGGCTTGGTCTCTTTCGCCCAGAGTCTTCATGTTAGAAGCCCATCCTAGTCACCTCTTCTGAATACCACTGTTTAACCTGGGCCTAAACTTTAACAACACAGTAAAGATGGAGAATTTCCCCACAGCAGTCAGCTTCAGGAATGCAAAATTCCTACCTCTGGCCCAGGCCCCCACTAGGGTATGAGTATGCACTTATACCTGAGGATCTGACTCACATCCTCATACTTACATACCATCTGTTCTTATCCACTGACTTATCTCCCCAGCTCCTACAACAGCACTTTATATGAATGCTGTTTTGTTTGGTTTTGTTTTTTTTTTAATCCAATCTCCTACTGAAAACCCTGTGTTCTCAGAAACCTTGTTATCTTAAGACTGTTTCTCTACTAAATTCAATCCTAACAAATAACTATGGGTTAATGTCTGCTTAGTTTGTATAGGATGACAAGATAGTTAACTGGAAGTATGATTCATCCAAATTTACCTAGAAAGATCTCAAATGGGAGGAACAGAAACGTACGACCCACTTTCAATTTCTGCTATATTCAAAACTGACCTGGCTCCATCTAGAGAAGATAAACAGAAAAAGGCTTCTCGACCTTGGAGCTGTGGATGCAACTTAGTGGTGAAGTACTGGTGTAGCAAGAATAAGCCCTGGGCTTGATTCACAGCCCAAGAAAATCAGTAAAGAAACAAAAGAAAAAGGAGAGGAGGAGGAGGAGGAGGAAGAGGAGAAAGAGGAGGGGGAGAGGGAGGGGAAGGTGGATGGGGAGGAGAGGCGGGAGAGGGAGGAGAGGCGGGAGAGGGAGGAGAGGGAGGAGAGGGAGGAGAGGGAGAAGAGGGAGGAGAGGGAGAGGGGGAAGAGGAGAGGAAGAAGTAGAAAGGGAAGAGGAAGAAGAAGAGGAAGAGAAAGAATAGAACTAAGCCTTGAGTCAAGTGAGAGCTTATGACTGGTTAAGGAAAGACATTATCGTTTCCCGTCTCAATGCTCTGAAGAAAGGGACAAAGGTGAGAGATGTCAACCACTGCAGCTTGGGGAAGGACCTTGTGGAATTACCTCAGGTAATTCAGCTAGGAGGTTGCAGCAGGACAGAGAGGCCAAAGAAGCCTGCTTTCATCCTCAAAGCGGGAAAAGTCACTCAAGGTTTGAGTAGGAGAAAATGTGATAAAAGCTGTATTTTACAGACAGCACAAGCCTCTGCATAGACCTGGCATTTAATCAATGATGTAGACAGATGTATAGATCCAAACTGCCAGGAAAATATGACCTGAAACTTTGCAGAATAAATAATAAAAAAACTGGTCCCCTAGTGAAATTCACCTCATCCCCAACTCTTATCTTTTTAATTTAATTAAGTACAAAAGAATAAAGGATAAAGGAAACAAAGAATGAAGAGATAGTGTTGATTTGTCAGAGCTTATGTCCAAGACTCATTTGCTCTCCTAAATCAAAACACATATTTTGTACTGGGTTATAAATGATATAGAAGCATTAAATATTTACTCTTCCCATTTGCTATTATTTTTCGCTAGTTACTCAGCCATAACAGTCATTAACATGCTGAAAAGGAACTTCATGTAAATTCATCACTGATCTGGGAATACTGCAGCTCTGATGTACTATACTGGCTGCAAGCTACACCCGGCTCAGAGGCGCCATTTCCCTACAGGCAGGGCCAAATGTCTAGTTCACTCACAATTTACAAATGATTATTTTTCTAATTAATCATTCATCAAAAAACATAAACGGCAATAGGGTGTGAAGACGCTGCTGGCAAGAAGACAGACGGGCACACGGATCCATCAGTTTCTCCCTCCTATCTCTGAACCAGGGCTATAGGCTCATCACAGAACATTCCCCAGACATCAGGGAACTAATATTTCACAGAAAAACTTGACCATTATTCAGCATACAAGTGTTCCTCATGTGCTCTGGGGGGCTTCTTGTAAAAGCTTCCTACCTAGTCTCTTTCCCCATGCCTACCCAACTACCTACCCCAGCCTCTACCTTACCATGCAAGACACACAAGACATACAGCTGTTAGACATACAAATGCAGGGCATACAGCTACTGAAATGTTTTATTATCAAAGAGGACCGTGTCATGCCATAAGAACCTACAAGGATATTCCCAAATCTCAAGGCACCTGGGCCTTATAACTTAGAGGACCCTTAAATAACCCTTGACCTGCACTTTATGTTACAGTTAGAGAAGATGAGAAAAGGGAAGTTCCAGTGTGTGGATCATCTCCACTGCTCAGAACCTGGAGAGCCCTGTAACTGCAGCTCTCTTTTCTAGAAAAGTCTTCCCACACTGGCTGGCCTACTGCAGTACTCTGTCACTTGTGAGAAGGCAGGCAGAGAAAGGTCCAGCCAATTTAACAAGACTATCTATATTTTAAATATATGAACCAATTTCTAAAGGGATACACTAAGGAGAATATAAGTGTACAAGAAGAATTATCAGCACTAAAAGTGGACAGTATTAGTAAGTTACGGTTCTAAAAGGATGGACACACCCATATTTCCATACGACCAACATTCAGACTTTTGACCTACAAAAATAACTCAAAATAGTTGATTCAATTCAACCCAGAATTTAAGTGGGCAGGATGGCAATCTGTTCTTAACAGATTCTATGTTTCATACCCATCGCTATCAGGGCAGGAAGTGTCAAGCTCCAATCATGAGACTGGAGTTTTAATCCCAACATATAAAGCATGGTCTCCGCTGTTCAGTTTCTCAAACTGTTAAGACAGATGTGCCCTTTCCACTTATAGAGAAGCACTCAAGAAACAGTGTCTTTGAAAGTCTAAAGCTGTCCAAACCCAAGGTGGATACTGAGGTAATCTGCCTAAGATTAATCCTCTCACTTATAGTGTAGGTCTCCCAACAACCAGGACAACCATAAAGGGACAATTTATAGGCCTGTTCCAGCAGTATGACCTCAAGCAAGAACAAGTCACTACATGTGATGAAGTCCAAGGACTTTAAGCTTTAAGCAACTCACCATAACCATCACTTCTGCTCTTTTCCATGGATTCACAATCAAAATGAAAGGAGCTATTTAAAAGATAGGACCATTTATGCACTACTGATGAGGCTGTAAAATGTTATAGACAACATGGAAACCAGTATGGAGAATCTTCAGAAAGTTAATTCTATTTCTAGGAATACATACAAAAGACTTAATAAGAGAGTCTCAACAAGACTGATATACAATCACAAGCATGATTTACAACAGCCAAAAGAGAAGCAACCCAGACATCCATCACAGATAAACTGAACATACCACACATATATAGACAATGGAGTCTTATTCAGTCTTAGAAGGAAGTATCAAAGCTTATGGTTATGCCCAGTGAAATAAACCAGTTATAAGAAACTTCCCTTAGCTGACTCACACCCATAGAAAATATAGTGGCTGTGGCCAGGGACTGGAGAACTGACAACAGGTAAGCGAGGGTCCTAGGATTAAAAGCTTCTTGCCCACAGTACTGTGGATGTAGTCAACACTAGTGAACTGTACACCTATAGATTAAGATAGTAAAATTTACTGTGCAATTTTAAAACAATAAAAATCTAATAATAAGATTGTATTCTGGTTTCACTTATTTTTTTAAAAAAAATGGACAAAATGCAATTTAGAGGAGGAAAGCCTTCTTCAACTTACAATTCCAGGTTATGCAAGGTATATATCACCACAGGAAAGTCAAGCAGGAATCTGAAGCAACTATGCACATCCCCAGTGAAGAGCAGAGAGAAATGGCTGCATGTACTCAGCTATTTCCTCTGCTCTTCTACAGTTCAGGGCCCAAAACTCGGGAAAGGCACCATCAACTTTCAGGATGAATTTTCCCGTATAAATTAAAGCAATCAAGATTATCCTCACAGATATGCCTATCGGTAAACCTGGTCTAGACGATGCCATTTTGAGACTCTCTTCCCAGGTGTGTCAGTTAACAACCTACCATCAATGTATATGAATGATGACGATGACCACCACAGGCCTGAGAATGCCCATCTTAAACAATTTCCCTGTCTAAGGAAAATTCAGATGTTTTTATGACCTCAAACTGAATCAGACAGTGAATGGGCCATCTGGATTATTTGAAACTGTGAATAAAGAAAATCTCAAGAACTTCATCTAAAAATGGCCATTTGTGCAAGGGTACTTAGGTATTCACAGATGAGTTGGTCAATGAATACTTTGAAATAATAGTCAATGAACTACTTCTGAAGAACAACTACTATAGAATTTCTACTTAGCAAAAGGCACTTCATTGTAACACACCACAATTACATTTTTCGAACATAACATGAAAAGAAATCAATGTCCTTTCAAAACACATTTAACTAAATCAGGTATTTATCTGAAGACAAATGTACAATGTTATAAGAAAACAATAAAACTATAAAATCAAGAAAGGTTGATTTGGCTGGAAAGATGGCTCAAGTGGTAAGAATGCCCACAACTCTTGCAGTCTCCAGCACCAACCAGCAGTTCACAATTGTGTGTAATTCTAGCTCCAGGGGACCCAACAACTTCTTCAGGCCTCATAGTCACCTACCTTCAATTCCCATACCCATACTAGAAAAATAGAACTATTTTTAAGGGTGACTAGTTTCAAAGTATTTTCTCATCTCTAAGTTCACAAAGAAAGGCAATGCTTAACTGACTGATCTAGTTAAAATAAATTTATTAAAACTCAGCAATTTAGAGCTGAAGAGATAACTCTATGATAAAGACACCTTTCCTAAGCCTGAGGACCTGAGTTCAACCTCTGGAGCCCCCAGGATGAAAGGAGACAACCAACTCATGAAAGTTGTCCTCTGATCTCCACACACCAACTATAACATGCACACACTAAACAAATACGAAAAAGTTAATAATTTAGTCCACACATTAAATATATCACCACTATTTATTTCTCCATCAAATACGTAATTATGACATTAAAAAATTAAAATCTTTATAAACCTACCTACCAGAGAACTACAAAGCTATACATGTAATCCTTTCATTTCCTGATTTTCTTCCAAATGTATGCTGTTCTCAAAAGTACTTTTTCATTTCTTAACCCCAATTGCAAAGATCTTAATGCAGAATGCCTCCCGTGTGTGATACATACTCTAACTCATTTCCATTAAATAAACACATTTCAGTAACAATATAGGCAAGACAATAAATACCTAGTGTATGTCTTAACTAAATTTAAATTCTTCAAGCTACCTGTGATCTCAGTCCTGGAATAATTGTTTGACAGAAAAGGTAACGTAGGCACAGAAATCATATAATAAGCATTTGGACATGAATCCTGGCATCCTAGTTCCAGAACTCATGCTATTACTCATGTACTCTCTCATAGTATCAGTGAAAGACACTAACACACAATCAATTCTACTCTATCTCCAGGAAACAGCCTATGGGGAGAAACCAAACAGAAACCACAAATGCCAAACAGCCTGGCCTTGCATCAGTCACTATCTCTCTGGCTTTGTTTCTCTAATGGCGAAATAAGTGCCATACTTCTATGGCTAATAATGCAATTGGCTAGAGTAGCAAGACAAAACTCCACACGTATATACTTCACCAAGGCGACAGTTCAGCCAAATACTATCTCCATCTTTCTACTTCTAATCTAGACACAAGCTTGGCTTTGCCAAATAAACGTTCCTGTCCCCACAAAAGTAATTGACTGCAGCAAAATGTGCAGCGTTACTGGCAAAAGCTAAACAGGAGGAGTCAACATCTCAAAGCTGTGTCTGTCTGAAATATAATACAGTGGGCAGGTTGTTTCTTTGAAATAGATGGATCTACGGTTTAGGGCAGCACAGAGCATAAATCTGTCTCTGTGAATGGCTTGCACCACGTCTGTCTCGTTCTTTGTACTATTGTGTGCTATCTGGCAATATATCTGTCACAACTCCACTTCCTCCCTTCCACAGGGACAAAAGTTGAGAGGAATTGGAAATACAACCCCAGGCACAGCCTTATGAAGGCCACAATTGAACCTCTGAAAACTCCAGGCCAACGTCAAGCAAAGCACAAGTTCGGCTTGTCCGTACATGAGGCAATCTGGTTAGGCAATAAGCCCATTTCATCATCATCTCTGTTCAACTCCCAACAAAAACCCAATCAGAGAAACCACATTTACCATCAACCTGATGCTGAGACACAAACAGAGCATATGTTATGAGTTTGCCCTCTGTGGTCCCATCTATAACATCCAGAAGTCAATTCAAGAGGCTGTACATAGCCAAGGAACCGCACTAAATTCCCTTTGAAAAGTTCTGGGAAACCTCACCAGAGGCTGAAGTTATAGGAAAAGCACAGTTCCACCTGCTGTGTCTCCGCTCTGGGCCCTCAGACCCTTAGGCCTGGCTTCCTCCTTTAGGCAATCACTTTTCCTGTGCCTGAAGAATAGAGGCCTCTAAGTTCTTCACATTTCCACAGGTGAGCCTTTAGCTTGAGAACTTGACAGAGCATTGCAAAGTTGTAACCACCTTGAAAAAGCAATCCCTCAGTATCACTGTCTGCCTCAGCCCAAGAGATTGCTATGGGAAAACAACAGACTAGGGTCTCAGAGAAAGCGCTCCAGGAAAACACGTGATGATGATCTGTAGGTTTAAATCGCTGATTGCTAAACTCAGCAGAAAATCTCACTTGAAAAGAACATTTATAAAATGAAATAAAACCAAATACAAACAAAAACACCATTCAGACTTTAAGCTACGTGACTTACAAGCCCTCTGTTTCTGCCTAAGTTTACATTTAGAACTTACAACCCAGCCAAAGAACAGAATTTAATATGAGAAAATTAACAACAGATAAGGTTTCATACAGTTAAGCTAGAGGAGGAAACAGTATGAGCAATGTCTCCAGAAGAATGAATCTCCTCAGAAAGGAATATGAATATCTGAAACACACCAAATGAATAGCGGCTTCTAACACAAAATTAAAACCAGATTAGATCAGCATTAAACTATCACCACCTTTCTGGCCACAATGAGTCTCCATTTCTCCTTTCATTCCTCTCCTTTTTCTTGTTAAGGATAAGAATACTTCTCTTTCCATTACTCCTCAAATTACCAACTTTCTCTCTGTAGCTTACAGGAACAAAGTCGTTACCTATGATGGTTGGCTTTAATAGTCAACTCGACACAGCCTAGAATCACATGGGAACAAAGAGAGTCTCAGACAGGAATTTATATGTATTGGGTTGGCTTAAGGCATGTCTTGGGAAGAGGTAGCTTAAGCTAATTGATGTGGGAGGATCTCACCCACTGAGGTCAGCACCCATCACTTTGCAGAGGGTTCTGAACTATATAGAAAGGTAGAAAAAATGAGGTGAGCACAAACATGCCAGTGAATATGTGTGCCTTCATCTCTGTCTGCTCTTAACTGTGGTATGATGTGACTAGCTGTCTGAAGTTCCTGCCTCAACATCCTCACAATGGTAGATCATGAGCTGGAATAAACCTGTCTTCACTAAGTTTCCTTTTAGTCTGAGTATCTTCTTGTGTTAAGAGAAATGAAATCAGAACAGTAATATAGGCAATTCTGAAGAATGCTAACTTTCTGTCTTAATCAGGGTTTCTATTCCTGCGCAAACATCACGACCAAGAAGCAAGTTGGGGAGGAAAGGGTTTATTGAGCTTACACTTCCACACTGTTGTTCATCACTAAAGGAAGTCAGGACTGGAGCTCAAGCAGATCAGGAAGCAGGGGCTGATGTAGAGGCCATGGAGGGATGTTGTTTACTGGTTGTTTCCTCTGCCTTGCTCAGCTTGCTCTCTTACAGAACCCAAGACTACCAGTCCAGGGATGGCACCACCCACAATGGGTCCTCCCCCTTGATCACTAATTGAGAAAATGCCTTACAGCTGGATCTCATGGAGGCAATTCCTCAAGGGAGGCTCCTTTCTCTGTGATAACTCCAGCTTGTGTCAAGTTGACACACAAAACCAGCCAGTACACTTTCTGAGAACTCTGGTTTTGACAACAGGACAGGATTCATTTCCAAACACAATGAAAGATACTTAGCATAAACTTCAGTAAATAATGGAGCTCTCCTCTGAAGAGTCAGGAAACCCTGTAAAACCTGAACCTTTCCCTCACTGTCAGAAATAACAATTATCACTTTTAGTCAAGATAGAGTAACAGAGATCAGTAGAACACTAAATTTTAACACTGGGTAAACAACACCTCATTTCTCCAGAACACCTTCTCCTTATTTATAAAGGAGGTATGATACAGAAAAGCCTTGCACACTCTACTACATCTAGCAGGCTCCCTTAGACTCCCCCCCCCCAGAAGACATGTTGTCATAGTCTCAACTTGACACCAACCTAAAAACCACCTGTTACAAGGGAACTTTAACTAAAGAACTGCTCAGATGACAATGCTATGGCCATGTCTGTGAGGCATAATCTTATTTACTAGTTTATGAAGAAGGATGCAGCCCACTGTGGGCAGTGCCATCCATAATCAGTTGGGCCTGGGCCATGTAACAGAGCTAGCTGAGAAAGCCAGAGGAAACGGACCAGTAAACAGTGTTCTTTTATGGTTTCTGCCTCTGTTCTGCTTCAAGCTCCTGCCTTGGCTTCTCTTGATGATGAACTATGACCTGCAACCTTCCTCCCAGTGTTGTTTTTGGTTATGGTGCGTATCACAGCAACAGAAAGCAAACTAGACCACCTAGGAACAAAAAACTCTATTTAAGAATGCATCAAAATAGAGTAGATTTTCAATCCCTGTTTGGGAATTGTTCATCAGCTTTTAATGTTCAAGAAATAATCCTTAATTAGCACCAAAAACTGTACATGATAGTTATTTAAATGGCTGATGAGAAGTTGTGTTTCCTAAAAACACCTATACCTTTAAAAAAAAACAACTACTAAGTGAGAAATCCACTATCATATGTAGTTTCAAAATAATTTCTCAAATAAAAGTTTCAAGGATGAGAAAAAGCGGTAGGGGTAGGGGTGCGTGGGTGCTGTAGAGTGGGGGGGGGGTGCTATGCATGCTGGGCTTCACTTCCCTTCTGGATTTTCCTGCCTCTACCTCCTAAGTACTAGGATCACAGGTGTGTGACATCACACCCAGCTCTACATGTAAAATTTTGAAAGAGCAAACTGGAATCTGGCCTTGCTTTGGCATAAAGAATTTTGCATAGCTGCAAAGAGAATTCAAAGAAACCAGGTGTGATCTGGAGGCTTAGGCAGGAGGATCATGAGCTTAAGACAAGCCTGTGCCATATCAAGACTGCAAGGCAGGGGAGACAGAGAAAGACAGAGAGAGACAGAGAGTGAGGTAAAAGCAAGTGATCTCATGGGAGAGGAAAGAAAAAGATTTGTTGAGGGATGCTAACTCCCAAGATGAAGACTTAAAGTCTATAAAGGCAGTTACAGACAGTCCCAAGTTCCCACCTAAGGCTGTCCAACTGGTTCCATTGATTTCTCAATGTCTCAGTTCTATTCAGTGTGCTGGAAGGTTGTATCACACATCAATATAAGAATAAATACTTCCAGAATTTCATGGCATCTTTCACAGCAAGTACAAACAGTGCTGAGCACTGCAACCTAAGTGTAAGGATTGTTTATTCAGCTTCTTAGCTATGCACCCACTGGAATGGAGAGAAGCTATACCACCCTCCTTTCAGCGGTCCTATCCACCAACAATATACCTTCACCAGCAAAGAGGCAGAGAGGTAGTCTTCAAAACTATAAGGTAACAGACATAAAATTTTATTCCCCAAATGCTCTTAACCTGTAGTCTTTCCAAGATGATGCCAATCTTGTACAATATGAATATGTGTTCACAAATCCACATATCATATAAGAATTAAACCCACCCTCAAAAATGACCAAAATGCGTGATTGTGATTGATGCAGAAAGAATCCTGGAGAGTTGAAACATACAGGCTAGCCTACTAAAAAGCCTTAAATACTATTGGTTCTCAAGGCAAGGTACATTGGGTGAAGGTTTCTGTTTCTTCCTCCCTCAACCTACCCACCCACACACTTCCTGAGCCTGGAGAGATGATTAAGCAATTAAAAGTATATAAAACTGCTCTTCCAAAAGAGTTTGGTTCACTGCATCCATACTGGACAGTTCACAACTTCCAAATGCAGCTCTAGGGGATCCTACACTCTCTTCTGGCACTTACAGTAAGCTGCATGTTTCACGAAATGCTAAAAAGTTCCAACAGCAAAGCTAGCTTTTCATCTAGCAATATAGTATGAACACACACACACACACACACACACACACACACACACACACGGTTGGGGTCTCATTTTTGGACTACTTTATAGGATTCAGAGTACCAGAGACTTCCTAGATTTAGTTAAGACTCCCAGAACAGGAAAAAAATTTTTTTTCCTCTGTTGAGCTACAAAAGTGAAAGCATTATGGGAAGCAGAAAAAAAGCAGCATTTACTGAGTGTTTACAATGACATGGCACCATGATAAGTGATTCAGATGGCTTGATGCACTAAGGTTAAGTGCCAACCATCCATCCCTACTTCACAGATGAGGACAGCTGAGTGCAGGTGGTCAGGGTCTACACCATTATGCTGCTCCACCTCTAACCAGTGACAGGCAGAACAAAGGACAAAAACTCCTGACAAGATATTTGGTAAACATTTCTTCTGCTTGCCTACTCTAAGAGTCATTCATGAGTTTGCTTTTGATCTGTGACATCTATCTATGATCTATGATCTAGGCTTGCTGGTCCTAGGGAACTTCACGAAAGAGAAGACAGAAAGACTCTAAGAGCCAGTGGATGCAGAGGACAGAGCCTTGAAATGCTAACTACAGGGTACAGCATGGCTACTAACACACATCAACTCAGGGTAGCTGTGGTTACCTGCACAAGACCAAGCTAATCAACATTCCAGCATGAACAGGGGAGGGGCTCTCAAGGTCAGATCCTAGCAGAGGTGTTATGGGCAGCTGACGGCCGCTGGGTTGGGTAGAGTCATTCTTCTTGGAGATGTGTCCTCTGGCAGATTACTCATGCCTCAGTGGATGATCACACACTCGTGTGTGTATAGGCAGCACCAACGGATTATTGATAACAAAGGAAAAGTTCAGAGAGTACATGAAGCTGTGAGGGAGAAAGAGTTGGTAGCATTGAGGGAATCAGAAGAAGGTAGTGGAGGACGAATATGATTAATATGCACAGTATGAATGTATGGAACTTTCAAAGAATAAAAAATACTGATTTACAAAAAGACTTCCTGATTCTATTTCATTTTATCACTAAGTAAGTAAGTACTGATAAAATATGTGCAGTACGTTACAAGTATCTCATATTTGGGAAATGTTATATTTAGGGGGTAGGGGAACATGAGCTTACTTAAGAACTTGGAAAGCATCTCTGAAATCTGCTGTAAACAATACAACAGGCAACCAGCATAAACCCTGCTTATTTGGGACTTGCGGGTTTGAACATCAGGTTTTCATTCTTGGTCTAAGAGACTTTATCTGTCCCTCTGGCCTTAGGAGCAAATGCAGGATTAGAAAGTGATGCAAAAACAGGAGAAATGACTTCATTATCCTAAGATCTTTGCACCAATAAGGCTATGGACAGAAACGTAAAACCTGTCTTACTCTGAACCAATCCCAGGGCCAAATGGGAGTAAGAATCTTTTCTTCTCCTTACAAACAATTTGTGTGGACACAAACTTGGCTGTGTACACTAGTAACACTGGCTTCTGGCTAAGTGAAGGAGGTAATCACCACAGCGTTCATGATTATTCCTTAACAAGCTCCTGTCTCTCTATTAAGCTGCTAAACAGAAGTGGCAAAAAACAGAGCAGGTCTGTCTTTAGCTCCCTAAAGTGACTGCCACGTAGACAGACCATCCTTCTAGGTTCAGGGAACAAGGTCATGTGAGGATCAGGTCTCCCTTTAATAGAATCCCCAGCCAGCCTGTCATTCCTTTGCTTTTCTAACTCAAAGTGCCAGGGACAGACCTGCCAACTTCCTTTTTTAGCACCACAATCTCTTGCCTTAACCAGACAGTCTCCTTCTGTGTTCCAATAAAGCACAGAACACAATCCCAGCTTCTAAAAACACATGGTCCTTGAGAGGACTTTTTTTTTTAATGGATATACAATATAGTAACAAAGAGACATAAAAGCAAGGTAAGGGCCCAGAATGAATTACCTGATGAAAGCACTTACCAATGATTTAACTCTCTAGCAACAAATTCTAAAGATACAATGGGTCTGAATTCAGTTGTTCAGAGTGCTGCAACCGCAGTAGTCAGTCACCCAATCACTGATGCAGAATGAGTTTCTGGCAGCCTACAAATTACCCGTGGTTCCTAGCATAGCTAGAGAACAAAAATCACAACTGGCATTTAGCTGCCCTCTCCAACAAAAGACTGCATCAATTCACCACTCGACTAATCTGAACATCGGACCTGCCAGGACCAAGAAAAAGACAATGCCAGGTGAGAGGACACTCAACTCTGAAGAGTGGAATCTCAGTCCTGGGTCCCTGGGATTCTGGCCAGTTAACTGCACAAAGTATCATGGGAAACCTCATAGGAAATGATGCCAGCTCCAGCTGGGATAAAGAGCATTTGTGGGAGACTGCCCGAGGACAGGTGGCTTATCATCTCTGCTGCCATTCTAAATGTCATCCTTGGCTCTCAGGAAGACCTTCAGGGCTGCCTATGTGGAACACAAGATGTGGACCCTGTGCAAGGTTGCTCTTTCTGAGGTCAAGGTCTGTCGTGATGTTATTACTATGCAGTAAAAGACCACCTAACAAATCACCGCTGTATGTTCTGATGGGTATTAACTGGAGAGACAAGTTTGTAGCCTCACCCTCACCAGTACTCAAGGAAAACTCAACTCTCTTTATTCTGGTGGCTGTAAGCCCAACCTTAACTCTTGCAGAAGACTCTACTCTGCCCTGCTTCTACTATCGAGCCTTCATTTAGCATTATCAGATTTTCCTTACACATAATGTCTGACTATATAGCCCAAGCTGGCCTGGAACTCACACTGTAGCCTGAGCTAGAGTCTTAGCAGGTTTCTTGCTTCTGCCTCCCAAGTACTAGGATTACGGATGTGAGCCAACATAGCTACCAGCTGTTGCACATGTTCCTTTCCCTGAGTTCCTAGTCTTAGTTTTTGAGCAATGTACCCCTGTAGTAAATCAAGTTAAATCCAATGACTCCATATAAAGTAAAATAAAATTAAGTTTCTCAGTAACTAGCGATCTCTACCCAAACTGTCTCTTCAACCAAAGAATCTTAAGGAAGATGGATTTAAAAAAAAAATCTAGTTATCCTAGATCATTCATTACTGTTGATAAAAAAAAAAAAAGACAGATATTTGCCAACCCTATACCCTTATTCTACACTTTGGCCTTCTCAAACACTTATACTCTTAGATAAATACATGCACACAAATGCATGTGAATCCACACACTTGGAGCAGCAGCCAAAGAATCATGGATTTTGTAGTCATTCCTTTTTTATCAAAACCTCAGTATCACCTTTATTAGATGTACATCTTTAATCTTTGCAGCAATGTCATAAAAAAGGGTGGATAAGAGTTACTGCTCTGTTCTACAGATAAAGAAAAAACAAGTTTCTTAAGTGATTTGTTCAAAACTGCATAAATAATGACTCTTGACTTGTAAAAAAAAAAAATAACCTCCCAATATACATATACCTGAGGCATGCAGAAGACGGTGTACATGAAGAAAAGACTACAAGATTGCTTAATTATGATCCACTGTTTAACCTGGGGGTTTGCTCTACCCAAAGACTTAAGTTTTTCTTAGAGAAAGAACTTTTAGCCACTTTCCCAGAAGATTCTACCTTTAAAAGAAAAAGTTATTTTTTTTCTTTATTTTGATCAGATCATGGATGATGGTGTTTTCTGGGTTCCCACTGGCTTTTCTAAGCAAGCATATTCCCATCTGGACATGCAAGTCACAGTAAATGTCTTTCCAAATAAAAATCATAAAACAAATCTTTTTTCCCCCCTTTTTATGAAAGAGTGGGTGAAGATCATCCTGTGACTAGTTTTTTGTTCTGCAGATGAACACTCTCTCAATTCCCATCTGTTGTCCTGGAGTGCGCAAATGCACTTTGCTTCTTTCTTTCATTCTCAAGTCTATATTAATACCACAAAGTCAAGTGGGATATCAAAAAAGAGGAATATGATCTTTTACCTTTACTAGAAATTTAATGTTTGAGAAAGGATTCAGTATTAGGATCTCCAGAGGCCTAAATACCATGGGGGGAAAAAAATCAAAGAATTTTACAGCTGGAAGAGATTTTAGCCATATGAGAGCAGGGTGAATGCACAGCTCATACTGAGTACTCACACTGAATGAAAAAGTCTTTTCCATTTCTGCTGTGAACAGATCCTGTCCACCAAGCTCTGAATTCCAGGACTCAATCTTGAAGAACCTACTCACTGAGAGTTAAGAGGCCGGGGAAGGCAAGTAAGAAGAAAGAGTCTATGGTACAAGAGCTTCCAAATGACTTGTTTAAAAATATAAATACCAGCAGAAAGACTAGGATCCATAAACATGAGTGAGTGTGTGGGTTAAGGACATGCCAAGACCATGATGCATCATGACCCCAGGGTGACAAAGCAGGCAACCAGGTCTCTATGGCCCTATCTTCAGACCTCAACAAAGAACTTGCACATAAACAGTCTTCAGTAAGTCAGCTCATTGGGCATATGGATAAAAAATTTTCTCAGTCATCAATAAGATATTAGTACCAACAATCATTTATAAAACACATATCTACTGTGAAGAGAGGGGGAGAGACAGCTTTCAGCTTTGTTTAATTGTTGTTTGTTTTGTTTTTGAGACAAACTCAACCTTCCTACTTCCCAAATGCTAGTATGATATGTATATATAGCACAGTGCCTCACTCGGTTTTCTTAAGAGAAAAAAAAAATCATCTTTCAAATAATTGTTTAAGCCAACAATGGCTTATCTCCCAAATTTTATTATATAAAGACTGAGCCAATTTAAACTTTTATTTTAGAGACTTTCAGGGCAAACAATTTCTTTATAATATCTAAATATTAGAATATAAGAGAGAAGGATTTTGCAGAAATAAAACAATGGTATGTTCAAGCAGTGGTATACTAAATAGCTATTAAATTCAGAATCCCAAAACCTCATGCCTAAATATAACAACAGCAAAAATACATGGTTTTATTAAAATTAGAACTCATGACAATATATGTTGAAATACATATTCAACATATATTGTCATGAGTTCTAATTTTAATGTCCCCAAATACTGGGAAGACCTATGTAAAACAGTGATTATCACAGAAAAGAGTACAAATAGCATTTTTTCTACTGTATTATTTGAGAGTATCATTGAATTTTTATCCAGTAAACATACAACACATTAAGATACAGCACACAGTGAAGTATACAACTATAAATTGTCTATTTATCAGAATAAAGAAATAAACACTACTGTAACAATAGCCATGGCTAATATATCTTAAGAGGCCCCAAGCGGCCCCCACAAATTTCCCTTACTAGCGTACCCCCAGCTATTATCCTGACTTCAATGTCCATTGCTACTACCAAAAACTGGTTTTTACTTATGTGATAAGGAAAAATAAAAAGTCTTCACAGGGAGAATTGTTTTTAATTCATATTTTTAGTAGAACATGACTCTGGTATCTCTTTCATTATGTATCAAGTCAAGACTCTCTCTTCATCTGCTTTAAATGTGCCAAAAGTTTACATAAAAAAGACAAAAGGAAATTAAAAGCTGACTTTCTAAGCCAAATTTCACAAGGTAATCTTAATGGTTTTGCAAGGAATCATAGCACATTGGCTATTAGGTTCATGAAAATACTTGCTTATCTTTGACAGGCAGGGAATCTACACACACTGATTACCATGTGCTAAAATTCACTTCTCTGTATCATTGGAATGCCCCCTCCTTGAACTGCATTCAGAGTGGGCCAGCCATGATTACTGTTTTCCCGGGATATATGGCATACCCCTCATGCACTTTAGAAGGTAAGTTCTATACACAGGAGACTTCCAGAAAATATTATTTGGTGATGATTACTGGGAATTACTAAGCTAACCTATAATCACAGCTTTCTTCGTGATCTCAAATTTAACATCCCCCAAATGGAAGTCACACTGCTTGCATGTTTCAAAAAGAAATAAAACAGAGTTACAAAGTCTTAACAGAAGCAAAATGAGTCAGATTATAGTCATAGAAAAGGAGCTGACCAAACACCAGAGTATCTGGAACCATTTGGCCCCTCCACCCAATGTGCAACAGCTGTTGTGCCCACCTGCATGGGTACATCTGTTGAAAAACACAGCATTTAAACACTCATTTGTGCTTGCCATGGGCTGCCATGCAGTCAACTGCAACGGTAACTAAACCCCAGACAAAAAAGACTTGAACAACAAAAGATTTATAGCACATTGGTGGTCTGTTGAGAAGCTTGCAATATACTGCATCAGAAAAACAAAGGAAAAAAATACAGCTGCCTCACCAATGAACACCACCAGCAGTTTTTATGGAAAGAAAGACATGCACTCCAGACTACAGAGAGATGGACAGACTTGTGGAGCTGTTTCCGGTAGGTTGAAATATTCTAATCTAGAGGGACCAGAAAGGCCCGGAGGCTCATGAAACTCACAAGAAGCCCCTCACCAAGGCTATATAAGCAATAAGCAACTTTTGAGGGAGAAGGGACTCTATAGAGTTGTAGCTTCCTGCACACTGGACAAGAAACTCCAGCACTGCAGTTTTTGCCCATGCAGTGCACAGGTCATTTCAATGATACAGCTGTTGTAGTCACCCAGGCAATAATTATGTAACCCCAATAAACCAACTCATTTGCCAACCTGGGGTTTAACGTCTTCTTGTCCTCTGTCTGGGATGAACAGTATCCCTAGGAAACGTATCACGAAGGTCAGGAAATTGGTCAACAAGCCCCACAACTGAACAGATTATCTCAACAGAGGTCATTATTACTGTATTGCAAATAGAAACCCAGGGCTGGAGAGATGGCTCAGCAGTTAACACTGGACGTTCTTGCAGAGGACCTGGGTTCAAGTCCCACTACCCACATGGCAGCTCACAGGCATCCATAACTACAGTTCCAGGGGATCTGATGCCCTCCTTCTGGTTTCCACCAGGTACCTGGCACACATATAGTACACAGACACACATGCATGCCAAACACATACAATAAAACTAAATATGACCTGAGGAAATTTCCTAAGGAAATCTAAAGTTGCTAAATGAAATTTGGGGTTTCTTTGAAAATGTAATAGTTCTATGGAGTAATGCATAAAATTAAAAATAAAGATAATTTCTTTAAAAGAAAGAAAAATACATGCATGTTGATCTATAGAAAGAAATTTTTTTCTGGCACCAATTTCTTAGAAAAAAGTTCTTTATAATCTATGTCATGCATAGATATTTTAGTGTGTGTGTGTGTGTGTGTGCGCACACATGTGGATATGTATGGATACACACACACATGCATATATATGGATATGGATGAGAAAGATTAAAATACCAGATTTAGAGCCAGGAAGATGGCTCAACTGGTAAACTGTTTGCCTTGCAAACCTGAGGGACTAAGTATGATCCCCAGAACCAAAGTAAAAAGATCTCCTGGGGCATGGCCTTGTAATCCCAATGCAAATGAAATGGAGACAAGAGGCTCTCTGGGGCTCACTAGCCAATTAGCCTAGCCTAATCAATCCCAGTTCCCAAGGACAGCCCTGGCCTAAAAACCCAAGGTGAATGGCTCCTGGAAAATAACATCTGAGGCTAACCTCTAGCATTAGTGTGTTCTCCCCCTTCCCCTCCCTCACCTCCCCCCACACACACATAGAGAGAGAGAGAGACAGACAGACAGACAGACAGACAACCTTTTAAGGTTTTGGAGAGACAGAAATCTCTGAAATGTTAAACTGAGTGTTCTTCCTCTGTATTTACCAAGGCACGGCTTTCTGAGATCCGTCACAGGGATACTGTTCCATTCCAGCTAGGTGCTTTTCTAATGATCCAACTCCATACAAATGACAGAACTCAAGAGAGTTTGAAGAAATGAGAGAACAGCAACATACCTGATAAACCACTTATCTCAAAAATCACTTGTGCAAAGCCAGATTTCTGGCAAATACAGCAGCCTGTACAAGACTAAAGATCTATTATTGTACTCTGATTATCCACTACTTGTAAATAATGAATATATGAATCATTAGGAATCTGGTGCCTTAAAAGATAAACAGAAGGGACTTGGGAAAAGAAAGAGTATAGCACAGAAAGAAAGGCTAGCAAAGAATCTGTGATTCTAGATTAAAAAAACAACTAGACACAGTAAGGAGGAGACAGAATCAGGCAGTGGCTAGGCGTCTGGACAGATTACAGTCTCTCATGATGGTAACATGACTACAAGTGCAGGGTAGACACACTGCTGCTATTCCGAAGCTACACCCCAGATTCAACAGATATATCTCTGCAACAAAGGCCCTGTGTCAAGTGTCCCAAGATCTAATAGGTGATCTCAGCCTGGTACCATCCAGGGCTGATCATTATCTAGACAGTTAGGACAGCCTAAGCTCTATCATAATCCTTCCCTCTGAGCACCGCTAATCTTATCTTTTCCAACACGCTCCTGTGGGGTTCAAATAACACCATTATCTTGAATTTCTATGGTACTGTGACACAACCCCTCAGAATGAGATGAAAGTAAAGTTTTAAAAGGAAACACTTTCTCCTCGGTTAAAAAGAAGGGCAAAGGCATCTTGAGAGGAAGTGGGGTGTGGAAAGAAAGGATTGAAATCTGTGTATGAGGGGTCACTACTCACAATACAACTTCACTGGGCTTTTGCAAAATAGGTTGTGGTTTTGCCAAAGTTAGTGGTGTCTAAAGAACCTCAGAAAAATAAAGGTCATCATCCATTCAAGCGTTCCTAATCCTCCAGAGTTAACAACTGTCCCAGGCGCATAAATCAAAACCACAGAATTTACTATCAGTAACCCCAAGACTCCCAACTCTGGTCAGCCCCTTATAATCTTAGAATCTCATATGCTCAACCAACATTATCATTAAGCCAACAGGAGAAATGGACATAAGGAGTAGATCCCTGACACACTATTAACCTCTCCATGACAACCATAACAGGTAACTGGCACCTCCTTGGTAGATGGACCATAAGCAGTAGACAACCAATGCTCACCTGCAGACATGGCTCCCGAACCACGATATTTTTAGTAGCATCCTCAGCTTCCTATCTACCACTTGCCATGTTTTACTTGAATGAGCATCACTTTGAAAACCACAGCAGTATCACCACAGTTAATGTAAAATATTAATGTCTCATTTGCTCAACAGTTTTGTAGAAATTAAAACTTTTAGGTTAATCATATACTGAACAATTTTAATTAAAACAGTTATAAAACAATTAATCCACAAGAGTTAGCTTGGAACTTCGCCAGCCTTATTGGTTTAATGCACGTAGGAAAAGCTCATTTTTCCCCCTTTTGACTTAATGAATGCTAATATGTGACAAAAAATATGCATATCGAACTCCTAAAGCAGGGAGTCCATCTGGGTTTTCTTGCATTCTCTATTTGTCATTTTTCTTTGATAGCAAAATTGAAAACGATTTCGCTGTGTAAGAAATGATAACAGTGCCATGTACTGAGTTTCATTAAAAGCCGTTCTTTATAGAAATCTTCCATGAAGTAAACACCTTCACTACAACCTTTCTGCTGTGACAGGACAGAGTATAAAAGCGAAACAGACCGGGCCGACTGTGTACGAGATACTGCCCTGACACCAGCATGGCCGCTGGCTCTTTTCTTCCCCAGAAGTCTATGAAGACAGGATAAAATGTAAGTTTAAGTATCTAAGACAAATCCTCTAGTATTTCAATTTGTTCCACACTGAAATCTGTTTGATTCATCTTGGGATCAACTTGTTTGCCAAAATAAGCATGGTTCACACCCTCTGTCAAATATTTTCATGCATGCAAAATTATCTTTTTAGCTCAAGCTAGGAGATCCGGCTTTTCTAATAAGGCTTAGGAATAGCACTGTGTCTAATCAGAATACCTTCAGACCTGGTTTCGAGACAAGAGCCCATAATCTCTTCCAAGCATGCTAATCTGTTAGATTTAACTGAAGTACACCTTCCCCCCCCATCCAGTTGAGCCTTGTTATGAATCTGAATATGAGTGTGAGAGTCTATCAAACTATGAAATACAGAAGGTATCCATAATTTAACTTTGCAGTAAAGACACAAGTGTGGGCAATTCATCTCAGCCTTCAATTCAAATTGAAGCAACTCTACCAAATCCTGTTAGGGCTGAAAAAATAAGTTCAATGTAATTCCAACTCAAATGGTGAAAATGACCCCTAGTGTAATTATATTAGCTGGTACCTTCACATCTGCTGTGTATCTTGATATTTCTGGTTGGGCACATCACATGTAAAGCACATAAACCCATAAAAGTTATTACATTTCTCTCTTAGCCACCGCTTTCTTGGGACAAAAGAGTAAGTCCCTACTGGTTTGTGATTAAAACCCAATTGAAATAGCTTACTAATTTAACCCCAATATATCAACCAAGGCACTCTGGAAGGTCAAAGTTTCCCTAAGTAGCAGACCATGAAGATGTTTGACAACGGGGGCACCTGCAGCAGCAAGCACATGTTAAAATAAATACTAACACAAGTCTTACTACAAACAGACACACTTAGAGGGCAAGCAACGGAAACAGTTTTATAAGATATGTTCTCAATCTGTAGGAGGAACAACAATATGAACCAATAAGTACCCCCAGAGCTCCCAGGGACTAAACCACCAACCAAAGAGTACACATGGGGGGACCCATGGCTCCAGCCACATATGTAGCAAAGGATGGCCTTGACGGACATCAATGAAAGGAGAGGCCCTTGGCCCTGAGAAGACTGGTTGCCCCAGTGTAGGGGAATGACAGGACATGGAAGCCAGAGTGAGTGGGTTAGTAAGCAGGGGGGAAGGGGAATAGGGGCTTTCCGGAGGGGAAATGAGGAAAGGGGATAACATTTGAAATGTAAATAAAGAAAATATCTAATAAAAATTGTTAATAAAAAATAAAAATAAAAAAATAAAAAGTATAAAGAAAAAGAAAAGTATGTTCTCATGCATTTTATAAATTGAGCCATTTAAGAACATCCATGTCTAAAAAAGCAAATCTTTTTTCTGACTTGATCCATTTGTGGAAATATCAATGGATGAAACCAAAAGTAACTTAAATAACTACTAACTTTCAGCTTTTTAAAATAAAATTTTTAGTATTTATTACTGTGAATGTGTATGTATGATTCAATGTATGTATATGGGTAAGGACTATCTGTCTGTCTGTGTCCATGTATCTGTGTGTTGAGGCACACATACACCACAGCTAGTGGTCAGAAGATAATTTCAGGACTCAGTTCTCTCCTTCTGAGTTCTGGAGACTGAACTCACACGGTCAGACTCATATGAAAAGTGCCCCCCCCCCGCCCCTACCTTTTAAGCCTGCTAAGCCATCTTGCAGCTCTAAATTTTCAGCTCTTAAGATCTATAATTCTATAAAGATGCCTGTTACAACTAAAATCATAAAATATGAGGTTTGGGAGAAACTTGGAGAATTTCTACATTTTACTAAAAATCTCATTTTTAACATAAGAAAAATCATACCTTCCTTTTTAGTTCAAGCTGAGGGTAAGAAGGTACTTACTAACCAATTACATAGGAATTCCAACAAACTACATATGCTCTAGTCACTGCTTTGAGGGATGTTTTTAAAGGGTCAGACCAGACCATATGAATGCAGACTCTGACCCCTAGGATTCATGACAGACTTCTGATTTCAGACCATCCCCTACAGTGTAACACAATAACTCTCAGCCAAGGTAATCTTGCCCTCATGGCAAGGTCTGGATGGGTTTGTGGTTGACACAGTAGGGACTGCTACGGTGTTAAGTGAGCCAGTATGCTGCTCAGTATTCCGACAGTACAAAGTACACCCTACACAAGGAGTTGTCCAGCTCAGCACGCCAATGGGACAGAGTACTCTGCTTCAGAGGTTATCACTACCACCAAAGACCCTGAGAACACATATAAAGTCAGGCTTAAGAGCATCCTTGTCTCGTGTAATAAATGGCAGACCTGTTCAGGAAGCAATTATTTTCAAATGGCACAAGATTTATTTTTCCATCACCTACACAATACTAAAAAGTCACAGATAGAAAACAAGGCACCCCAATATCTTTGATTATTACTAGGAACTATTTTCTTTAAAAAGAAAGTTAGGTATAGTGGTTCAGATCTAGAATTGCAGCTACTTTAAAAGGCTAAGACAAGAAAATCAAAGTTCAAGGCTAGCTAATTAAGAGTCTTATAAAAGTTACTATGACCAACTCAAACTGAAGACAAACGAAAATGCCAGAGGAAGTAAGATGGCTCACAGGCTCATGGTGCCTGCTGCCAAGTCACCAACCTGAGTTGGACTCCTAGATCCCATACAGTAGAAGGAGAGTCCCAACTCCTTCAAGGGGTGCTCTGCCATCTATATATGCATCCAAAGCCCATACACAAACAATAAATTGTTTTAATTTTTTTAAGAAATAAAAAACAGCCGGGTAGTGATGGCTCACACCTTTAATCCCAGCACTTGGGAGGCAGAGGCAGGCAAATTTCTGAGTTTAAGGCCAGTCTGGTCTACAGAGTGAGTTCCAGGACAGCCAGGGCTACACAGAGAAACCCTGTGTCAAATAAACAAACAAACAAACACAAATGAACAAAAAGAATTGAGCTCAGTAGCTCAGTGGTCGAGTGAGGCATGGTCTAGACCCTACCGCTTAACCAGTAAAGACAAAAGAGAAACAGGTAGATTAAAATAAGAAGTACACTCAGGCAGTGGAAGTGGAGGTGGTTTGGCCTTAGAACAGAACACTAGGAGCAAAGAAGCAAAGTACCTTCTCTGACAAATCTGTGAAAACATTTCAAATCATTGCAATTGCATACACCCAGGAGACTCCCCCTTCAAGATCATGAGTATGCTCTCTGGGCCTTCCTGCTATTCCACGTTAGCACGGCACAGCTGGAAACAGACATGCAGAACCATTACAGGTGATAAGTAACTAGCAAAGGCACACCTTGCTCAGCACAGCTTCCGAATGGAAGACACAATAATCACACATAGGGCTGCAGCATCTTATTTTTAATCACAAGCATCCTTCTTCATATAATTCTAGAGCACCCTAACCCATCTTAAACTATAGAATATTGTTGCCTTAATGACACTATGAAAATCCAAAACAGGGGGCCAGTGAAATGGCTCCACATGTAAAGACCTTGTTGTCTAAGCTTAAGGACTGAAGTTTGATCTCTGGAAACTACTTAGGAGAAAAGAACCAACTGCACAGAGCTGTCCTCTGACCTCCAAACACACATGTGGCATTTCCCTGGCCACATGTCAAATGTCCCTAGACACACTACAATAAAAAATTTTAAAAAGAACCCCAAGACATGAGTGTTGGGGTTTTTTGAATGTCTCTTCTCCCTCCTTATGTGCCCTAGGCCATAGTAGTTTATAACAAAGCTATAAGACCATTCACTGTCATGGACAAGGTTATAAATGGTTTATGTGTACTGGCAGGTCGGAGGAGATGAGCTACCAGCAATACCAGGTGGCCAAGGTACAGGACTGAGGGACGGAGACCATAGTCAGGAATTACAGCCAGAGGAGGTTTCAAATATTTCCCCATATCCCATAACACCCTTAACTCGTGAAATGGGAAACTGTCAAAAAGACTAGCCTTCTGTTTTTAAATTCTGTATTTTAAGATTTTTTTTTTCCTCCTGGCATTTTCTTGGTAACCCAGCTCAACTTTTCTTTTGAATTTTCATAATATTTTGATAAGACAAGTTCACCTTCAAGAAAATGTCTTTTCAGTCTTTAGCTCACCAATCACTCTTTTGGCTGCACGTCCAGGAATCTTCCCAGATATGCTAGTGTTGGCTCCTGAGATGTGGCAGGAGACTCTCAGCAACCACTGCCTTCCTGCACTGTCCCTTCCAGTGCCTGGAAAAGGAGGCTTATTTCCCCATGTTGTGGGGAACCCAATAGCTGCTATGTACCTCTGCACAGTAAGGTTAAAAAGAAAAACAGGGCCACGATGTGACTCAGTTAGGAGAGTTTGGCATCACATTTGCAGGGTGTGATGGTGCACTCCTGTAGCCCCAGCACTTGAGAGGCACAGACATGACAATCAGAAGATCAAGGTCATCGTCAGCTACACAGCAGCCAGTTCCAGGCCAGCATGGACTCTTAGAGAAAAAGATGGAATGTCAATAGGTTCCAGTTCTGTACAGGTAATCATACTCACTGAGAGTTCATCAATTCAATGGTCATGCCATGGCCAAACGACAGAGGTTCACACACTTCATCCCTTCCTATCGCTCATTCTTGGAGGGAGTGATTCATGTGTACTAACTGGTAAAAACCACACATACACACACAGACACACACACATACTCTCTTTCATGAGAAAGAGACAGAGAGAGACAAGACAGACACATACACAAAATGGCTAACAAGAGAAAAAGGTCCATCATCGATGATTTGTTTTAACAATCACTTTTAGGATCAGCACTCTATCCAAAAACACAAATTCAAAATAATTCAAATAGTAAGAATTTACTTACTACTTTGAGTATATTACACACTTCATGTGTAATCTAAAAGAGGAAAGGGATAGACAGAACCATTTTTGAAAGGGACCAGAGAGTAAATAGTTTAGGCTGTTGGAGCCAGATGGTCTTGGTTACAAGGACTCAATTTTGCTGTCTTAGCATAAAATGTAGCCAAAGACAATAACATAAATGAACAACTATGGCAGTATTCCAATAAAACCTTGTTTATGAATACTTGAATTTAAATTCCATATAGTTTCCATGTGTCATGAAATAGTCTTCTTTTGATTTTTTTTTCCCAACTACTTAAGAATATCAAAATTGCTCTTGGGCCCACAAATGTATAAAAACAGGTAAAGACCTAATCTGGCCTCTGGCCTATTCTCTGTCAACTCCCTTTAGTTGCCTGGGAATTTACTCATTTAGGCATTTATTAAGAATGATTAAGACAAGGACTAGGAAGGTGGCTCAGTGGATACAACTGAACAAGCCTGAGGACCTGATTTTGAGTTCCTGAGACCCACATTCAAGGGTGAGATGGCTACCCATGCCTGCTAGTCACCCCAGTGGGGTGAGGAGAGTGGAGAGAAGAGGATCACTGGGACTGGTTTACTAACGACCTAGATCCAGGTTCAGTTAAGACATTCTGTCTCATGGAAATAAGGCAAGAACTGATAGAGTAGAACATCCTGTTCCCTGCTCTGACTTCAGCAAGTAAATACAGGCACACACATCAGGCAACATACACACATTATAACAACAACAAAAAAATGGTCAGTCAATTTGCTTGCCCTCTAAGATGTGATAAATGCTAAGAAGAGAAGCGTGCCTAGGGTTACAGGATCCACAGATGGATCAATTACGGAAATTTCTCAAATGACCAAGGCAGTCTTCATAAAAAACAATCAAGTCACCTTTGGGCTATTCTAAAAGTGTTTAAAGTTACCTTCATAAATAAAGAGATGAAGACTTTCACTAAAAAGAAAATAGTCTTCAAGATTAGAATTGGCTGTAACTTTATCAGAACGTGCCTGGGTATGTTTGGGAACCTCCTTTTGAATTATCCTTCCAGGACAAGACCTCCAGCAAAATCCATTCTCCATTGATCAGCCAGAAAGCAAGCACATCCCAGGTGGTAGCTGACTAAACTCTTAATGGCAAGCCCACAGGTCTCCCCTGTTTATTTCAACCAGGTTCTTTAGCTGTCACAGGTAATAGTTTTCAAAGTACTCTGTAACTGAAACAGTCAAAAAATCCCCCTAACCCCCCAGTTTAAAGGTCAATGGCCAGAGTCTTGAATGTTTCCCTGTGCCCTGCCTAATCAAATCAGGTTTATTAGAGGGTCAACTCTAATCAGCCCTAGGTTTTATCTGCATTTGATGACGCTTAGGCAGATTTATTTTAATTACCACGAATGAGCAAAAGCTTGGGTCTTGAGACTTAATCGTCACCGCTGTCTGCCCGGATGTTTTTGTTCTGAGGGGAAGCTGAAGGAGCAGGGAGCCAAGCTGATATGATCAGCTGTGTATTTAATTAAAGCACAAAGAAGAGCAAGCAGGCTGGGGAGGACAGTGGATCAGCTACAACACTGGTAAAAGCCTGACTGTCCCCATTCCTCTTACTATACAATGACATCTTTTCCAAATCCAAGCAGGTAAATGCTGCAGTCTGAGCCTCTGACTTCTCCAAATTCAGAGTCACATGGACAGAGAATCTATAGCTACTGCCTCCTAAATCTAAAAGGAATCACACCCCTTAAAATTAAATAGAATTGCCAAACTACCTATGCCCACAGAAGCTTGGTGTTGGGCTTGTAATGAACCCAACATTAAATATGGCAATTCAAGCAGGTTCTCCCACTCAAGAACAGAAAGAACATAAAGTTAGGATCACTATCCATACAGTTCTTGTCAGGGAAGACACAGATATGTCCCCATCACCTACTGATCTCTGTAGCTTTGTCACGCTAGGCTAGGTGGTGGAGATAAAGTGTTCCATATACATTTACAAGCCAGCGTGACCCAGGCCTTTTATGTTTTGTTCAGGGTTTACTGATTTGGTTTTTGTTTGTTTGTTTCTGTTTTGTTTGGATTTTTTGTTTGTTTAGACAAGCTGGCCTCAAAACTATGTAGTAAAGATGACCTTGGACCTTTGAACCTCTTGCTTCTACTTCCAAAGGTTGGGTAGAATACATTGGAGATGTACCACCATGCCCTCTACATACAGTGCTAGACATGGCACCCAGGGCTTTACACATGCTGGACAAGCACTCTACTGGGCTACATCCCTAGTTCATACTCTTATTTTTAAGGTCACAAGAAAGCATGACATTCATAAAGGCAGGAGGAAACATGGAGCAAAATAAACACATTTTCAAATGTCAGCAAAAATTAGCAAATCTGGATAAACCCAGGAAACTACAGAATAGGTGTTTCTGTTTGTATGAGGTTCTCTTCCCCATCAGAGACTATCAGCCTCAGAGAGACTGTATCTGTGTAAGGTTTATAAGGAACCAGACCCTTTAAGGGAGCACAGGTTGAAGATTCATTGCACTCTGGTGGCAAGCTCTTATTTCGCAAGAGCCCTTTCCAGGGGATCTTGTGGTCAGCAGTGGGAGGACCTATAATTGATCTGAAATGGATCCATGTTACTGCTGTACACACCACAAGGGGGAAGGAATAGAGAAGGGGCCAAGAACCTTCTGTCAAAATCACTGAAGGCAGGAAGAATGGAACAAGAAAGAGAAAGGACAAGAGAAGAGTGTAGCTATCCAGCAGTCATGGATGAACTGCATATACCTGAAAGGGGGCTGGTAATGAAAAGGCATGGGGTGTGAGAGAAGGATGAAGCCAAGACAAAGTTCCTAATCAAGGCTCAAAGTTTAATTTTCATCATTGTGTTGATATAGGAAAAGCCCACAGACCCCATCCTTTGTTTCAGCTGGATTATGTTGCAAAGCAATCTCAGCAGACAGCCTACTCCTGTAGGAAATTGCAAATGTGGAAAGGTCAGAGACTTCAGCTAGGTTGTAAAACCATTGTGGGTCTGTTTAGCCTACTCAGGGCTGGGGGAAGGGCACAGAAGAGTTCACCACAGTTTAGCTCTCAGATTGTAGTTTCTTGAGACCCTTTGGTCTGTGTTCTATGTGTCTGTTTGTATGCATGTATAGCTATGTGTTGGGGGTTGGTCTGTTGCTATACATACAAATGTTAAATTCTGAACCCCAAAGATCTGAACGCCCTCCAGAGGAGTGCACCCTGCCATACACAGGCCTTTGTTGTGTAAACCTTGCTCCCCAATTTAAAGATATTGGTTAGTAAAAGCCTAGAGCCTGTGACTGGGCAGTAGAGAGAAAAGCGGGACCTGAGAACCAAGTGAGGGGTCCCAAGAGACACCATGGGAGAGAAGGAGAAAGAAGAGTGAGAGAGCAGGGATCTCCATTAGACGGATGGTCAAGGAGTACATGGCAGAGAGACAAGTACCCTGAGGACAGACTGACAGAGCAAAAGTAGCCCAGGGGAGACTCAAACAGCAAGTCACAGGGGGCATAGGGTTTGGATATAGGTGAGAACAGCATAGAATCTGTCTAATCTAGGCTTAAATCTTGTAAATAATATACCAGATTTTTGTGTCTTTTATATGTGCTAGCTAGAATAATATTACATTAACAGGTATGTTGCACATATATACGGTAAGCATTTTACTAACTAACTCACTGCCCCTGTTGGATTCTTTTGGGAGGAGTAGGTAGGAACAAGTTCTCATACAGCCGAGGCCAACCTCAAACCCACCATGTAGCTCAACCACGACTTTGAATCACCAATTCTCCTGCCTCTACCTCCTACATGCTAGTATTATAGAGGAGTTGTCACCCTGCCTAAGTCCATGACAGTTCAGAACAATGAACATGTCACACCACCGTGGTGTTGCCAAAGCTCTTGTTTTGGTCCCATGCCTCTCCTCCTCTGTTCAGTACAGCCTATGGGCCTGCCCAGGTTAACTACGCTAGTATAGTCAGAAGGAATCAAATAAGGAATCATTTCTAGAAGACTGGAACTAAGCCTCTGCTCAAGTCTTTTTCCCTAAGCAAGTGCCCAGGTAAGCCCAGAGGCCGTGAGGGTGCAGCCAACCACACACACTTCTGACCCTGCAGAAAGCTTTGACACCCTGCTCCTAGGACTTCCCAAACTTTAGAGTGCATAAGCATTGCCTGAAGGGAGAGGGGGTTAAATAGGAGAGGGTGGGGGGATTCATTAAAACATACATTGCTCAGCCTCATGTAAGGAATCTGGTTCAGAGGGTCTGGGGTGGGGACCAAGAATCTAAATTCTAACACAGTTTGCAGATGATACTGACACTACTGCTGGTCTAGGGTTCATAATTTGAGATTCACTGCGGAAAAGTGGGGGGAGGGGGGCATCAAGGAAGTGGGGCAATTGTTTTCCGTTTTTATGAAAGTACGACATCCTCTAAATGAATATAGAGCCTAGAGCTTTTTATATGTACAAAACAGCTGCCAAAAATCCTGAAGTATTTGCTTTGCTGTCTGAGCAGCCGGTTGTGATTTTCCACTCAGCCACAAAGCAGGATCACAGATTTCTTATTTGCATGAACTGGAGTATTTTCCTCATGTCTGTATTATTGTTTTACAGTTTCTAATTACTGGGCTGTGGAGTGCCAAATGGTCAACAAGCTTCCCCATTGTTACTCAGGTGCGCCAACTGGTGTGGGTGCTGGAGAGCCTTGTGCATGGGACTGCTGAGGAACAGGCTTGCTGCCTCTGGATACTCACCCACGGCTGAGACTGTAACACACATGAACCTCAGAAAGACAACCTCTCCCAATTAACTAATCCTCCTGAAGCAGGGGCACTCCTGGCCGATTTCACTGTACAGTCAAAATGGAGCTGCAACTTAAAGCCCAATCCTAACTTTTTTTTCTTTTTCTTCTTAAATCATGTAGTTTCCATAACCAAAAAACCCAAAACACTCCTCTTAGAGAGCTGAAAATATGAAGACAAAAGTGCTTAGACTGTTGATGCAAGAAGGAAATTTTCCCAGTTAGAAAGCTACCACGAGGCCAGCTATCCTGGCTGTAAGCTCACAGCCTTTCCTTGAGCAATTGGACCTGGTCCCTGGCACATGCTGCCTGGTTTGAATCTTGATTGCTGCTGCTTGATTCAAGCTGCATACATAATGGCATGTTATTAAAACTCTCTGAGCACCAACTTCCGCATCTATATAATGAAGACAGTGATAGTTCATAAACTTTATTGGGCTAGCTTGAATAAGAAATAATCTATGTAAGTGCTTGTCACTGTGTTGGGTACATTTCTACTCAATGCTATAGGTATTACCATAGCCATCTGTGAAGGTGAATGTACACAGAATGTGTATGGTATGCAAAGGATATGAGCCCTCCTTTTCCTTAATGATGTGAGAGTGCTACCAGGAAAAAGGATGGCTTCTCATCTGCCCCAAAGCAACCAAACAAGATTAGGAGCTGCCATTGTGAGAATGAATCAAGACTTAAAAGAACTGGCAAGATGGCTCAGCAAGCAAAAGTACTTGCCATGCTAGTCTGAGGACAGAAGTTTTAATCCTCAGGGCACACACAGTGGAGAAAACCAACTCCTGGATGTTGTCTTGGACCTCCACAACCATACCATGGCATGTACACCCGAACTTACATGCACACACACAAAATATTTTAAATTTTGTACCTCTCTCTCTCTCTCTCTCTCTCTCTGTGTGTGTGTGTGTGTGTGTGTGTGTGTGTGTGTGTGTGTGTGTGTGTATGTGCGTTTTAATGGAAGTGCCCACAGAGGTCCAAAGCATTGGATCCCTTAGAGTTTACAGGTTGCTGTGAGCCATACTACAAAGATACTAGGAACCCAACTTGGGTCCTCTGCAAGAACAGTACACTTTTAACCTTCCATCTCTCCAGCTCTAATAAAAAAGAATTAAAAGGGAGTACAAAGAGTGTATATCTAAGAAATGGGGGGTGGAAGGACTGGAAGAAAGAGTAGCAAGAAATCATAGATGCCAGGTAAGAGGAGCTAGAGAAGATCACCAAACTGACATCACAAATAATTCCAAAGTGCCTGAAACTGTAACAGAACATATAAGTTGTCTAAATTCCTCCTAAATAGGTCCCTTTAGTCCTCCCTATTGTAATTCACTTCTTAGCCTCCAACAAGCCTGGAACATCTTTAGCTGAAATCATTTCTAAGCTGAGACAGAAAGAAGCAAGGAGGTCCTTTTTATGGGAGTGTGCACATGAGGTCCAGAAGAACAAAGCTGGGGCTGAGGAAGAGGAGGTGGCAGGCAGGGTGAGTCTCAGGTCAGAGGGACTGGAGGAGTAAAGGTCACAGATACAAAATAAGCACACATTCTTCCCACAGCTGCTGCCTAACAAAGGTAACTCTGAAAAGTGTGCAATCAAGAATCAATGAAAGCAAAAAGGGGCCGCAGCTCCTCAAGGAGCGGAGCCAGAATAAAAGCCCACAATTGTGTGAGCATGTGCATGCATGTACAGAGAACTACGGTGAATCTTACTATACTTAGGGAAAATTACAATTCTGACTTCAAACATGCACTCCACTATGTTCTGAAACTCAAGAATACGAAGTGTGCTGTCAATGACCCCAGCTCTTGAAAAGACAAGTGCTATACAGGCACAGAACACCGAATACTTGATACAGAGGAGTGCTAGAGAGATACAATCTCTCTCCATCCAGTGGGCTAGATACATTTTTCTTCCTCAAAGCAAATCAAAGCCACTATTAATCAATCATAACTGTTCATGCCCCCAGTCTGGCCCGTACCAGAAATGCTTTTTCATCTTTGGAGACAGGACAGGTCCAGGGCTGCCCTAATACAAAGGCTAAATAAAGAACTGAGTTTGGGGCCAGGGAAATGACTCATCAGGTTAAGGCACCTGCAGCCAAGCCTGAGGACCTGACTTTGATTCCCAGACTCATGTAGTAGAAGGAGAGAACTGACTCCTGCAAGTTGTCCACTATGTCCACATACACACTCTGGCGTACGCATGTGTGTGTGCACTCCCACACACAATGAAAAAGTAAATGTAATTTTCTTTAGCAAAGAACTGAGTTTAAAACTTGGGATATCTTTCAGATGGTAAAGTGTTTGCTTAGTATGCACAAAGCCCTGTATTAATTACATAAACCAAAGCATGGTGGGTACAACTGTAATCCTAGCATTCCAGAAGACTCAGTTCAAAGGCATCCTCAGCCGTCACAGCAAGTTCAAGGCCAGCAAAGTCTACATAAGATTTTTGTCAAAGACACATAGAGAAAGGGGAATGGTGACAAAAGAAACAGCAATTGTCCCTCCTTAAGAAAAGTAATAGGCAGATCCAGATATACAATCCATAAACCAAATTCCAGCAAGTAACCTCTATGTGCTCAAGGCTTCCACCCTACAAGGCACTGAAAGTCCCAAGGTCAAAGTGTCATAAATCTAGTAAAATGTCACCTCCATCATCCATTCTGGTCTCCTGGATGCAGAAGCCCTCACAGAGTAACCAGCTGATCCAGCTGTTCCAGCTGTTCCAGGTATGGCTCGAATTCTCTCTGGTAAGCATGTGATTCACAGGGCAGTGGTGGGCACTCACTCCTAATTAAGGCACTAAGGAACCTAATTTTTAAGGATGCTCTGAAAGGAATTCCCTTCATCTCTGAGAGACAAGCCAGCATGTAACAGTCACTTCAAGTTATCTCTACCTAACCAAATTTTCCTTTGACAATAACCAATTACCAAATTTTCCTTTGACAATGGTCAATTACCAAATTTACCGTTATTTTTCACAACTTTTAAATTATTAATGTGGATGCAGTAAGCAAAGCATGCTTCAAAGTGGTCTGGTCTGATTTCTTGGGTTTTATTTTCCTTTTGCCAAAAGACAAACCTATAATAAAAACTGAATGTTAACTAAAATGTCTTTGCAAAACCTTAGTCACCCATAAATTTAAAATTGGGGGGGGGAAGCCTGTGGCAAAAAGTATGTGTTGCTTCAGAAGGAAAAAAAAGAAGGTCACAGCACATGTATAAACAGGCAAGAGCCAGCTAGCCTCTACAATAAATCCACACACATGCTCAGAAAACCACAGCCAATGAAGTTCCAACTCCAGAGTGCCAACAGTCTTTATTTACAGCATCTAGCAAAGTATCTCAGCCATACTCCATATCCAATCGATGATTCTTAATGACAATCTCTAAAATGGACAGAGGCTACAAGGGATAATTTCACAAAGCTTAAAAACAGAGCTCCCAACCATCCGTCTGCATCTGCCGTAAATACTAAACAGCCAATTTTATAACTATTGCGTGTCTATCTCCTCGCTCTCTGTTCTACAAACCCTGAGATTAATAAGGAGAGACTGGAAAGCTCAGGCTGTACAGCAGTTGGCAGAACACGTGCCTAGCATGCACAAAGCCCAGGGTTCCACTCCCAGCACTGCATAAACCAGGCCTGATGATGAATACCTAAAAATTCCAGGACTAGGGAGACAGAAACAAGAGAATCAACAGTTCAAGGTCATCCTTGCCTTCATAATAAGTTCGAGACCAACCCTGGACACATGACACACTGTGACAGATAGACTGGTTGGTTGGTTAATGATTTAAAAATATGAAGAGGTGATAAAAAGAAAAAGAAAAAACATCCCATCACAGTCACTAGCAGCCATCAAGCCAAAGTAGTCTGAAGATTATTTCCCTGTGCATAATTTGTCTTCTTCAATTACTGGTATCTTTTTTTCACTTCAAGCCAAAAAAACCAACCAAGAAAGTTGGTCTATCAGCTTATCTTGGTAGCCAGAGACCACCTGGAGAGCAAGGCTCTTTATGCAGACCTAAAATCTTCAATAAGATTAACTTACCTAATAGGATTTGGGGATGCTAGGAAGGCCATTATGGTGTCTCCTACAAACCAGAGGCTCCAAAGGCTTTAACCATTCACTTTAATGTAATCTAGTCTAATCTAATCAAGACTGTCTCCTTGCATTCTGTCAGGGGACTCTAAGCAGTGGTCTAAAAAATGAAGAAAAGACAGATATATACTAGCCTTTATCTACAAATTAGTTCAGATCTGGCTATTAATGTGGGAGAAGGAAAGGCTGACTTACCCTGCTAGTTTCTGTGATCTACTAGGCTAATAAATGACTGCACTTGATACTTAAATTGTAATTAAATGTCACGAGGAATATCTCTCATGTTGATTAATCATCTTACTCAAAACCCACACCCTCCTTTCTAAACTGACTCTAGGAAGAACAAGGATCTAAGTCAGCAGCAAGCTCTCTCTCCACACAAAGAGGGTCAAAGCCAAGGCTGACTCAACAAGAGGAATTCTCCTTGACTGACAACCAGATGGTCGGCACAAAACCAGGTGTCCACAGCACATCTTTGTGGGAGGAATCTGAACTCACCTGACCCCTTAAGCCAGTTACACTGAATCCAGGAAACCAGCTCTCACCCTATGCCCGCCATTTCCCATGTTGTACCATCCCACCAATCACCATGTTAACATGCTCAAAAGCAACCTCTAAAGAAAAAGAAAGAAAAATGAAATATATTGACTGGCATACTCTAGACCTTTACTGTCCAGTACAAGCGTTACAAAGGAAAGTGGATCCCATACTACTTTTTAAAATGTATTTATTTATTTAGGTAATTTGGGAGTGAAACATTGTGCACCCTCGGCAAGCGTTTATTATTTATTATTTAGATTCTGAAATATGATGACATTGAGGTGCTTTTCAAAATTTTTGCTATATTGGTTAGTATAATTTATTTCACCCATTTAAAAACCTTTAAATATGTGCCAGACATATACATTTCAATTCTGCACCAGTATTTTAGAGATCCTGTCCACTTCAGTTTCAAAGTAAGGCACCTACATTTGTCACTCTCAATACCACCAGGTTAAGGACAGAAGAACCATCCATCTGCAAACAACATTTACTTACTCAAGCTTAAGGAAGACAGCCATTCCGTCACTAAATATCTGAAGCAACCAGTCCTGTTTCTTTTTTTTTAACATTTAACTGTGCATCTATCCTGGGATAAAGAGGTTTCACAGACCTTGCTGTGCCAAACTCACAGCTAGCTCCAATTACCTCACGGCAGAAGTTCACTGAAACCAAACCTTTTTCATTCAATATGAAAAGACTAATTCTTAGTTTATGGGACCACAGCTTCTGCTATGGAAGAAATCTAGTTTTTGAGAACTGTCCAGAAGATACCAGTTCAAACAAGCCAGGCCTAACTGGTTGCAGATACTAACCGCTGAGCAAAATGGCCATATTTCCCCGGGATCTGAACCTAGCATGTTTAAACATGTGGCTCAGAAAAGGCTGTTACTCCCAAGAACTGAGAGGTCAATGAGACACCCAAACACAGCACACCAGTTATCAGAGAGAGGATAAGAGCTAGCAAAGGTGTCAACCACGACAGATGAAAAAGCAATTTGCCACAGATGTTCTAAGTTCATCTAACGTGCCTCCTTCCTACTGTCTCATGCCATTAGGCAAGGCATCTTTGGGACTTCCTACACACACTTGCTGAAACAAATCTGCACCCTCATTGCCCCCTAACTTCCCTAACCAGGGTTTAAAAGAAACATTTTAAAGTATTTACTCAACACTTCTGAGGGGATATAATGACTTATGAGGGGAAAACAAAGATGAGGCAGAGAAACCTGGCCCCCTTGATACATGAAGTCTTGCCATGGCAACCTAACACAGTATACAGAAAGACTGAGGTATGCCTACATGAGAAGACGGGCTGAGATGCAAATATCTACTCTCTACATATAGGTCCCAACAACAAAGTACCAAACCACCAAAGTCACAAACATTGGGAACAGATTTACTGGACTTGGCTTACAGAGTATGGACGAAAAGTTATTCTCAGAGCGTGAGTGACTCCAAATCAGCTACATAACCAGATTGTCATCACAGAATGGATGATAACTTCCTCATAGCCACACAGATGGAGTCCCCTGTTCAGTAAACTTTCCAGTCCATATATACTGAGCACCTCTTATCTAGAAACCCAGAATTAAATCAGAATTACATATAAGTGGCCAAGGTACAGGAGGGAGTAATTGTGATCAGGTAAGAGTCCAATGACCCTTCCCATACAGTCAATGGGCCCAATCTTGAGAGTCTCTTGCAAATAGTCTGATGAAAATGGTGGCCGTTAGTTACAATGAGAGGACAATGCTATACAACACTTCAGCCACTCCACAGTGCCCCATGTGTAGTTAAATGTTCTACTATCACCATCTCCAAGTTCCTAATAATATGCAATTAAGAGCCTCACTCTTTTCATTCCACTATGCTCTTTAAAATAACTAGCTGAACCTGGTGGCTAGTGAAAGTGGCTATCTCAGGATTACTATTGCTATGATAAAACACCATGACAAAAAGCAACTTGGGGAGAAAAGGATCTGTTTGGCTTACACTTCTATAATAATCCATCACTGAAGGAAATCAGGGCAGGAACTCAAACCCTCACACCGGGAAAGAACCAGGAAGTAGGAGCTAATACAGAGGCCATGGAGGGGTGCTGTTTACTGGCTTGCTCCTTACTTCTAGGTCAGCCTGCTGCTTTCTTATGGAACCCAGGACCATCAGTCCAGGGACAGTGGGCTGGGCCCATGACCTACACTGGGCTGGGTCCTCCCCCATCAATCACTAATTAAGAAACTGCCCTACAGGCTTGTCTGCTTACAGTCTGTTTTTTCAATTAAGGTTCCCTCCTCTCAGATGACTACAGCTTTGTGTCAAATTAATAGCCAGCACAGTGGGAAATCAAGTAGGGCTGAATAGTGACAAAGTCCCCTCAATGACCCATGGCAGCCCATGCCTTCATTGCAGTGTCTCTCAGTAGAGATCTCAGTAGTGGTCAGGGGTCCTACAACTAAGATTCTCATTCAGCAGGCTTGACTGGGATAGGAAGTGCATGTTGAAGAGCCTCCTGGAAATGTGGAGGTTAAGAGTTTCAGAACTGTCTAAAAGGTAACAACTTTAACCCTTTCTTATCTCTAAACGATAGAAAGAACCAGAAGATACAGGGACACAGAGAACAAAGACACAGCTGGACTGAACCTCTTATGTGTGAGCAACTGTGCTACTTACTCCTAACTAGTCTTTTGGAGTTACCGCCCACTGGAAGGCAAAGTTGTGTAGTTCTGGTTCTAGTCTCATTGAGCTGTGGACACACGGAAAGGAAAAGGAAATGGAAAGGGAAAGGAAAGGAAAGGGAAAAGGAAAGGGAAAGGGAAAAGGAAAAGGAAAAGGAAAGGGAAAGGAAAGGAAAAGGAAAAGGAAAGGAAAGGAAAAGGAAAAGGAAAGGAAAGGGAAAGGAAAAGGAAAAGGAAAAGGAAAGGAAAGGGAAAGGGAAAAGGAAAAGGAAAGGGAAAAGGAAAAGGAAAGGGAAAGGAAAAGGAAAGGGAAAGGAAAGGAAAAGGGAAAGGAAAGGAAAAGGAAAGGGAAAGGAAAGGAAAAGGAAAGGGAAAGGGAAAAGGAAAAGGAAAGGGAAAGGAAAAGGAAAAGGAAAGGAAAGGAAAAGGGAAAGGAAAGGGAAAGGGAAAGGAAAGGGAAAAAGAAAAGGAAAGGAAAGGGAAAGGAAAGGAAAGGGAAAAGGAAAAGGAAAGAGAAAGGAAAGGAAAGGGAAAAGGAAAGGGAAAGGGAAAGGGAAAAGGAAAAGGAAAGGAAAGCTAATATACCTCTATACCTCTCATTCCCCTAACTACCCAAAAAGGCTAAAACATTTCCAAAACCCAGGAAAGCCCAGAGAATTTGCTGAAATCAGATTATTTTAATGAGGACTGGGAGATATAAAGAACAATGCACATTAGAATGAAGTTTAAAATTTTCTAATTTGATTAAATGTCGAGTGAGGTGCATTTTTAAAGTAACTTTTGAATTTTTTTAGTTGAAAATAGGGTAGGATTTTTGTTTTAACTGCAAAAAAAAAATACAATGAAAGGTTTGCTAACTTTTCTTTCTCAGTGTGTGAAACATTTGTTAGCTCTGTTTCTATAAGAGGGTTCCTTGAGAAAACAACTCCCTACACTTGGTAGGATTTTCTAAAGTAGTTTTAGATCTGCGGACCACAGAGATTTATAGTGTTACACAGTCAGTTCTGTGGGAGGAAGACATATCTATGTAAGATAAGGGACTCATTGTTGATTCTACACCTTATATTTGTGTCTTCCTCCTGAGAATTTTGAAAAGATTAACATCCGCTAGATAATTTAAGTTTCAAAATGCTTTGAGTTCCTTGAGGGAAGCTGTTACGTAAGTGTAAATAAATTATGCAGCAACTGAGTTTGGTTGTTCATCACTTTTTTATAGTGTGTTTTAATTAAGAACGTGTGCTATTTAAATCAGTGGCTGGGAAAAGGTTTTAATCACTTGGAGATGGTTAAATCCATAGGTGGGATCAGCATTTAGGCTGGTACTCATGTTGGAATAAATGAGCGGGTCTTCTCCTAGCAGTTGGTCCTTTCTACTCGCATTTGCTGAGCTAGGGGTTGGACAATTACCCACTCTTTAGCTATTGACATGCCACCAAGACATTCAATGAAAGGTTTGGAATGTCTTAAGTGGGCTGGAAAAAATAAACAGAAGCAAAGATGTGCACCACTGAGCCTGGGCACGTTTTACTTTTTAAGCTAGCAGCTGACTACATGAGTGTGTAAATCACTCGTCCTCTTTAAACTAACCCTGTTTATAGATCATTATATATGCCTGTCTTCCAGGAACCACACCTCAGGAACACATGCATCCTACATCAGAATCTCCTGGGTACTTTTTTTTTTAAAGTATTACCCTATTGTTGTACGGTTGTTTTATGACAGGACATAATAAGATGCCTCAATGGACCTGGCCCAGTAGCCAAGGCAACTGGAACAGAGCAGCAATACACAGGTAGCCAAGTCTATAGTTATCATAATGGTGCTATTGACATTCCCTAGTAGGTAGAGTAGGAGGCTTCAAAAGACCTGAAATTCATTACACATCCCTAACTCCCACTGTCTGCAAGTGATTTGGGAAGATGCTAGACTTACACTTTGATCTGTCACTGGCGCCTTATCTGGGATGGGATAGACATTGTTCTGTTACCTCAGAAAAAGTTAACACAATACCATTACAGGCTGAACTGAGTTTCTCCAAAACTGTTAACATCCTAACTATTCTAGTTTCATTTCTTATAAGCTAACCAAATGCAACTTAGTAGAAGAAAGGATTTATCTGGTTTACATTTGTATCACTGAGGAAAGTCAGAGCAGGAACTCAAGCATGAACTTGAAGCAGAAACCAAGCAGGAATACTACTTGCTGAATTACCCAAAGGCTCATGCTCTATTAGCTTTCTTAAATAGCCTAGGACCACCTGTCCCGAGGACATGCCTTTCCCAAAGGGATGAGTCCTCCTACAATTAATAATCACAGGCAAGCCTACAGGCCAAACTGATCTAGGCAATCCCAGAACTGAGATTCTGTCTTCCAGGTTGTGTCAAGTTGACAGAAACTATCTGCGACACTAACCTCTAGTGCCTCATGACGTGAGTGACCTTTTTTGGAACAGTGTTGTTAAAGATATAACCAGCAGAAACAAAGTCCCAACAGATTAGTGCAGGCCCTATACAACATGACTGTGTCTATGAGAATGTGAGTATGTGGAGGAAGATCCAAAGGGCAGCAAGGGCAGAGACTGGAACTTTGTAGCTTCCGGTAAAAGCATACCAATGGACAATGAGACCTCCAAGAAGCTAGGAAGAAGCAAGGAGGGATTCCCATAACATCACCCGGACTTCAGCCTTCAAACCTCCAAAACTGTGAGACTTGTTCCATTGCTATTTTAAGCAGCCACCTGCTCTTGGCACTTCAAAGGGGCACCCTTGGAAACAAACATTAGCATCCACTACTGAGCTCTGACCATCCAACCTAATTTTGGTTTTTGCTGTTGTTTCATAGAAGGGAACCACTTATCTCTGGCCAGTACTGAACTCTCAACTATGTAGTACAAACTGGCCTAGAACTCCTAACCCTCTTGCATATCCCAAGTGCTGACACCACAAGTGCGAATCACTTAGTCCCACTATGGTCATATTTTAAGAAACAGTTTCTAGAAACAGAGGCTTTGCACCCAGCCTGGAATACATGAGATTGAGATCCTGTCTTTAAAAAAAAAAGGAAGAAAGAAAAAAGGAAATAAGAGAAAGCACAAAAATAATTTCTTGTCAAGTGTGAAACTGCTTTCATTAAAAAGACAAGCAGTAATGAGTACTGCAACAAAAACTTGAGAAACACTTAAAATCACCAGAAAGCCTGACACAAATGCAGGTGGGAAAGCAACAAAAAAGCTCTGCATGTAGGCAAACAGAAGGTCTGGCCTCCTGGGTCTGCAGAAGCAGAGGAAATAAACACCCCTGAAGCAACATAGGTGGGGGGGGGGGGTGTTTGCTTTGTTTTGTTTGGGGCTGTGGTGGGGCTCTTTGAGACAGGATCTTGTTGCACAGTCTGGCCAGTCTGCACTCTCTAGGGAGTTCTGACTGGCCTCTAACTGGCAGTTCTCCTACCTCAGCCTCCCAAGTGCCTGGGTTATAGTTTTGAAGAATTTGCCCTGCAAATTATCCTCAATTATTACCTTCTGTTCCTGTTTGAAAATTAAAAGGTTCAAGAGAACCCTCACCTGCATCTAATTTGCTGGACCCATATTTACAAAGAGCTAATATTTAGAGGGAATCACTAAGGCAAGAGCTATCTGAATCCACTATCCAACCATCCATCCTTTTAAGTGTCTGACTATAATCCACACAGACATACTTAGCAAACTTTAAAATACAGCCTCTCAACATTGTTACAATTAAGTCACTCTGAAATGTCATGAAAAGCAATCTAGTCCCATTAAAATCTTCACACTCTCATTAAAAAAGCACTTACAGACTTGAAAATGTTCCTAATACATTATTTAAAGACACAAGATGTACAACGACTAAAATCCTTGTATAAGAAAGAATAGGAGCAAGCCTACTTTTAAAAAAAAATGTACAAAATTGTGTCATAATTGGGTAATTGGCAAACTGCAGGTAACAGTCAGATTGTAATATATCAGTTAAGAAAAGACTCAGGGCCCTTCCCCCAACCTAAAATGTCAGCCCACCCAGGGGCCATCCTCATCAACTATCCAAACAACACTGCTTAACTAATAGTCCCTCCACCTACCCTGGCTGGATTGCCAGCAAGGAAAGTGGGAGGAGGAAGGAGAGAAAGCCTTAGACCTTTTCAGCTGACACCCCCAGGACACCAGTCATCTGGGAAAGCTCTGACCTCTGCTCCGTGTGGTCTCCTCCCTTTCAATTAAGAGCCATGGCTATTTATCTGTTGCCATTCAGGAACCTAAATGTGTTTTTACAGGCTCTAAATCCCCCAAGGAACCAGCTGGAAGCCTCTCTTCAGCTCCTCCCCTCCCCCACTCCCCAGCACCTCCCAGCCCCACACAATCCACCTTTCACTCAAGAACCAAGTTTCAAATGCAGAGGAGGTGTCACTCCAGGGACTTCCGAAACAGCTGAGGCGTCTATCTCCACAGGCATTTCGGTATTAAAATGGCACGTGGCTTTGTGCAGCCAAGGCATTGGGTTTCACAGTTCTAAACATGTATAATGTTTGTTTTCAACGTAGATACTAAAACGATGACTATATAAAAGTTAAGATTTATGACCCTTCTTTTCCTTTCTTCCATGTGGAGATGTGTGTGTGTGTGTGTGTGTGTGTGTGTGTGTGTGTGTGTGTGTGTTTTCTAGGCAGGGAGCCCTGTGAAACGAAAGGGATATATTCCCAAATATGAGAGTCCCCTTGTCAATATTGGGCTTGTGAGTCCTCCCCTGGGTGATATGCATTTACCACAGCAAATAAACGTAAAGGCCCACATTTCTTGAAAATTCTGATTACAGCTTTTAAAAGCAAATTACATGTATCTTTAAAAAAATATTTTTTAAACCCTGTTCAAGAATTCAAGGAGTGATTTCAGGTGGGAAAGGTTAAGGTTTCTGTTGTTCCTTTTCACCACTCCCAGCCTCAGAAACACACCACAATCCTGCTGAGGTGGGCGTGGCTCAGAGCGCAGGTTCAGTCAGTCTCAGTGATTCTCTACAACTGACAATGAGTGCCTACCTCATGGTAGGAGCTTTAATTACACTATTCTTTTTAAATAATCATCCACTTCCCAGTTTTATCATTAGAGAAGCCAATGAAGATTCCAACAAAGTTGGGTAGAAAAATCACAAGGAGAAAAATCACTGTGCCCACCAACTGATTTCTGAGTTAATCAAAATCAATGAAATCTAGTAGTTAAAAACAGGTCAGAATTAAGAGGAAATAATGAATTCTGTGTATAATCCTCCCATCATCAAGGGTTCTACAACGGCTGCTTAAAACAAAAGGCCAGTTAGGACTGGCTGTGCAGTTAAGAGCTCCTGTTGAGGACAAGTGTTCCATTTCCAGCACCTGTGTCAGGCAGCTTGCTCACAACTTCCTGTAAGTCCAGTTCTAGAGGCTTCCAATGCCCTCATCTGGCTTCCATGGGTATCAAAACATATCCCCTCATGTGCACATATCCCTCCTGTGCACATATCTTCATGTGCACATATCCCCCTCATGTGCATATATCCCCCTCATGTGCACATATCCCTCATGTGCACATATCCCTCATGTGCACATATCCCTCATGTGCACATATCCCTCATGTGCATATATCCCCCTCATGTGCACATATCCTTCATGTGCATATATCCCCCTCATGTGCACATATCCCTCATGTGCACATATCCCCTCCTTGCCACAGAAACAAATACACATTTTTCCATTGAAGCCAATAGTATGTCTTACATAGCCATTTGTTCTCTATCTCCCACCCTCACCCTCTCTCCCTTCTCCCACCTCCCCCCTACTACTTGTTGTAGCTAAAGCTCAGTTAAAAGGAGGAATGATGGAGCTGGAGTACAACTCAGTGCTAACTGCTATCTGTAAGTGAGGCTCTGAGTTCAATTTCCAACACTATAAAAAGAAAGAAGGGGTTGGGGGAGAGTGATTGCAATGAAATACACAGCTGCCTTTCTTGCTATACAGCACAGAAAATAATTGCTGCCGAGAAGGACTATCTTAGTCTAACAAAAATACCACCAACTGGTTGGCTTAAACCACAGAATTTAATTTTCTCATAGTTTTGGAAGTTGGGAAATCCAAATAGTCCATTTCCAAGCATGACAGTTTTGATGGGAGCACTCTTCCTAAACTATAAATGGTCACCCTTTGGCTGAGTCTTCACATAGGACTTAGAGAATATGAGAAAGAAAGATCTCCAGTGTCCTGTTTTAAAGATATTAATCTCATCATGAGGATTCTGGCCTCAAGATCCCATCTAACCCTAATTGTCTCCCAAAAGTGGCACGCAAATACCATCACATTGTGGATTAGAGCTTCAATATGTACATGGGGATATGGGGGAGTCTCATGTTTCAAGTCATAGCAGGGATCTCTGAAGTAGCTCATCGCTCCCATTGGAACAACTACTGAAATCCTTCAATAAACAACTGCAGCTACAGTAAATAGGCCACACACCCACCTTCACCAATGGTCTGATGAATCCATAAAACCCAGTGGCTAAACACCTGAGGGCTGAAAGGCTTGAAGTGTGCATGAAGAGTACTCAGTCAGTCAGTGTTGATTTAAACTCTCTAAGAAGATGTTTGTTCGTATATGGAATATACAAATAAAGGCTTTAAAGACAGCTGCTTTCGGGAGTATGGCATAATGTTCTTGTCTCCCAGTGTCCAGACCCTAGTATGAGAGTAGGAAAGTTCTGTAACTTGCTTCTAACCAGTGGAGGATCGGGGAGTAAAGATGGAAGCACTTTTCCAACCAAGGCAACTTTTTACTTATTTATTCTTATTTATATGTGTGCATGTGCCTGAAGGAGAGGTATGTACAAGTGTGTGCAAGAACTCAAGGAGGCCAGAAGGGGGCATCAGGTCCCCTGAAGCCAGAGTTACAGGAAGCTATGAGGCACCCAACATGGGTGCCAGGAATAAGACTCGGGTCTTATAGAGGAGCAATATGTACTGTCTGAACTTCTAAGCCACCTTATCTTTTAATGAAAATGTGTCCACCAAAACAACTTTCTCTATATCCAGGATGGTAAACCAAACTAAATACTTCCTCTTCAGCTAACTTAATCTAATTATATACAGTATGCAAATAAATGGGAATGGCTTTACCCTGGTTTATTGCCTTTTATTTTTTTTTTTTTTTTTTGCTTCCCTTAAGCATGAAAAAAAAATAGACAAACTGCAACCTTCTGAGTTGCTTTTACTCCATAATAAGAAAGCTTTTTTGCCCCAAACTGGGTTGGGGGTGAGGGCAGAACACCTTAGTTAAACAAAGCCATTTAACCTAGGAAAATACCTTTAAACTCTCTCTTGTAGGGAATGCTCCCTGCAGAATGGAAGACCATTTACCTTCCAAGGGACTGCAGTAATTCTAACCCAACCTCTTTGGTTATTGGAAGGTTAAGTGGTTCCCCAAAATCACCATGGAAGTTAATTATAATGCCAAGTCAGACTGTTTTCCAGTTTAGTTACTGCCTGCAAAATTCAGAGACTAGTTCTGCCCATGTAGCAAATAGATACAAATATATCTCAAAAAAGTCATAAATTAGTAGCTAGCTATGGAACTCAATCATGAGTAGTCAATGGGAACAACTGAGTTCTTTTAACAGTATTCCAAATGCATTGCCAGATATGAGGAAGGGGAACTATAAAAGCTAATGCATATGTTATAGAGCATTTCACACAAATATGTATTTCATGATATAGAATTTTGTATTTCCTTCCCAAAAAAACAACTGATTTTTTTTTCAGGGCTGAGGATAGAACCCAGAGCACTATGCCCATAGACAAGCATGGTACCAGTGAGCTACTCCTCCAGCCCTTATAACTGAAATCTTGAAATGTAAATCACATTTAAGCACTGAAGAGAAAAAAATATCAAAAATACAACTTCGTTCCCTAACTATATTTTCCATAAAATGTGATTTTTGTTTACTGAATTTGCCTAAAGAGAGCTTTTAAAGCTCCAATGCCTTGTCCCATGCTCAACAAGGCAACCAAACTACACCAGAGGTACAGGGTCCACTGACATAACAAGGACAACCACCCTGCCCTCAGGCAGAACACACAGATACAGGCTGTGTGCTGGGAATAAGAATAGTGTATCACTTCCTATTCTCCTTTTATTCTGTGGCTTTGACAAAATCATAACCAAAAGCAACTTAAAGAAGTAAATGATTTATTTCATTCCTTACTTCCTTGTTACAGTCCACTGCAGGAAATCAAGGCAAAGACCTGATCAAGGCAAGACAGAACTGCTTGGAATTCCACACAATATTATCTTTGACCAGAGAAACTCATTCACAGCACATGAAACCATAGAGGCATGTTACCTGCTGGCTTGCTCAGACTCATTTTAGGATCACATACTTAGGAAATAGTATCACCTACCGTGTACTGGGCCCTCCAATACCAATAAACAATCAAAACAATCCCCCCACAGACATGCTCACAGGCCAGAATGATCTGGAAAATCTCTCAATTGTGACTCCCTTCTCAGGTGACTCAGGCTGTGTCAAGTTAACAATTAAGCAAACTAGGACACCTTCCAGCAGGAAAAGATTTGACTCCTGGTTTATGCGTAGAATTTTGTTTGGAGGATCTAATGTGATAGTAGCTCATCATATTAAACAGCAACCCTGAATTGGGAACAAGGCTGGGTATGACTGCACACATCTTCATTCCTAGCACTTGGAAGGTAGAGGCAGGCAGAGGCAGGTGAATCTATGACTGTAAAGCCAACCTAGTCTACACAGATAATGGTTCTTCCTTGTTCTCTTTTGGCTCTCTACATATCTGAGAACTTCATTGCTATAATCTGCTTGCATGTCTTGTCTCTAGCACTGGACAGCCAGCTTCTGGACCCGAACACCCTTTTCACTATTTCCTTGCATTATGTGTGTATACATATATGTGTATATACACCCACCATAAACTATTAGATATACACCATTATACCATAAAATAATGAAGCAGCCAGGTCATCCTTTTAAATGTAGAATAACCAACTGTCATTTTTAGGGGGAAAAAAATGTAGGTCTACCACAATTTCATACAGAGTTACTAGGAAACAATGCTACCTCAATGTTAAATCTAATTATTGTTGGCTAATGTTGGTCCTTCTGTTTAGTCTGTATTACTACTCTTTCTACTGGCCATTATTTCTTAAGTCAAAGTTCTGAGCACTATGAACAACTATTCCATGAAAGAGTGAATAGTATTCTGAGGACAGGAAAGTTTCAGAAATGTGGGTTAAAACCTATTATTTGAACAGACGTCTTGAATCATGAAAATATCAAAGTAAATTCCCCAGAAGGGAATAAAGTAGTGACCTTTCCCCATCAAAACATCTTAGTTCCATTCTTCTATGGAATGTGAGGAATTCTTGCTTTCTGAGAAATTTATTCCTGTTGATGGCATTTTTAACAATGGACAAAAATGAGAAATCTCAGTGGTACATCTATACCTATTAAACAAGGCTGACAAAGAGATTCACTCTTACATTCTGACAACCAACACTTTTCTATAACTACACTACTTAAGAGGGACAAAGCCCCTTCACTCACAGTGCCTTATCCCTTAGAAGGGAAAAATGCCCCACCTCCAACTGGTAAGATAAAGAAGTCTTTCTGGTCTCCCTGAGGCTCTGAATACTGTTTCTTTTACAGACCTTTAGCACCTGGTAGAGATCTGTAAATAAACCGCTTAGCAGTTTGCAGTCAGGAGGCATTTTCCAAATTCCCACACATACCAATCAAAACAGTAGTAAAACTCCATGTTCAGTTATTTGATGACTTTTATACAAACAACCTAGGACCTGGAAGGTAAGTACCTTAGGAATCATTCATTTAATAAACCCCTGAAGCTCCTAAGAAAAAATAAGTCCTGGAGAAGTCAAGTTTTAGACCAAGATAATACCATAAACCCAGGAACTGACTCGACAATTAAGAACCATGTCTACACCTGCAAAAATCACAAGCAACTGAAGATGGTTATGACCCAGGCCTCTTAGGTCATCTTATGTCTCTTCCTGACTTAGTGATGAGAGGAGTTCTGTTATCAAAAGCAATTCTCTCTAAATACTGTCATAACACAGCTTTCTCTTCATACACAGTCAACCTCCCGGCAACAAGAGAAGCACAGCACAACGCACAAGGAAAAGTGAGCCAAAAGGAGACTTGAGGTGTCATGTGTCATATCAACAGGTTTCCAGCCAGTAAAACATAACATGGCACACCGTCTTATAGAGAGATCAGACTGAAGATCTAAGTTTCCAACTAAGATTCCAAAATGAAAAGGCATATTCGAACAAGTGTAAAATCCTAGGTTCTACCCAAAGTTCTTTCCCTACCCTGCTCAATGATCCAGGACCAGTGACAAGTTCTTTCCCATCTATAAAATAAAAGGTGGTGGAGGTCCTAAGAATTCCCTGAAAAGTTTCATAATCTGTGATTTTGTTGAACACACGCTGTCAACAAGGAACATTCCATGGATGAGCCTTTCTCCTGGGATAAAACAACTTTTGTTGCTGTCTGAATTGCAGATCCACTAGACTTGTATCAAGCACTGAATGTTACAGGACATAAAATAGGTAAGTGCTCTCTAGGCAGATTTTATTACATTTCCCTATCATTTAACATAAAGAGCAGGAGCATGAAATATATGGAACCTACAAGTACAGTATCCCATGTTTTTCTAACTACCATGGTGTCTACCCTCCAGAACTTACACTTTAACAAAACCCTTCAATAATTCAGTAAGAAAGGGGGAAAGGCTAAAAGTCACATGAAAAATTAAAACACCGAACTGTTAAAACTCCTCATTAACTCCCCCTTTCTCCATGTTTACCCTAAACATACTTTGACTGCAAACTTGATGCAGTACTGGCAAACTGAACCATCTCAAATAAAAACTGTATTTAGAAGCAAGCCTCTGGAGGAAATATGTACCCTGCTGTCAATCAAAAGGAGAGAGGAGACAGGCAGCAGCACCTGAACCTTCCTGGTGGCCTCTGCATTGCCTGCCTCTGCTCAATCCCTGCTTCCTGGGCTGGGGACCCCTTGACTTAAATTTTCAGATTAGAAGTTAATTCAACATATTCACACGTACATATGGCAACGCTACTTGGAGCAAACCAAAACCTCCACTGACAAAAAAAAAACCAAAACAAAACTAGATAGGTTAAAAAAAAAAAAAACTAGATAGGTAAAAATACTGTAGGAAGGGAAAGAATAAAACAAAGGTGAGCTTAAAGCATGATGAACTGTAACAAAAACAGTCTATTTTGATACAAACACAAAGGGGAAAAAAGGGACATCAGGAAACTGCTGCTTATGAAATGAGAAATTCCTTTGTGCTTTTGAATGTACTCTCAAGGAAAACACACTCTCTTCTTTCTACAAGAATCCCCCAAACAAAATACTCTGATGAAGAGAAGCTCAACATCTGCGGAGACTAATTAATTTGCTCTAGAGCAAGATATCACTTAATCTTTCTAAACTTCAATTTTCTTAGCTCTAAAAAGAATATTGGTGGGTGGATCCTACTTGACCTGGAAGACCTTCTCTCTACCTCATTCTGAAGCAAGCCTGTGCTATCCATTCATTCTATCAACCACAAGAACTTGCTTTTGGTCTGAATATACATGAACATTTCAACACGGCACACAGAACAGATAAAGCAGCCGCATTTCTGACTTCTAGACAAGTGTTTTAGCAGGTAAAGAGAATTATAGAACAAAGCAGGGACTCTAAAAGCAGCTCAGACAGGTGTGTGCCAACTTCTCTCAGGCTACCCTTGATGAAAATGTCAGTACACCTTGTAACTATAGGTACCGATTTTACTACCTGAAGAAAGCCCAAACATTCCTTTATTCATACAGTAGGCAAGAATATACACTTCATGTTTCATTCCAGTCTATTTCGTTAGGTTGATACATATTCATTTGAAAAGCTACATTTCTGAAAAAAGCAAAGGTACTTTTCTCTTTAAACAGAAGTTACTTGGGCTGGGGATCTAACTCAAACATAGGATGATCCATCCCCAGCAGTCAGAGCCAAAAGGGAGCATGGTGGCCCATACCAGGAATCTCTGTAATTGGGAATAAGTAGTAGGAACATCAGGAGTTCAAAGCCACATAGTGAATTCAAGGCCAGTCTGGGCAAGACCCTGTCTCAAAAGGAAAGGGGGGGGAAGTGCCCTCGGGTAACTATAAAACTCTCATATGCAGCTACAGAAAGTGAAAAGTGTCTTTAATCTGACAGTATACATCAAATTTTTTTTTAAAAAAATGCAAAGGTCTCCCCATATAATTTAGTATCTATGAATCTGGGATATAGCCGCTGAAGGCACTTTACGCCACCAAGCCCGATAACCTGAAATATGTGACTTCTGTCACTTTTCAAAGTTCTCATATTATACAGTTTAAAATGGCACAAAGGCATTTTAAATGCTATGCGTGGTATAAGGAAAGGAAAACAGGGTCATCCATACCAAAGATAAATCCTGCCAAAGACAAATGTTAATGCTTTGGCTGTCTCTGCTACTACAACCAGTTCAATTAGCATCAAAACAAAGGTTCTTCAAAAGGCCCTGCACACACTGTATGGGCTAGAGTCTAATTGAGCTACTTGTAAATTAATTACCTAATGTTGTCAAAATGGGGGGAGGAGGGTCATTCCTTTTATAGGGCAACCTGAAGCTGATCCGAAAGGTAAGCACAAACCCTCAGCAGCAGCGAATGTTTGGTTTTGTAAAAATAAAGTGACAGAGACTTTCCAAGTCATTGCTGATTCACGACAGATTTCTCTGCCAAGGCCTGATTTGTTAACATCCCCTCCTCCTCCTGGTTTAAGTACCTCCTCTGGCAGAGAACATGATACATTTCCATTCTCTCTCCTCTTAATCCACAAGACTTCAGAGATGAACAAATCAGTACCAAGTGTCTTAGACAAGACACTGAGTTAAAACCAGGAACATTAATCCACAATGTCCTCTGGTACTAGATAGAGGGCTAGAGGATTAAACTCTCATTCCAGTACAACTGACCCCAAGATAGACACGTCCACCCCCTATTTCCACCACAAAAATCTTCTAAAATATTTACTATAATGAGACGTAACTAATCTAATGCAATTCTGTTTAACTAGAGAGTGTCATTAGTCTCATACATACTTCCAACTATCGTAAAACACCTTTTCAGATTCTTAAAATGAGCACATTATTTAAGGTTTTGCTTATTTTTCAACTTCTCTTTTTAGTAAGTATTTGGGGTGGCACTGTGCCACACTTGTGTAGAGGTCAAAAGACAACTTGAGGGAATTGTCCTATATGCATTCTGGGAATCGAACTAAGTGGCCAGGCTTAGCAACATGTGCCTTTATCCAATGAGTCATTTTGTCATCCCAAAGGTTTTATTTTTAAGTAAAAAGATTTGCAAAGGCCCAAGTATACAAAACATGAATGTATCCCTATGGGCATCACTTAAGTGACTTTAAACAAAAATCTGTATGTTCCAAATAACTGAACTGAGTTCCCATTTTGAGCTGCAGACACATAAGCAAACTGCAAGGAAAATGGCAAGATATTACCAATAATTCACCTGAACTCTGAGAGGTCACACAATCAAAGGAGACCTGGAAGACTAAACAAGGGTAGCCCTTTCCAACACAAGCGTCTTAGAGTCTCTATTGCTGTGATGAACAGCATGGCCAAAAGCAACTTGAGAAGAAAAGGATTCATTTCACTTACATTTCCATATAACAGTCTATCACAAGAAGAAGTCAGGACAGGAATTCAAGGCAGGAAAATGTAGGCAGAAACTGAGGCAGAAATCATGGAGAAACACTACTTACTGGCCTGTTCCTCCTGGATTGCTCAGCCTGTTTTCTTATACAACCCAAAACTACCTGCCCTGGACAGGCACTGGTCCAAATGGTCTGCATCCTCCAACATCAATTACTAGTCAAGACAATACCCCTATAGACTTGCGGTTTGAGTTGTGGTGAAAAAAAAAACAAACAAACAAACCAAAAGAAACAAGCATAACAAAACATATGGTGATCACAAACTAAACAACACCCACAACTAAATAGTTTAAAAAGAAAAAGATAAATTTACAAGCAGCAGCTCTAAACTTTGAACTGTGTACAGATCACTCAAAACACTCTCCCCTGAAAAACCATATAAGCATTCTTTCTTCAGAATGGAGAGAAAAAATAAAATAAAATAAAAATATTAAAAAAAAGAAAAAAAAAAGATAAGAGCCGGGCGGTGGTGGTGCACGCCTTTAATCCCAGCACTTGGGAGGCAGAGGCAGGAGGATTTCTGAGTTCAAGGCCAGCCTGGTCTACAAAGTGAGTTCCAGGACAGCCAGGGCTACACAGAGAAACCTTGTCTCAAAAAAAAAAAAAAACAGAAAAAGAAAAAGAACAGAATGGAGAGTAACCAGAGGTCACTATTAGTGGTATTATTTGCCTCAATAACAGTAACCTAGGAGTACGCTCTGTGGGTTTGACTGGAATTGGAAGTCTAGACCCTAAGACAGCACTAAGGAAAACTGTGCTCTTTTTACTGCACCAAACTGTGTCCTCAACAGGCATAGAAGAGCCAAGTTGGGTCTCATCACTTCCTTAAATCAATTCTGTAAATACTCTGAAATTGCCAGTATGAATGACTTTAAACAAAGGCACTGGTAATCCAGCTTGGTGAGCCATTGCATTTACTGAGGTTATCTACAGGAACATGGGCAATTGAAAGGTATTTACAGTACTGAGAAGCCTCCTGGGCAACTTTTGAGAGCCACACCACAGAAGTATGCCACGAGCATGCCATTAAAGAAAAACTAGATGTGCCACTGTAGAGAACCACCACAGAATGGGCATGTTGGGAAAAGCTGCCCCAACAGAGTGGAATCTCCATGGACCACTTACACAAAACTACACCACTGAAGATTCACACACATACAACATAGCTGACTCAGGAAAAGCTACAAAACTCAAGAAACCCCATGAACAAAACAGAAAGTGTAAGCAACTGCAGTTCCAGTTGCCTACCCCCAGCCTAACCTACTCTTTAAGATTTACCTCCTACACAACTGCTGGGGGCAAACAGCCTAGGGGGCTACCACAGGGAATCGGATCCCTTGAAGGTCTAGTGTCTCATTAAAGGCATCCAATACTCCCAAAACATTAATACAATTGATAAAACGGTTTTGGATTGGGACTGATTAAAGCTGACATCTATTTAATTAGCAGATGTGTAATCTATAAACAAATCTTCTGCAAGATCTCCTTCCTCTAAAAGAAGAGGAAAAATAGCAGGCAACCAGAAGCTCCTGAAAGAAAACTAAAGCTCCCTGATGTTAAGTTTTCTGGTTTTTGGTTTTAATAGGACAATGGAAACTGACACTACAAAAATTAAAAATAAATGGACTACAAACTAAAATTTAATAACATTATGATATAAATTTAAAATATGGGTTACAAACTAAAATCCATAGATTTTTAAATGTTCAAAATAGGTGGATCAGACATTGAAACCTCTAAACAGATATGGCAAGATCTCAGTAATAATGTAAACTTCTAATTCCCAACCAGCTCCAAGTCATTATTTTTCAAAAGATGAAGAATTGCACCTATTAATAACACTTAATTCTGCCAGTCAGTGATGATGTACCCCTTTAATCCCAGCACTTGGGAGGCAGAGGCAAGCAGATCTCTGTGAGTTCAAGGCCAGACCAGTCTACAGAAAGAGTTCCAGGACAATCAGGGCTACACAGAGAAACCTTGTATCTTTAAAAAAAAAAAAAAAAAAATACCTACACATTTAAATGCTTTCATGTCTTCCAAACTTACTGTGACAATCTTTATTGTTAACCCTACTAGGTTTAGCATCACAAATACCACCAAGCATGTCTGTAAAGCTATCCCGCACTCTGAATGCAAGTTTTACCATTCGGCAGGCTACAGTCTCCCACTGAATATAAATCGAAACAGGAGACAGGCAGCAGAACATCAGTTCTCCACATATCCCACTTCCCTGCTGCACCACAGATGTGAGCCAGCAGTCTCCTATTCCCGCTGCTGTACCTCCCCTGCCTCCAGGATTGGAGGATATCCTCAAACTGCCCTTCCTCCCCTGGGTGGCTTCTTGTCTGCTATTTGACCACACAACTATGCAGCCCTAAAGTGTGGCAACGATTATTAACCCTACAATATTTATAGAATTTTTATTCCCCAAAGAAAACATGAATTCTCTAGGATCATCACAGAGAGGGGAAGGGGGCTTTAAATGAAACTCAAGTGCACATGGTAGGAGAGAACCAACCTGGAAGCATGGTCCTCTGACCTCCACATGCCTGCAGAGGTACATACATGCACACAAAATAAATAATAAAAGCAATAAGATATATATATAGATATATATATAGATAGATATAGATATATATAGAGAGAGAGACAGACAGACAGACAGATAGACAGACACACACACACACACACAGACACAGGAAAACAGGCAGGCAGATAGATAAATAGATATCAGGCTCCAGCATTACTAAGTGAATTCTTGGTAACAATTAAAGATGGACTTCCCCCAATACTCAATTCTGTTTTGTGATGAATGGTGTTATTTGAGGATTGTAGGAGATAAGGAAGAACCTAGCAGCAGTACAGCTGGCAAAGTTATTTTGGAATTAAGTAATTCAACAGACATGCTGGGGCTGGAATGCAACAAAAAATAAGACAATTAGTCTTTATGTCTATCCATGGAGAGAAAACTATTATCCACAATTTGGCTAATTATATACTGTAAGAAAGCCGGAGTGAACCTTGCCTGTGTTGCCCTGCTTCAGCAGTCCTTCCATCAGACTGACCACTGGGCTGTTTCACTACAGGCAGCTCTTTAAAATTATATTTGATACAATTCTCCAAACAGGTGTTTTATTCAGACCGTAACCCAGTGTTAAACTATTTTTCCTTCTTTTAAAAATATGTTAAGTGGGTCAGAAAACAGATGAGAGCCTCAAACTGCTATAGGCTCTCAGAAGGTCAAAAAGCATGCTAAGTGGCAATAGAAACACATTTCCTTGAACAGCTGTGCATGCCTGAGACCTTGGTTCTTAACCTTTTATGGGTCAGTGACCCCTAAGAGAATCTGATGAAAGCTAGAAAAACCTGCATACACAAATCTTCTTCCCGTGAAGTCTGGAAAGCTTGTGAATCCTTTAAAACCCAGCGCAAAGTTAAAGACAGCTCAGCCTGCCTGTGAACCCCCATGGAGCACGGGTTCTATTCATCCTTGTTTCTTTAGCCAGTTCATAAATGATCATTGCACGATGGGCAACCAATTCTAATCTGCTCATGACACAGATAAAGGAAGAAAAATAAATGCAGGGATGGAATACAATCTTCCGCTTTTCACTGGTTTCCAAATCAATGCAATCCTAAAATTTGAGGTACACCTTATAATAGATTTCTGGGTGTCACTACCAGAAGATCTCTATTGTTGTATCCAAGAATCTAATTATGTGTGTTCTTCTATGAGCATGTAGTATGCTTGTAGAGGCCAACGGTCAACTTGCAGTGTCTTTCTCAACAGGTCTTCACATTTTTTTTAAGCACAATGTTTCACTGAACCTGGAACTAACTCACCAGTCTGGACAGTGAGCTGGCCTGTCCAGTGAGCCCTAGAAATCCTCTCCAGCACTGTAATTAAAGTCATGCACACCCTGATTTTTTTCATGGGTTCTGATGGATTTAACTTAGGTCTCTGCTTGCTCAACTAAGCCCTTCCCACTTTCTCAACCCCTACATTTTTATCAAGCTCCCTCAAGGACAAAAACCAAGATTAACTGAGAGGATGAAAACTTCAAAACTCCTCTCCTGATGTGCTGCTGAGAGAGGAAATAACATGTCCAAGTTGCTCCGACAGAAACTGGAAAAGTGATCTATTTCACTGGCTTTCAAATGGGCTTGAGAAATCGCTAAGTACTGGAGTTTACAGTTCCGATAGTAAAGCAAGTCTTATCCAAGCTTTTCATAGTTTGCTTGCTTTATTTTCCCCGAAAGGTCACGATGAGCATAACCAGACATCTACAGCAAGGTGCTTAGCACAGCAGCCTGTGAGAACTCTACGCTGTCAGAAACTTTCACAACTTCCTGACGAGCGCTCTCTCCACAGACTCAATTACCAAACAGGAATGAATACATACTCTTAACTTAGAACTCTGAACTTGACCTGAATAAAATGTTTCATTACAGTAAAGTCATGTTCTCACTGTACATGGTGGTGTCCTCAGGAGGCAGAGGCCGGAGGAGATATGTGAGTTTTGAGGCCTGCCTGCTGTAAAACAGCACGTTCCAGTCCACCCAGGAATACAGTGAAGGCTGTCCTGGGGTGGGAAGGTTCCTATGGAGAGGAACTGTCAGGCAACACTCCAAGACTACGAAAGTTTGCCCTCTTACCAGACCTCTATGTGACTCGGCCTAACCTGCCTGATTAGATGCATCTTTCTCACACAGCTGAAATATTTAGGATTCTGCTCTCCCAGCCAGGGATCATGTGTTACATCCCTGACACTGGTAATCCCACAAGGCTGAGACAAGAGGATCAATGGAGCACAGAAATTAGAGGCTAGCCTCAGCACACAACAAGAGACACGAGTTCAAAACAAACTCACAAAACCACAATTTCTTGTTTCTCTTCTATTCCTGTTTTCTGCAACTAAGTAAGGTTCTTCCTTCTTCATTTCTTACCTTCCTTCTCTTACTTTCTCTCTCACCTCTTCCTTCCCATAGTAAAAAGGTTTTCACTCAAAACTGAACTCATATCAGCTCCCACGTGCACTGCGTCTTCCTCTCCTCACAGATATAGAACTGATCAGACACAGCTAAATGAAATAGTATATGGAATGCAATTAAGAGCGGGGGCTCTTAGCTGAGCACAGTAGTGGACACCTGCAACCCCAGCACTTGGTAGGCAGAGACAATATGATCAAGAATTATTCAAATCCAGTCTGGTCAGCTAGACGAGAGCTGACTTCAGGATCTTCCAGGCAACAGCAGAGTTGTGATCATTCACAGCAAGTGCTCAAGAAATTGTATGTGACCTGCTATCTACCTTAAAGTAAACAAGCCCCATTACTACTAGAAACTAGAAAAAACAACTTTAAAATGTACCACATATGTGGGTAATTGCAATTTTTTTCACAAGACTTAAAAAAAATAGAAGTTACAACATTAAAAAGTTATTTTCCCTCACTAGTCTAATTTACCCTCAAGAAACTCAGACTCCAAGCACACATCAATGAACTCAGTAAGTAGTAGCAGACAAACCTCTCCAAAGCCCTTCCCACAACCACAGAATGCACATAAACAGTATTCTTGCTTCAAAAGACTGTTTTGAGGAAGGCACACCCTTTGGAACCAATTGGCAATGGGCCACAGAAGCCCACACCACTGTAGGCATTATAAATTAAATGATTCCACCAAAGGATATCATGACATGCCAGAAATGGGCATGGAGAGATAGCTCAGCAGTTAAAAGGCCTTGTTGGTCTGGTGGAAAACCAGAGTTTGGGTCAGAGTACCTATCTAAGGGGATGGGAGGCTCACAACCTCCTCTAACTCTAGTTCCAAGGAACCCTTTTCTATCTTCTTCATTACACAAACAGAAGTGGTTGTGGCGGTGGGGGTGGGAGAGAGATTTCTTAGAAATCTTTTGTTTAATATCAGAAACAAGTCTCCAACCCTCCACACCCAATCAAACACTGTCTCCCCTAAGGAAGAATTCCGTTGCATTATCTCTCAAAATGAAGAACCTATTACACAGTTTGCTGCATGCTATACACTGTCGGCAGTTTAATAAATCATTAGTCCTCACAAGCCTAAGAGTAAACTACTATTTTATGCACAGGGAAACAAAGCCAACAAGTGGCAAAGCTGGGCTGTGACCCCAAGGAATGTCACAGTGACCTCAAAAAGCAGAATTTTTCTTCATCACAACACTCACCCTGCAGTAAATCTTAAATCTGCTGGATAACTTCGTTTTGGTTTTGGTCTTTGAAAGAGAGTCTCACCATGTAGTCCTAATTAGCCTGGAAGTGAATGTGTAGACTGGACCAGCCTTTGGAGCACCACCAAGCCCAACTATACCTTCATTCTTCAGAGCCACCCCTCCCTACAGAGACACAGTCAGCACTAGGACTATCACTTCCTACATTTTATTAATGATAACTAAAACTATTAGCTGGCATAGATGCTCTTCAAATGCTCTTCCTTTGAGTGTAGAAAGTCCTTCCTAGAGTTAATGCTGATGCTCAAGAAAATAATGAACTAGTTTAAGTGTGCTGGGAGTACAGCTGTCAGTAAGGTATTTTTCACCCAAGTATCAGGACCTGAGCTCAGGTCCCCAGAACACAAGTTAAAAAACCAAGCAACAGCTGTGTGCTATGCATCCCTACAGTCCTACTGTAAGGAAGCAGAAGCAGGCAAATTCCTGGAGCTCGCTGGCCAGGTAGACCAGCAGGATGGGCGTGCTGAAGGTACAATGAGAGGCTCTGTCTCAAAAAAAGTAAGGCAGATATGATAGGGAAAGACAGCATCAACCTCCTTGCCACACTTTGACACATACACTTTTACACACACACACACACACACACACACACACACGAGTGAGAGAGAGAGAGAGAAGGAGGGAAGGAGGGAGGGAGGGAAGGAGGGAGAATGGAGCATCTTATCATTCGGAGAGACCTGACTGTTTTATTTAGTGTACTTGTACAGTCAGTCTCTCTGTGTACCTCAGGCTGTCCTCCAACTCCCAACACAGACTAGACTTTTTATACTTCTTACATTAGCCTGAATTGGGCAGAGAGTAAAGCCTTGCTTCTGTTTATTTCCTAAACAAAATTAATCTTATTTTCTCTGCTCAAGCAATACATTTCATTAATTACTAATTCAACAGACCAAAGAAAAATAGGTATTCAGCTGTCAGATCACACAAGACCTTTTTAATACTTCAGTCTTGTGGAAATTTTTAAGCAGAATTTTTTTTTAAGATCCCATTTCTATTTTAATGACTTAAAAAAGAAACTGCTCTTATGGGGGAAAGAGCATATAAAAGGTAATAAACATTTAATGATCCAATAATTGGTTATATCAGAGCAATCACTGTTCAGTAATTAACTTCTCTTTGGCTTGTTCAGTTGATATTTTCAACACCTTTGATAGGCCTACGATTGCCCATATTATTTATATAATAAGCTAAAACCTGGTGGAGGAGCCCTAAATACAGCAAGGTTTCCAGTCATCCAGGCGTATCTCAGTGCCTTTCCAAAGTGGCCTCATTTAAATAGGGGAGTCATTCACAAACCCAACAGCAACCAGTCCTCATCACGGAAAGCAATAACATGCCTGCCAAACTGTGTGGGCCGTGGACACACAGCCACGAATAAGGGTTAAAAGGAAACATAACTGAAAATTAGAGCTTAAGAGACAGCGTGGAAAAAAATAATTAAATCACAGCGCCAGGAAAGAATACAGTGAACAGCTGGTATGTTGTTACGATGCAAAATTACAATTAAGCTCAGGTTAATGTCATTTCCAACTAATTACCCACAGTCAGTCGGAAGAGACACGCACTAAGAGATTCTCTTTACTACTACAGTCGTTCTCCTGGGGCTGCAGTCCTCACAGCCACAAGGTTCCCAGGATTCTGTTTTTCAAGTCATCAAAAGGGTCCCTGTCTCTTGAACAGGGGATGTTAGGCGTGACTAAGATCTCAACACATCCCTTGCTCATACTTCCATACAAGTTGCTTCCTTCACACCAAAATAATGCTACTAAAGCGCCCTTCCCACCGCACAATATTCTCCATCATTCTCTCTCCCTTCCCCCTTCCCACTCTGCCCCAGTATGATCCCCCCACACACTTTAATATTCTGTAGAAAACGGAGAATTTTGTTCATTTCACACACGATGTATAAATCAGTCCTTAATGCTGACATACTTAGTAGCTAACATGTGAAGAATTACAGGAACACTCTGTAAATCATTCTTTTTTATCAAACACTACAACCAGCCCTCTACCCTCAACTAAAAACAGAAAAGAGCTGGAAGTATAGCTCACTTTATCATGTGCAAAACCAGGTTCAATCCCTAGCACATTTAGAAAAACCCTTCCAAGAAGAAAAAAGAAAGAAAGAAAGAAAGAAAGAAAGAAAGAAAGAAAGAAAGAAAACAAACCACCACAGCATGACTAGAAATCCTGTCTTTCTGCCCCATTTATGAAGGTCTCTCTTGATTTTGCCACATGAATGGAATCTATCAATAAACACAAGTATGGTCACAGAGGTCTCCATTCCTGACAACAACACACAGTCCTTCCAGATCAGAAGCACCCCTTTTTTTATAAGGGAGGCAAACAAATTTGAGAGACATTCCTCACTCTGACTGTGCTAAGAGTTGAAGGGGAAAGACCAAGGCCTGGCAACCCCAAAGCAAGGGAGAATCTTCTAAATCACTCCATCTCTCCAGTCATCTCCACACCTTGGCCAGGGCCTCAGCCTGACAACTGCAGCAAAAAGTATGGCACTACATCCCTGCCACACACAGGCCTGAAAGCAGACAGCTTCAGGTAATTTATCCACCTTCATGTTGGAGAGAAAAGAATGGGGGTCAGGGTGCAGGCAGTAGTTGCTCTGATACTAATGGACAGCTAGCTAAGTGCCCAGTGCTATAACTGGTTTCAGTTCCTTTGTGAACACATGAATATTTATTTCATCAATGCAACAAAACAAGCCTTCAGTGTACTTTTGGAAAGACGGCCATTCTGAACAGGGGTGATTGGAGGAATGTCACCTTTTAAGTGAATAGTGGCCATTAGCCCATTGGGGGTATGTATAGTGGAGGAGAACAGCTCTTAACACTGACAGAGAGAGAGCTCACCTGCCTCTCACCAAGTACCATGTCACCAACAGCCAGCAGCTGCAGCTAGTACTCTCCCTGAACTTGCACACAACTCAAGTGCAGTGTCTAGTCTTGATTCCTTTATGGAAAACATCCCCCTCCGAAGAAAACAAACAAGCAACCCTGCTATTTAATAACAGCCACAACGTCTTCCCCTGAGAACCCAATGATTCTTCTGTCGGGGGAAGAAAAAACAAATTAGGAAGGAAATCCAGGCAAATTCCATTACCTTTGGCTTTAAGTGCTCAAAGTGGAATTGAATGAAGGAGCTTGTTCAGGGATGGACAGAAAAGAGGAAGAAATTCTTTCATTTTTGCTAGTCAAGAATCTACCTTTCATCGTGTAGCAGATAAAGCCACTTGACTGATGAGACATGTTTACTAAGTTACCCAGGCAGTAAAGATAAGATTCATTTACTTAATAGAACCACAGCTGCCATGGCTGGTCGTCTGTCTTTACATATTTCTCAAAGCTATTATGTGGATATTTTCACCGAATTAGATTTCTAAAAGGACAAATCATAAGAGTAAAATTTTGACATATGCTCTGAGCATTAATAGACAAGTCACTGTCGAGATCAAATTGAAGGCTGAAGAAAAGCATGAACAATAGAAGCTTCCTATCACCCAAACCCACAAGAGTGATTAAGTACCAAGTGCAGAAAAAGAAATGTTTCTGTCATGTGTGCTTTACTGTGCTTGACTGCATCATCAGCCATTAAATATAGGCCTGGTTCCTTGGAACATGAGCAGAAGAGGACATTTGAGGAGGAAAGTAGATATCCAAGATGGTTTTGAAGTGTGTGTGTTTGTGTGTGTGTCTGTCTGTCTGTCTGTCTGTCTGTCTGGAGGAGTGCACCTGTGCAAGCCTGAGCAAAGGACAGAGATAAGAATATGGGGTATCCTGCTTTACTGCACACCACCTTATTCCCTTTAGACAGGGCCTCTCACTGAAACTGGAGCTAAGTTGGCAGACTACCATCTAATGATCCCCACCCCTTCTCTGCCCACCAGAGCTCTGTGATTCAGACACACACGGCATTGCCTGGATTTTTACATGAGTTCTGGAGGTGCAAATTTACACCCTCCCACTTGTTCTGCAACTCTCTTATCCAGCGAACTACTGTCCCAGCCCCAACAAAGTTCTGTATCTTTCTGTGGGTACTAGTTACTCAAAGTTCTCTATGTTTCTGTGGGTACGAGTTACTCAGGTGTTGAGTTTAGAATGATTCATTGGGCTGCATATGAGCAATGTTTTCAAGGTGTGTTTACCTCACACTCACAAAAAAAAATTTAAGAACTACTTTGTGTGATTGTTTTCATAAAAATTATTGAGGTTTACATAGACATTATTGAGAGACTGTGGATGGATGACTGAATAAAGTACTTGCAGTACACACATGACAATATAAGTTTGTCTCCCCCGCAACATATAAAACTTGGGCACACAACTCAGCACTGGAGAACAGAAAAAGATGTGGGGTGGTTGGGAGCTGCAACAGAAAGATCAAGCTCCAGATTCAGTAAGAGATACTATTTCAAAAAATATAATGGAGAATCAATTGAGGAAGACAGTCCAAATTAACCTCTACACCCGCTCATAAGCAAACATGCACACCGAACACACAAAAGAAGTTATTTTAAAGCACTACCATTACCACCATCCTAAGAAATACTCAAAACTATTTTCTACAATAATGATTATAAAACAAATAATGATTCCTCCATACAGAGGCTTGCGATGAAAGGAGTCTTGAGAGAAATAAGAGCATCTGACTACTGTGAGGGGATGATACTGTGAGGGGATGTAATGGCTGATGACCCCTGGGATGGGACACCTGTATACTTAATATACTGGGGTACAGATGCATTTGAAAATCACTGCATGAAGCAAAAGTGTAAGTTCCAACAGTGTAGAAACCATCCCATCCAGATTCTCCATGCCCAAAATGGGAAACAGGGAGCAAAATTATGTGGGAAAGTTTTACAGAAGCTTTAACAACTGAAAGGGTATTCTCTCACCAAATACAAAATGCCCGGCTACGGCTTTCAGGAAGTATTTGTCTCACAATTACATCTACCCTAAAAGGAAGCTGCTAAGTTATAATCACTATGTAACTCCTACAGGAACCCCCTCCTGCAAATTTAAGAATAGAAACTGTGAAATCAAATTACTTGTCTGTGGCCACATGGGATTCTGGGTCATTGGCAAAATCCTGAGCATGTGATCCACAACACAGCCTGAAAGCCTGTCCCTGTTCTCATTATCATACTGCTTTGTGGAGAGTTTTGATTTCCAGACTGGCGATAAAACTCAGAAATAAACTGTGGATGGTTCTTTCTAACCCGAGGCGAAACTCAAATCCACAATCCTCCGCAGATCCCACTAAGGCCCCCAGGTAGAGTTAAATCCAATCCACCACTCTTTCAGACTCAGACTCTTTGGTTTAGATAACCACACTAGCCTGGATAGGAAGCAGCATGGTAAACTGGATTTTGCTCTCAGGCAGACCTAGGCTACTAGGATTCAAAGACAGAAAGAGCCCTACCCTGGGGCCTTTTATCTGAGAGCACAATCGCTAAACCAGGATAATTTGTTTTACAATACCAAAGCACTTGTTTTTAAACAAAACATTAACCAAGAAAAGAAGTCACAACAAAAAGGATCAAAAGAAAAAATAACAAACAAAAACAAACAAACAAACAAATTTAGAACGTAGGAAGTTCTAAAACACTCCAGAAATGGGGACAGTTTTTCCCTCCCTCATTTCAATCGTACTAGACTGACAATTCCTAACTGGAGCTTGCAAATAACTGCCACTGTATTCTTTTTCATTTAAACTAGTTGTATCCTAATGGAGGTTCAAGTTAAAAAAAAATAAAACTGGAATTACTGTGATGAGCCCATGAAAAATTCAATCCTGAGGTGAGTCCTTTATTTCACCTAAATACCTTTTACCAACTTTTTAAAAATCCTATCAAAGACTAGAAAGACACCTTGGGAGAGCAAAACACCAAGTTTCTATCACCTCTTCTTCCCTATGGCAGAGGGGAGGAGGGGGAGGGGGAGAGGAAGAGAGAAAGAGGGGGGGGGAATGAGGTGGGGGATGGAGAGAGAGAGGGAGAGCAAGCAAGGGCAACTTGGCTATTTTAATCTAGGGCATCCACAAGGGTACAAGTGACACAAATTAGGTTTATAAAATTAAGCTTCAGTTATAAGTCTGAAATATTTTTAAATGGCAGCAGTACAGCCCAGTGGGAAACGCAATGGCCTATATATTAGGAGGACTGGCCTCTGCAGCTCGGCCCTACCTCTACCAGTAACTCACTAGGTCATCCACAGCTCTTAGTGAACATAACTTTCTAGATAGATTTTCTTGTCTACAATACAATGCCAATCTGAAGTGTGTTACCACCTTTAAATCCAGGGAGTGTGGGTAACTGGTTTTAATCAGAACAAAACCTTTTAAGGTTTTACACTTCATTTAAATTCTATTATACAGTGTAAACATCCCAATCAGACTCTAACCAAAATGTATGAACTCCAGGAACATTCTGGACACTTTTTGTGGTAGGTGTAAACTTTGCAACCTGCTTCTCTTCTTATACACATGAATTCAGCGTAAGGATGACATGGGTTGAAATCTGCTGGTTCTCAGCAAATGCTCAATCACTGCCAGTTACTGTTATTAGCATAGGTGCATCTAATCTGGGCTGAGGGCAAAGAGAAAAGACAGCCAAGTGCTTTCATGTCCTATTCCTCATGAGAGAAACCTTTATTTCTAAATGTGAACTCTGGTGTAATCCTCTCTTCCATGAAGCCCAAGACCCCTTCCCCTGATTCCCAAGCCTTATTCAGTACAACTACTGGACTCTATTCAGCTGCAGACACAGTCCCTTATGATTCACAGATTTCTAACCAGGAAAGCCTAAACTAGAAAAACAGAATGTGTTCATCCCTTTAAGTCAGTGGTTCTCGACCTTCCAAACTCCGTGACGCTTCAGTACAGTTCCTCGTGTTCCCCCATGTTATTTCATTGCTACTTCATAACTGTAATTTTGCTACTGTTATGAACTGTAATGTAAATATCTGATATGCAGGATATCTGATAGGAGACCCCATGAGGGAGTTGTGGCCACTGGTTAAGAACCACTGCTTTAAATCGAAAGCAAGGGGGTTTGCAGCCTCTCTTTTACTATATCCTGAATTCAAAAGCTGTTTCAGGAATCTAAAAGCTGATTTTAAAAAAAAAAAATGTATTCTCACTTTTTTGTTAAGTGTGTCTTTCTTGTTTGGCCAACAGCCATGTCCAAAGCTGGGGAGATGGTTCCGACGGTAAAAAGCAAACTTGAGGACCTAAGTTCCATCTCCAGAACCCACATTTAAAAAAGCTGCACATACTTGCAATCCCAGGACTGGGGAGGTGGAAAGAGGAGGATCCCCAAGGATCTAGGTAAAAATGAAAGCCACCGTGCCCAAAGGTCATCTTGAGAAAAGATAGCTGATACTGACCTCTGACCTACACATGGACACATACACATCACTACCACCACCAGCAGCAGCAGCAGAAGCAGCAAAACCCACCATGTCTGAATGAAGATCCAGAAAGAAAATTCTATCAACTGCTATCTATTTCTTACATTTAAGCCAAAAGCTTTAAGAATTTTTTCCCTAATTTATTCCCGATAACTTTCCATTTTCTTCCCACTATCCACTTGATTGGCTGACTCAAAATATCACCTTTCAGACATTCCCTCTACTCAGGTTTGCAGAGATATTCATCAGTACCCAATTTCCCTGACTGCTGTAGAAGGCTGGAACAGATGTAAGCTTCACTTCTAATTAAGTCTTCCCAATAAAAATAACCTAATAGCCTTGCCCAGAAGAGAGCCTGACAAACTTTCACTTTCTGCCCTCCTTTGCCTCAAATCTACTGAGCACTCAGGTAGATTCTGAGATTCTACTGTCCAGAGAATCAAATGTCATTATTTCTTCAGCATCTTCCGTCAACCTGAACCTTAACTGTCTATTCTCATGACAACATAAAATTCAACCAGTTCCAGAAGTCCTATAAGCTCTAGAGCCCATGCTTAACTTCTTTTGAAGAAAACTTCACTGTTTTCATTTGTAACCAAAACCCTCAGAATATCCCCACATCCCATTATTTCTAAGTCTCAAAAGAGAAACACTAGATTTGACAAAAGACTCCAATCTGCTGTTCTACCTCCTACTGAGTTGGCAGCTCCTAAACAGACCCTGAAAACTGGACACAGACCTCAATCCCATAACTGCTGCATCCCTAAGATACCTGCGACAGCCTTGGTACGTCTTTATCTTGCCATGGCCCACATCACATCTGTCTTTCTAGGATCTGACACTGAGCCTCTTGTGCGATAAATAACTCGTTCCTGGAGACTAGAGAGATGGCTTGATGTAAAGGGCTTGCCACAGAAGCTTGAGAACCTGAGTTTAGATCCCCTGGTCTCATTTAAAAGCTGAATGCGTGCATGCACACAGTACAAGTGTCTATAATCCCAGCATTACTACCAGGAGATGGAAGCCAGAGACAGGACAATCCCAGAAGTTTACAGACCGCCTACCCTGATTTACATAGCAGAAAAACAAAAAGACCCTGGTCTCAAGCAAGGTGGAAGGTGAAGAGTGACAGTAAGGTTGACCTCTGATCCCTGCATGTGGTGATCCTCTCCACCACCCTCTCTCTTACTCACTCCTCTTAATAAGAAAGAAGTAGAATTCAGAACCATGTGGAGCCAAGCACTATACATGGATGATAGAAATCCCAACATATGGAGAATATCTCATGGTCTTCTCTCATTTTACTATTTGGTCTCCCCCCAGCCGCACGTACGTGCGTGTGCGTGTGCGTGTGCGTGTGTGTGTGTGTGTCTGTCTGTCTGTCTGTAGTGTGTCTGTCTGTCTGTAGTGTGTGTGTCTGTCTGTCTGTAGTATGTGTGTGTGTCTGTCTGTCTGTCTGTAGTGTGTGTGTGTCTGTCTGTCTGTAGTGTGTGTCTGTCTGTCTGTAGTGTGTCTGTCTGTCTATCTGTAGAGTGTGTGTGTGTCTGTCTGTCTGTCTGTCTCTCTCCCTCCCTCTCCAGCCCCTCCCTTTCTCCTTCGACTCTCAGTGACCCCAAATCTAAGTGACCCCAAATGAAATCATCCCAACACTGACCTGCTCTGTGCTTCACATTTGGGAAAACAGAGGCTGAGGGAGTATCCCAGAAAAAGAACTCTACATAAGACATAAACAACCGGGAGGAAAAAAAAAAACACTCCTGAGGCACCATCCTGCTCATAATTTTATAGCAAAGCCATAAAAATACAGTCAGGAAAAAGGTGAGCAGGACCTACCTTTACATATCTGTCACCCAGTTTAGCACTAAACTGATCCAAACAAGAGTCATGGATACAAAGCCTGGTGACCTATCCTCTGACACTGTAATCTAATCCTCAAAGTAAAGACGACTGAGTGTTTTTGCATGTCATGTTTTCTAATGATGATGCTGCTGTCAGCATGCTATGGGGGCACTTCTTGGAAAATGGAGGTAACGACAAAGCACATCGTTAGGAAAGCAATTATATGCAGTAGTAACCATTTTACAATGGCCATATGGACTGTGTTTCAACAACATAATTTCCAATCAGGACAAGTGTACATATTTCTCTCTGTTCCTAATTCCAGGTACAACATACTAAATGAAATAAACGTGCATCTGAAATATGGGTGGCAGATGTGGAAATCTACATAATGTTACACAGTGTTCATCTATAATCAAAGAATATCCACTGCCCTGAGAGAGTGAAACCCATCTCTGCTGGCCATCTTCACAGTCTCCTTAATTGGACACATCCCCAAGAGTCTAAGCAGGGCACAAAGAGAAGCAAAGGAATTCAGTTTTAAATAGGAATCAAACTGTAGCAGTAAGACACAATTTGTGGTTTGCACATACATAAAATCAAAGGGTATAAAATCATCTTTAAACCCTGGAACTAAAGGTGTGGCTCCTCTTATATCAGATTTTGACAGTACTTAAATTTCAGAAGGCATGGGTTAGCTTAGGTATCCCCTGCAATTACAATGTCTAAAGAAGTAATTCCACTGTTTTCCCATTTTAAAGATGAAAAAAGATAACTGCTTACTGAGATAGCAGGAAAGAGTGGGTAAGACAGCCCATCTGGGAACATGGTGGAAGAAACAGCTTCTTCTTATCAAAGAGAAAATACTCTTCTAAAAATTCAGGCCCTGTGAGAATAATGAGGCAAGGATGTCTTTGAACTCTACCTGTCCCCAACCGATGGTCCTTAGCCAGGTGAGAACCCTTTAATCCTAGAAAATGAACTAGGTGGAAACGCATCCCAGCCCAGGGGAGCTGAGGAAGGGGACGCTGGGAAAGTACGGTACTTTAAATACAGTTGGGATTTCCATAAGAATCAATCTAACAGCCAGAGTCATTAGCATACTCTTTGTAGTATAAACAAGCCTCAACTGGGTGGAGAGAGAACAATTTGAAAATGTGCTCAGAATAATGAAAGGAAACAAAGGCAAGGAAATAATGGACTCTGTCACCAGGTATCTTCCAGAAATAGATATCAAGAAAAGCAAAGAGCTATTTAGGATGGTCTTTCATGAGGGAAGAATGGAGTGCCTGTAGTTTAAAAATAAATAAATAAAATAAAATAAAACCTAGTACCAGTAATAAGATCTCTTTTATCGTGGACTATCTTCCCAAGAGAAGTAAGTGCCACTTCCTACGGTAGTTTAAGAGCAGACAAAATAACATAGGCATCTGTTAGTAAAATAAGTTTATATGCACGGGAACCTAGGACAGGCTACCAATTCCTTCTCTGATCTCATAGGTCTGTTAAAGAGGGTTGCTGTAGGGAGGGAATCAGTGAAAAGAAGATACAATGGTTTAGTCACACAGCAGCTTCAGTCTTAAGAACCTGACCTCTTGCTCTAGAGAAGGCTTAATATCTACCTGCTAATGTTTTTTTGTTTTTTGTTTTTTGAAGATAAGGCCAGATTTTAATGCACACAAAACACTGAATGAGACAGAGAGGGAATAGCACCAACTAGACTACAGGCAAACTATATGAAGCAGTCTCAATATGACTGCTTTCATGTTGTTTTGATTTGTCTAACACAGAAACCCACGGAGACTGGTCTTGAACTTGCTATGTAGTTAAGGACATCGCAGTACTTAAACTGCCTGTCTCCACCTCTAGAGTATTTGGAGTACCACGCACACTATTATGGCAACATATGTGGATCCAAGCCCAGGCCTTCTACATGCCTGGCAAGTACTCAGTACTCGAGTGAGCTACATCCCCAGCCCATAAGCTTCAGGGTTTAAAAGGAAAATAGGGGATGCTCAGTGACCCAGGGTTTTCCTAGCATACAACAGGCCCTAGATTCCACCATTAGCTCGGAAGGGCCAAGAGAGTGGTAAGGAAGACAGACAAGAAGACAGAAAGAAAACAACTTTCTGGAACAATTAGGTATGGTACTTGCCCAGACCCGGATCCTATTACTATAAATAGAAAATCCTTTATAACTAGGATACTTTTCATCAACAGCAAGAGAACCAAATGTGGTCTCTATCAGAGACCCATTTGAGGGGTCAGAAAATGAGTCGATATTTTTAAAGGGAGTGTAGAAAAAAAAGAGTAGAAGCCTAAGCCTTCACGTCTGCCCTAAACTGCTGCAGTTTTTGGTCTTGGATGAGCTGACAACCTCTCCAAGCTTTAGATGCATCAACTGTAAAAGCAGACTCCGTTCCTTTGTTCACAGCATCCTTCTGAGGCACACTGAAAGGGAAACTGGAAGCACAAAGCCTGGCCCAGAGCAAGCGCTACACAAGTTCCTTTTTCAAGCATGTCTTTTCAGAGTTTTTGTTCTGTTTTTTTTTTAATTTGTTTTGTTTTGTTTTAAGAAATAGGTCAACAATAAATAAGGGTTGTCTGAACGCCTACTTTACATAGATTACCAACTAGAGAAAGCAACAATTTTAAGAGCTTTAAAATATCTCTTAAAGGATCTATGGAGGGAAAGTGCAGGGGCTTAAGTCAGAGAACACAGAGAAATGAAACAGGACATGAAAAATAAAGGGAGAAAATGCTGGCTCTCTCTATTTCAAGGTTCCAGTACTAACTCCAGTGTGATACAGTGCAGTACGCCTTTACGGCATACAGAACAGTCCGAGGGAAAAATTAGTAGCACTTGAACATTCCTACTGGCCCCCAAAGGAAACACCAAGCATGTCTTGTCATAGTTAACACTGCAAAGATTCCTTTAGACTGGGGCCCAAGATCTCAATGCCCAAGAACAGCACTTCAAAAAGGTGAAATAGAAGTTACCAAAGCTAAATAAATGAATATACCTCTCCATGTCCCAATCTTCAAATTATCAGGAATATAGTACCACTAAAAATATTATCACCACCACCACCACCATCATCATCATCATCATCATCTGTGATTCTGAACACAGGTTCAGTTAAATTAATCACAGTTTGAAATACAGATCAAAAGACAAGAAGCAGGGGCAAAGGCACTTGCTGTCCAGCTTGATGACCTGAATTCCATCCCTAGGATGCACAGGGTGGAAAGAAATGACTCCTGAAATCTGTCCTCTTAACCTCTGTATGCACATTCAAGCAAGGGGACAAACAGACACACACACACACACACACACACACACACACACACACACACGCACGCACAAAATTTAAATTATCTAATTAGTGGTCAAGGGAGATAATATCTTGATACTTTCAGATGTTACGTAAGACAACTTTCAAACATGGGAACATGACAACTGCAATATTTTAAAAACACTGTTTTCCTTGCACAGGAGGTCACCTAGAACAATCTGGACCATCTCAGTGTTAGACTAATGAAACGTTTTAAATTAAACAACCAACTGCCTGACTGAGCAGGTTTCAACACTCAGGTGTGAAATCTCACCTCCCAGCACTCTGGCTGAATTATCCCCTTGCCTCTCACCTGCAATTATCCTTTGCTCCCTCCCCCAGGTAGCTCTCTGCTACCACATATCCTCTGAGGCTCACATCTGGAAATAAAAACTCCCTCTGGGGGCCTCCTATGCTTTGGGAGAGGGAGGGAGAAGAAAAACAAGAGTTTCATGCTGGTGTAGACGATTTCTGAAAAATACCTTTTTTTGACACACAGGGTAAAAGCAAATCGATAAAATGAAACCCTTAAGTCACCTCGGTTAAGGGTAATTTTTCTTAATAGAGTAAATTTACATCACAGTTCTTCTAGAGGCCAGCTTCTTCCATCTAGACTAATCCCCAAAATTCACTAAAGGATATTTTTTCAGTTGAGAGGGCATAATTAGACGTTTTGATTAGAGCATTTTCCTCCCCTGTTTAACACGATATAACAGGTGTCCTCAACTTTCCTAATAACAATACAGCCCTGTTTTTGGCACCCTTACAATTTTAAAACTGAACTGTTATTTATAGAAAAATTACAGCTAGGGTGTCTCTGTACAATCCTGACTCTGAAGTGGCTATGACATGCCTGGACTACTCCCCAATGGAACAAATATGGAAATCATATTCCATATTCATAGCCACAAGCCCTCCTTAGTGTGCACCTGAAAACCAAGCTCTAAGATCTGAATGACAAGAGCTTAGTCCACTTAACATCAATTAATGCTGGAAATACCAAGACCAAGTAAGGTATGAAACCTGAAGAGAAAAACGAAATTCTCATGGTCATTTCCTTCCAGGGAACAAATGAAGATGGGGATATGAAGCACAGAAAGCCACACACACCAAAAACGACTTGGCTAGTTATTTTGTTGTTTGTTTTCTTAAGATTCGTTTTTATTACTTTTAACTGGGTATATGTGTCTGGGTATGTCCATGTGTGCACTGGTACTTTCAGAGACCACAGGTGTCCTGTCCCCTAGAGTTGCAGCTGTAGCAGTTATAAGCTGTAAAGCCACTAGTACTAGGAACTGAACTCACATTCTTTGAAGAGCAGCAATCGCTCTTAACCACTGAGCCATCTCCTCAGTTCCTCATGGTTAGTTTTGAACAATCAACTAACTTGCCACAGGCTAGAATCAGCTGAGAATAGCACTTGCCTCCTGTTTCCTCGACTGAAAAATTGTCTACATCAGGGTGGACTGTAGGAAGAATGTGGGTGACTAGGCTAGGAGTCCTAAGGAGAGAGAGTAAAGAAAGCTAGCTGAATAGTAGCAAGCGTGCAACTGTTTCTCCCTGCTTGATTGTAGATGTGGAATGACTGGCTCTCTGAAACTCATGACACTGTGACTCCCATGATGATAGACTATCACCTGGAATTGTAAGCTAAGTAAATCCTTTCCTCCTCTAAGGTGCTCTTTGACATTCTGGTTGTGTGCCTAGCCTTTAAAGGCTGAGCCATCTCTCCAGTCCCCTAAGTTGTTTTTGGACAGGGTGTTTCATCAAAGCAACAGAAATAAAACTAGAACACATGACTACCAAAATCCCAGCTTCCCTGCAGAGAGGAGTACTATGCTTGGTAAAAAGGACTCATTTTTCACAGCAAGATTCCCCCGACATCTGATCCAATTTACAAAAATTCGATTTATACCAACTTTGTCAACAGATCAGCCCAGGGAGCATAACCAGAGATAGGTCTACATTCTAAATGGGAGGCAAGGCCTCTCTGATTGAAGTTCAAACTCAAACATCCTGGTTTAACAGCTCCATTAATGACATTAAGCACAGATCTAAAGATTACTCAGCCCCTTTGTCAGTCACATGTGTTATTTATGGGACAACCTATCAATCATGTCTTCCTCTGATTATTTCCTACATTCTGGTCCTAGGCTATTTGGTCTGCCAAATTAATACATTCCATCATTGCTGCAAATCTAAACAATGGTTGGTAAAAGATTAATAAAATAGTTGGGCTCTCTGCAACCACATACACACTCAGAGAGATTCATCAATGTCTTTTTATTTGCATATCTGGCTGACTGCCCCTGCAGCAAATACTAAAGGCGCAAAGCACAGGTATCCTGGATTCTGGTTTGCAGTTAATTCAGGGTGTCAATCTGCTTCTGTTTTAATTACATCCATCTTGATATGTTATTACAATCCCACAAAAAAAACTTCTTTCCATTATATGGTTATAAACATACACACATAACAAACAGTTGTTATAAATTTCCTCATTCAGCAATAAACAGACAAATGCCTTAGCCAGCACAATCATGTGAATCTTATATTTTGAGTCCTTCAGAAGGAAGTTTGAATATTCATCTCAAATACATGCCAAAGTTCCTCTGTTGCATATATTCTGCTATCAGTACTGATGAAATTGCTCTAAATTTCCCCAGGTTACAAATCTTAAGAAAATAACTTAATCCCCACTCAAAAAATTTAAAATGTTAAGTAGGCCACAATAATATCTTATATGCAAGTCATTATCTTTCCACTGGACTTTCAAGAATGAGAAGCCAATACTTTCATGATGGAAGGATGGGAAAGGGGATTTTAAAACAATACACCTGTAGGTAGGAACAATGAATTTCAAGGTAGTGTACTACTTGGGGAACATGCGGGATGGGGAAGAATGTTTTTAAAGGTTCTTGATATTAAATAACCCACAGAACATTATTAAGGAAAAAATAGGAAGTTTCTATGGGTGTTCATCTTGATTTTTGTTTTTAAAACCTTCCTTCTGGGCTACAGATGTATCTCAGTTGGTGGAGAGTTTAGCTAGCACACACACAGCCCTGGGTTCAATCTCCAACAGTGTATAAACTAGGGCTGGTGATGCACACCAGTAACTCCTGAACTCAGTAGATGTAAGAAGACCAGGAGTTCAAGCTCATCATAGACTATAAAGAAATTCCAAGGCTGGGGGAGGGGGGCTGATTTAAAATTTAATAGAACTTTCTTCCATAATTCCCAATCCTTGTACTCACTAGCACTAAGGGAAAATAGTCTCCTACTTTATTGGGTAATTAATAGTTGGGACCTCTAACACCCAACATGATCTGATCATCAGTTCATCCTTGAGAACTATTTCCATTTGCAAAACGAGGGGCAGAAAGAACTCGACACCAGGGACAACATCTGTGCAAAGAACACCAACTTAATTAGCAACCTTTAGCCAATGGGATGGGGATACAAATGAACAGGCATCAAAAGTAAAAAGAAAGAAGAAAAGACTACAGGGATGATGTCACACACCTCTGACCTCAGCACCCAATAGGCAGAGTCAAGTGAATCTCTATGAGTTCGAGGCCAATCTGTTCTACATAATGAATTATAGACTTGCCAGTGCCACATATCAAGATCCCATCTCCAGGGAAAAAAGGGAGGGAGCGAGAAGGAAGGAAAGAGAAGGATGGAGGGAAAAGAGGAGGAAGGAGAGAAAAGAAGGAGAGAAAAATGAAGAATAATCATTATTTCAGTATAACAACTGAGGGATAGCTGCAGTACTAGACAGCGGAGCAGGTCTCTTGATTTCTTTAAGTTCTAAAATATCACAACCAGCAGAAACTACAAATACTTAGTGTATGGGTTGCTCTGTAAGTGAAAAGGTTAAGTGTAGGGACAACAAGGAAAATGACATTTCTCACTTATCACTACAACTTGACCATGGCAATGGTTTATTTTAGGATTCAAAGTTTAGCTGCAGTTGGAAGTATCAAATCTCACCCACACAACCAAGGGTCACAGTGTGTTTGTAGGCAGTGGTCCAGTTAGTAGCTACTCTAAAGTATTTTTAAAAGCTCTTCTGATGCAACTTAATCCTCACCCTTACTCGCCATTTCTGTCACTTGTGTACACTATAAACTCTTTCCTTTTCCTCTATGGCTCTCGCTTTTACTACACCCAGGTTTTACCAGGTTCTAATACCAAGAGCATAAACCACTATGAGGTATACCAACAATCCAAAATGACAGTAAAGTATTAAACAAATGTGTACATATTTAGTATCTATTAGTCTGGGTAAACTCTAACTATTGTTTAGCTATGAACCAAGAGATCATAAAGAGCACAGGCAATCTTCTAACCCAGAGTTAATACCAGAGTACCTTAGATCATCTAGGTTCAAATAAAGAAAACTTAGGAATGCTAAAGTTTTCACATTTCTGTTACAACTTCCCAAATACTTTTCATTTCATTATCTGCATTCCTACTAGTGATAACTCTTTCAGTAAGGGGAAGAAAGCTAGAAGTGGGGAGGTAGGGAGCAGAGAGGTAATGTAACTGGATCCTAAAATGAGTGTGTGAAAGAAATAAGCATTTCATATGAGTACAAGGTCCAGGCTCCCTTAAAAATACATGGAATTGGAGACTTAAACAGGACAGACATAGAAACCTGAGCTGACATAGTCCCTTCCTAAGTAAGCAAAAGCTACCTGGTGATATGAAACTACTCGTTCTCACCTGCAGTTACCAAAAGCAATAGTAAAAGAGACATATCTATTCTTTGTGACCCTGACTGGATAGCAAGACATGAAAAAGCAAGATACTACTCCTTGTTCTGCATGGGAGACAGAGAATGTGAAGCCATCGCTCACACCAGAAAGGGAAAGATAACACATCTTAGAGCCTCTCTCTTAAAATCTAAGCCCCCCCACTTCTAGCTGAAGCGGGTGAACCAACAGGAGACCTACATTCATGGAACAGCCCGATATTATGTATTAGAAGTACTTCTGCCCTAGCTAACAGGATATCCCAAAGTGTTTGTAGCTTTTCCGGTTTTGACTGTTAATTAACTACTGCAGTCTTCTTTTCCATTTTCAAAAGAGTTTTTAATCTACTTAAATTTTGCAGACTGTCATAAAATAAGATATTGCTATCCTTTTACCAGGTGGTTTCCCTAAGTCTACAGCATATGGGGTGTAATCCCAACACTGGAGAACAGGGGAAGTGTTAAAGAGATGCCACTTCTTCACTTTGAAGAAGTGAAACTACATTTAGTGTACTGTAAACATATACCTATTCAGACTGGGGTAAAATGACTAAGATCCACTCTCAGCACCAATGCACACGCACTTCTCATCAGGATTGCACACGTGTGTGCGCACACACACACCTTTTGTCAGGCAGCACTATCAACTATCTCATCATCGAGACCTACATTATTCCACAATAATCCCAACAGTTGTTTTCTGTGTTTAATGACTTTCTAGTCTCAACAATCTCTCAAACTATTTATTTTTGACAGTATTTAAAAAAAAAGTATAGCTTTATATACAAGTGTCCCAGAATCTCTATCACAATAAATTACTCTGGGTTTGTTTTAGTTTTGAATTTCAGAGTGGTGCTGGAAGACTGAACCCAGAGCCTTGCACATGCTAGGCAAGTACTTTACTATTAAGCTACATGCCTAAAAAACACAAAAAAACACAAAACAAAACAAAAACAAAACACTATTAACCTTTTTCCAAATAAGTGTTAAGGGAACACCTCTCTCAGAACCAATCACTAACTCATGATCCACTCTTTAAATCATCTGGCTCATTTGTATCTTACTGAACATAGCTAAAGCAGTTAATCTCCACAGCTAGCAAGAGCCACAGGGAATCATCCTACCAAGGCCTTCAAATTCACCTCACATAAAGACTCCTCCAATGAATCTTTGCTTCGAAGAGTAAAATACAGAAGTTCAGCGCAATTCACATTCTGCTCCACCCCTGCCCCAATCACTCAGAAAGTCCTCAGAACCCGGAGTCATGCACACTTCTCAGAACTGAAAGGCTGGGACTTGACCTCTTTCAGCAATCTCACAGCCAAACTTTGCAAGACAGAAAGAAAAACAGTCAAGAAAGACTCTGATCTGTGCCTTTCCCTGGCTCTGTAACAGCACTGGAGATGCTCCGACCCTCTGTAAATTACCACGCCATTACCACGCCATGCGCCATGCGCTGCAAGCCAAGAGCCAGCTAAGCAGAAGCCTTTGTTTTAACACCAATGTCAAATTCCTTGCTCATCCCAACCTTCTTTTTCAGGTTGCTAAAAAAGCAGCAATACCTAAAACCGGAAGGGTCCAAGGGAAGATAAAAGCATTGGCTGGAGGGCAACTTGGTGGCCTCAGAATCAAACAGCAGCTGCCACACTGAGAAAGAGCTATTAGTGAGAAGGGTTCACCCACACTCACCTCTTAGTGGGGTTAAGAAAGAAATCAGGAAAACAGTTGACATGAGGTAGAAAAGTAAGTGGACATCTCTCTATTAATGTCATCATAGACCTGCGGCAGCCTCCGAAGATGGGCTTCTACACTCAGCCCAATCCCCCGACTCTCAGAGATCACCAAACTCCAAGATCTGGAATGGGTTCTTTGGCACCTTAACCCATATTCCCTACTGATTTATGGATACAATGCTGAGAATTAAAATGTTCTGTGACCGGAGAGGTTTAGGAGATAAGGTGCCTTCTATTTCCTCCTCTGATAATCAAAATTGACACTCAGATAACAAAGACTTTTAATCCTGGCAGAACAAGTCATTCTAAAATGTATTTGAGAACTGATCATTCTGCTTCAGTCTAAAGCATAATCTGAGGCACCTCCACAAAGCTATGTTCCCTTTCAGCCTGAGAACATTCACTATAACTTCATCTCAATCTTTCCACTAACAGATCTGAGGAAAAGGATGCTTTAAGAAAGTGATGTCCCAAGGAGACGCATACAACTACTCAGAAAAGCCGAGTCTGTCTGGTGGGTCTCCTGGTCTCCTAAGAAAAACTTCTTCGATACTACTGTACTCATTCCTGCCAGACTTCTTTGCCCCTGGTCTTAATCGCCCAGTGTCTTCTTGTAGGACTTCTTCCTGTGTTGCCTTCATTATTTCTTCAGAAAGCTCTCCCATTTTTCACTACTATCTTATCTACTAATCACTACATCCTTCTAGGGCCCATCTTTTCCAGGAGGACTTCTCAAGGGCTGGGGATGTAATTCAGTTAATAGGCTGCTTTCTTAGCACTTACACAAAGTCCCAGCACAGTCAAAATAGGGGATAAGGTCCACACCTATTTTCCTAGCACTCAGAAGGTGGAAGAAAGAAGATCACAAGTTCATGGTCATCCTCCATTACACAGTAAGTTTGAACCCAGCCTAGAGTGCATGAGACCATGTCTCAAAACACACATATCCACGAAATACCTTATCTCACTCTCACCTCTCTAAAAGTCTACTTAAGTTAACATGACTCAAGTGCCTGTTTCAAAATCGTTTTGCAGGTATTAGATTCAACTTATCAACCACATTGCATCTTTCCAGACGTTATAAACATTTTAGGCTTCTCGTCTCCTACTGCCTTGTACATGTTAAGCACTGCATAAATGTCTGCTGAGTGGCACGAGGCACATGATAAACTGAGAAAGTGAAATCTCAAAACTAAATTACTAGCACCTGCTAGACCTAAGAGAGAAACGTGTCAGATTCCATATAAAGGACTTAATAGACCACTGATATGTGGGTGAATCCTGAGGCAGAATCAGGAAGCAATGATCACAGGAAAGTCTGTATTTGATCCTCTACACACAGAATTGAGTCTTCCCTTTTTTTTTTTCCAGAACACTACCGCACTAACAGACTTGTCTGACAAGTCTACCAGTGTCATCTTTCTTTCCCTGTGGTCAGCTGTACAAAAAGAAACATCCAAGTTACAACAGAAGAATAGTAGGAGAAATAACAGATTTACAAAGTCAAATTTTCAGCCAGGATACTATTCCTGGCTTCCTAATAGAAACCTAAAGAATTCTAAAAAGTACCCCAGCTGATACACCAGTAAGTACATTCTGTTAGTACCAGGGTACCAACATTTCCATTTATATTTTGATTGCTAGAAGCCACTTTGTTTGGGTTTGTTCTTGTTTTGTTAAAAAAAAAAAATTAATGAATGCCAAGTTGGGATAGCATGTGCCCATAAGCCCAGCACTCTGGAGGCTGGAGCAAGATTTTACTGAGTGTGCAGGGCTAGCCAATGCTACAGAACAAGACCCTGCCCACTACCCCCCAAAAACTAAAACAAACAACACATTTAGAGCTACTTGCCCTCATCCTAACATCCAAAGAATACACAAACACGAAATACTGTTTCTAAATGGCACTTCTGCTTCTCAACTGTGTAATGAGAACACACCGTTCAACTTTAGCCTCCTCACCTACCCTCTTATCTTCTATCATGAGACTCTTTGTAATCACATACTTGAACTTCAGGGCACAATTACTCAAGACAAGTGTCCCTGAAGAATATGCAACTACCTCAGCCAGTTTCACTGCTTACAACATGTGGGAGATGCCAAACTGCCCTCTGAGCTTCCCATCTTCTTAAATAAAAACCTAACAATTGTAAAGAGTAAGCATAAAATTGCAGGCTGCCATTATGCTTATTACTTTTAGTCTAGTATCTGTAAAACCAAAGCTGGCCTGGAAGTATCTACATCAGAATATTCCATTATCACTTAGGAGCTTCTGGGAGGGAGGGAGGGAGGGAGGGAGGGAGGGAGGAAGAAAGAAAGGAAGTAGCAGCCACCAAGAAGTCTCTAAGGACAAAATCTTAGAGTCTGTCTGTAGATTCACAATCTAAGTATGTGATCCCTAAGTCTGCCAGAAATGACTCTAAACTGGTTAATTTATAAGCCTAACTGTCCAAGCCAATACCTATGGCTTCTTGATGATTCATGGCAAAACTAATTTTCATTTATAAGCACAAGTATGCATTTAGGGTGACTCTTGGTATCTGGTAATTCTTAACATACACGTGTTCTTAACACACATTTCTATCCAAGTTCATAGTTGAATACCTAAGCCTTCACGTTTCTTGGTGACAGTTCAGTAAATCTTTCAAATTTAGTGTAGTGAACATCAGAGAGTCTAACAGTCACTGCAAGCTTAGGCTCCAACCATTCAACATGGACACCTTGTGTTAACAGCCAATATATTTACATTTTGCTCACCACCACTATCCCCACCACCAAAAAAAAAAAAAAGCTAAACGATTATTTTTATCTTCCAATATATGGTTTTTAACAGGTTTATAAACAGGTTTTCTAAAAAGTCTGAACTTTCTAAAAACATGACCAGACAGAATATGTAATACTAGTGAACTGTTAATTTACTGAGGAAAGATAATGGTACTGTGGGGATTTCTAAAGTCATCTGAATCATTTATATATACTTCAGAGGTTAATGCAGAAATATTTACAGATGTAATCACAGCAGGTATGAAAGGTGAGAGGGAGCTCAATGAACTACAGAAGAAGCAAGATATGAATTGTAAGTTGTTGACTCTGGGGGTGTTGAGTGTTGGAGTTTACTGTTCCACCTACTTTCTTATACAAAAAAAATTTTTTTAAAGTTATACCCTTTATACCAATGCACCACTAAGTATGTGATATTGTGGTGGGCATGAAAGTATCATAGCATTCAGCTAACCTGAAATCCTCAGATTTTAAATCTAGAAAAGTAGCTGAAAAGTAAATTGCATCACAGAAAGAAGTGTGGTATTCAAGGTACATCTTGAACTCAATCTTCTTTAAAAATTATGAACATTAAGGCTTAAAACAAAAATGGACCAAGCACATTTAAGATATAGTCAATCAGTTACTTCAACAAAAGACAAAACAAGTTCAACACTTACTTCCACCTCCACCTGGTCTTCAACAATGATAATGAGAAGACATAGATCCCCCCTCTCGCTGACTAAGTGGGGCCACCCGGCAGGGCATGACAACTACCCAGAGTGCAGAACCACTTGTAAACAGCGGTTTCAAGTCTTTCCTTCACCAACCATAGGCAGCCATGCTGAGCCAAATCCCAGGCAGCATTCTCTCTTAGGATACATGACCCCACTCCAATGCCCATTTTAAAGCCACTAAGAGGTCACACTGCAGTAACCACCCACCTTTGCAAAGTTAAGAAACACAGTTATAAGCATCCTGACTGGTGGCACTCAACACTTGGAGCCAAGAGCACCAACTCTAAAATAGATGATTAAAGCCAAGTACTAGCATCAAAATCTCTGGTCACCACCAACGCCAGTATCATCAGCCTCCCTTCCTTCCTCCCCAACCAGTAGCTACTGGCCACAGGCCACCACCATCGCCCCCCATCCAAAGCACTTTACAAAAATGAACAAGTCTGACAGACAGGAAGACGGCCTTTTTAAAAACACTTAAACTTAAAATCCAAACACAGATCTAGAACCAACAACCTAACCCTGCACAGTCAGCGCCTGTGAGGCTTAAGCTCTCGTTAACAAAGCTGGCTTTGGCCCCTCTGAAACAATACCACAATATCAGCAAAGATAAATAAATAAATAAAGGAAAGGGAAAAGTTTCCTCACACCATTATGTCAGATGCCATGAAAGGCTACAAACCAACCATATTTTGGTTTTGTGCTGGATCAACTTAGGAGAACCTCAGAACCTCCTGTGTGTGGCTGTGTGTGTTGAGAGTGGGGAAAGGAGGGTAGAGGAGGAAAGAAAGCAGTTAAATGTATACAAACCAATGACCAATTCTAGCACCAGATCAGATCTGCCCAGGCAAAGATACTTTTCTGTGACCCCTGGACTGTCTCCTGCCAGCTCCTTCCATCCAACACACACACACACACACACACACACACACACCAGGAGCCTCTTAGCAGGCAGGAAAATGTGCATTTGAAAAACCAAGGCTGCCTGCAGGTGCCTAAGGAATAAAGACAGACACACAAACACATACACAAAGCCAATCACTGGGGGTGGGGGCACATACAAAAAGGAAAAGAGGGACAATTGGTGACAAGCCCTTCAGCAGTCAGCTAGGATTTTATTCTTGCCTCCTACCAGCCCTCCCTGTTGTACCTTCTTCTGTCCTTCAACTAAATTGCTCATGTACACAAACATACATACACACACACACACCAACACACCCCACACGCAAATGTATGTGTGTGGATGATATTGTCATTAACCCTTTCTGCAATACAGCCCCATGCAGAATATAGAAAGATATTCCATCCTTTCCTCTTCTCCCCTCCTCCCTCCTTTCTCCCAACAAGGAGAAAACGCCCCCTTCCCCAGCTTCACCAAAAAAAGGGGGAGGGGGGTATAGAAAAACCACAAAACCCAAGCAGCCTCTGGTCCCCAAGACATCCAGAAAAGGCATATACTAGACAGACTAACACACACACACACACACACACACACACACGGGAACATATGGCTCTGTAGAAAGCACACAGAGAACAGTCTACAGGCGCCCCAAACCCAAGCAAAGACTTCCACGAGCCAAGAAGCCATGATTGGGGAGGGAGAAGAGGAGGAAAGGAGTGGGGGCAGAGCCATCCGTGGAGAAGGGGGGCGCATTGTTGTGATGCCTGAACCCCTTTCTTTCCACCCATCTGCTGTGCAGGGAGGTGGGGGTGCAGGAAGGGGGCACAAGGGAAAGGCAAGCTGGACAAGAACGAAACCACTAGAAGACCACACCAGGCATACCGCTCGGTGATTCCCTCCTTGCTGCCTATCTGCCCCCAGCTCCCCTTACGTACAACCCCACACCCAACAATAAGACCTCGGCCGAGACAGACAGCTTCGAGTGCGGCGGGGGAGGCAAGAAAACCGGGGTGCAGCCGAGTGGGGGGTGTCATGCATAAAAGGAAACCATGGGGGGAACAGGAAAGGGGGTCCCCCCTTACCTCCAGCGCTTCAAAAGTAACAAAGCTGGTCATGGCAAATCCATCAATGATGTCCTCTTCGGCTGAGGTGGACTCTCTGCGCTTCCTCCGCGGGGGTCTGGGCCGGGACGGGGCGGAGGATGGGGGCTTTCCATTGTCTTCCTTGTCGGAGCCCGACGATGAAGCCAGCGAGGGAGCCCGGGTCCGGCCAGTTCCTATACCACCCGCCGCACCGGTTCCTAACCCGGCCCGGGAGCGTCTCTCCCGGTCTCGCTGTGATCGCGACCTCCGCTTTTTCCGGAGTCCATGTCCCCGCGTCTGGCCATCCATGGTTCTTTTAGCCGCGCCGGGGATCTTCCCCGTTCGCCTACCCGCGCGCCACAGGCTCGGGCCGCGGCCACACACACACACACACACACACACCCCAAGAAGAAAAAAAAATGACACGGAGCCCCCCCTCCTCCTGCACGGGCTTTTCCCTCCAGCCGCGAGGAAGGGCGCGGGGGAGAAGGCGTTGGGAGGAATAAAAAAAAAAAAAGAAGCCGAAGAAGAACAAGAAGGGAGGGTAGGGGGAAAAAGAGAAAGAAAAAAAGGGGGAAGGGGCGGGGAGACGGGGAGGGAGGGACGGGGAAACGAGAGGGTGAAGTGTGGGGCTCCCCTCTGCACCGAGGGTCGGAGATGCCTGCGAACAGCGCCGAGCAAAGTAATGGCTGAACACACAGGTCTCCTTTACAGAGGAAAGGGGGAAAAAAATAACTCACCAAGCAGGCAATAAATCAGAATAGCGGAATGCTTTGATCAAGAGACTGGGGAAGCCCTCCCCGCGGCCATGCTCTCTCCCCACCACTGAAATCGCCTTGCTTCTCTCTTTCTCTAGAGAACCCCCCCCCCGAAAAAAAAAAGCCCGAGGTCCGAAAAGGTCACGGTGAAGTGAGGGGTGGGTGGCAATGAACTTCACCCGCCCCCTCGTGCAGGAAAACACCCCACACCTCCGCCTCTCTCGCACACTCGTCTCGCAGAAAACTCACTGCCGGGCTCCCAGTCTTTTTTTTAAGAAATGTATCCAAGGGAAGCCAGGGCTGGAGAGCGAGCCGAGAGGGGCGAGACCCCCCAGAGAGGGGAGCATAACCACGCAATCACAAACGGACACAGAGGTTGCCCGAGGAAAGGAGGAAGGGAAGGAGGAGGACGCTGAAGCAGTTGTGGGATTTTTCTCCCCCTTTTTTTTTTCGGTCTTCGAGGGGGGGTGGAGGAGGAGAAAAAGATGAAAGAAGAGAATTGCAAAGCCTGGCGCGTGCCACCGACCCCCTCCTCACATACACATGCACGCACGCACACACACACACAAATTGTAGATCTCCCCCCACCCCCAGTTCCAGAGGTCACCCTTCCTCCAAAAAAAAAAAAAATTATAAAGGGGGAGGGGGGTGAGTCAGTCAATGAGGAAAGCAAAGAGCAGTCTCCAACCCGAGATACACCGGTGTGGTGCCGCCGCCGCCGCCGCCTCTTCTTCTTCTTCTTCGCGTCGCCCCGCCTGAGGAAGAAGCGCTGCGAGATGCCGCTCGCTCGCTCGCTCTCAGCTAACGCTGCCTCAGCCGCCGCCGCCGGAGCCCGGAGCCCGAGGGTGCACGGCGTGTCCCCGGGCGGCTGCAGCCAGAGCCCGGGCACGGCCTCATCCTCCGCCCGCCTCGCTCACACAGCGCCCGCTCCTCCCCCTCCGGCCGGCCCACCGCCGCCGCCGCCCGCCTCGGCCCAGCCCCGCGCCCGCCCGCTCGCCGTCTCCCTCTCTCTCTCTCTCTCCCTCTCCCTCTCTCGCACGCGCGCTCGAGCTCGCTCGCCGGCGAGCGCTCTGGAAGACCGCCCTCTTCGCGCCTCGCTCCGAGCGCGCTCCCGAGGACCGCCCTCCCGGCTCTCCACGCGCTCCCGAGAACTGCCCCCTCCCCTCACGCCTCCCTCGGCGCGCTCCCGAGGGCCGCCCCCCTTTTCCCCCTTGGCGGACCCCCGAGAATCTCTCACGCCTCGTTCTCTCCCCACCCCACCCCCAACTCCCCGACCCCACGGGGCGCGCTCCCGAGGGCCGCCCCTTCCACTCCTGCACCAGCAGCTGCGCGCTCCCGAGAAAAGCCCCTCCCCTCGCGCCTCGCTCCCTCTCTCCCACGCGCGTTCCCGTCCCCCCTCCTCCTCCCGCGCGCCTCGGGCCCGGCTGGATCACGTGACCCGCCCCCCTCCCCTAGTTGTAGAGTGTGTGGAAAGCAAAAAGGCTGAGGGGCTGGCCACCGCTCCACGAGCCCAGGGCATGCGCGCTGGGGCGGCCGGGCCTGCGCACTTGGGGGCGGAAGGGGTCTCCAGAGGCTGTGGGGTAGGCTGGAGCGGGGCTCGGTCACCGGCCCGGTGTGGAGTTGAAGTTCGAGGGCGTGGAGGCTGCCCCAACATCCCGCCAAACGCACGGAGGAGTCGCGCGCGCACGCGTACCCGGCACCTTTCTCCGGACACTCGCTCCCTGAGTGCCTGAGCGCCTCCACTCCTGAAGCTCTGGCTGGTTCAACTACTCTGAAGTACCTCTAGGTGTTCTGCACGCGCGCGCACGGTGCCAAAAAAAATATATATATATATATATAGAAAAAAGAAAAGAAAAAGTGCGTGCAGCGCGAGGTGGTGCCTAGCAGGGACCCAAAGAGGATGCACTTTGGGGGACAAGAAGGGTGGTCTAGTGCTGCGTCCTGGCGCACCAAGGCAGCCAACAGGGCAAGAGCTGGAAACTCCCCCCCACCCCACCCCTGCTCTGCGTGGTAGAACCCCGAATGCTAGAGTGTCCCTGAACCCAGGTGACCCCCGGCCTGCACTTGGTCTCCCTATGGGAGCCACTTTGAGGAGGCGCTAGCCGCTTCGAAGCAGCCAGACAGCGGGAACTTGAACCCGGAGCAAGGGACTGAGTAGCTCAGGGTTGTCCCAGTCTGAGGACCCTGTAGACTTCAAACCTCCGCCCCCCTCCCTCGCTGCAGGCTTCACTTAACTGCTTTGCTGCAGGAGGATGGAGCAGAGGTGGCGTCCCTACGTTTTCCAGCACGATGTAACGGATGCTTATAAAAAGTTGTATTAAAGAGCTGACTACAGCCCAGAATCGATCAACCAAAGCGACCAGCCTCTCTGGATAAAATAGCTGTGCGTGTTTTTTTTTTTTTCCAAGGCATTTGGAATTGATCTATGCTCTCCGACAGTCTTCTCTCAGCAATCTCTTAGTCGCTTCGCTTTCTGTCCAAGCACATAAACACCGTGGCACATCACCCCTCACCCCTAGCAACCCACACTTGGCATGAAGGAAAAGAAAACAAACTGACATTAATTGCTCGCAATGAGCCAGGCACCGTGTTACAATGCTTTGTACGCGATTTCTACTGTTCTGAATCCCAGTTTGCACATAACAGAACTAGAAGGTCAGAAGCAGTGGAAGAAAAGAAGAAAACAAACGTTTCTCAAATGGGGGGACAGAGGGATGGATGTTTTTTTCCCTTGCATTCAACAGAGATTAGGGCTTCAGAGCTGAAGGTTCGGGGAATACAGGGGCACCCCAAACAGAGAAGTGCTTGAATCTTATTTTTTGGCAAGTGAGTCTCTTTGTCTTTAACACCTCCAGATTTAGTGGTTGGTTTCTCAATACTTTGTTTTTAAGTCACACTCCAGCTTTCCTGTTTCAGGAACCCAGGTATGTGAGCATATGGGTAATGGGAGACACTGAGACTGAAGAAACCAAGTGGAGTGTGAATAAGACAGGCTTTATGTCTGTCCAGGGGAACAAACCATTTAACCTTAGGCAAGACTTTCAAATGACTAATTTTCTCATCTGGTAAATCAAAGAAGTTCAATTAAATGTTCAAAAAGTTCCCTTTCAAGCCTCCTAAGGCCTTCTTGAAACATAGCTTTTTTTTTTTTAAGTACATTCTGTGCTTCCCCTGCCCCCTTGAGAATGGTGTTGTGTGATATCTGAATTATAGGGAACAGAGTGGCACCTTCCAAAATTACTTAGCCCTACTGACTGTTGCTGTCCCTGGAGCAGTCACTTAAAGTCAGACTTCTCTACTGCATCTCCCTATGTTAACTGCTAGGGTGCTGTTCCCTGCAGTGGCTGGAGCCCACGCTGAGGCTGTCAAGCAAATTCCTCAAAATAGAGGCAGGTTCCTTGCCATTCACAGCAAGGGACTTGGACTCATTTTCAGGGTTCGTTTCTAGGATATTCTAATTCTCTTTTTTTGTTCCTGTGATTAAAAAAAAAAAAACTCTAAATGAAAACATTTTGAGGAGCAAAGAGTTTATTTGGCTTATGCTTCCAGGTCACATTCTGTCACCGAGGGAAGTCAGGATAGGAGCCTGGCAGAGACCATGGAAGAATGCTGCTTAGTGTCTCAGTCTCTGGCACATTCTTCCCTCTTCTAGCTTTGTTACACAACCCAGGATCACCTGCCCAGGGATGGCACCACCTACAGAGGCCTGGCCCTCCCACATCAATCAACAAGCCAATTCCAAAAACAGACTTGGCAAAAGACCAGTGATCTGGGCAATCCCCAAACTGAGACTCTCTCAGGTGACTCTGGGCTGTGTCAAGTTGACAGCTGAAGCGAACTGGGACAGATGTATAAACCGTCTTCGATACGGACAAGATTCGAGGAAGCCAGGAAGTAACACTGCAAGTAGAGTTACTTTTCACAAACTTTGGAGATCGGGTTGGGAAAAGTGTGAAATTGTCAAATATAATAAGAGGCATTATATTGGTGACTTTTCAGACAGCCCTTGGCAGTCATGTCTTTAAAGAGTAATGTCTAGTTGGGGGGAAGTGGATCGTAATATACTGTATCCGAGAACCTTGCCCCTGGCAAGAGTAATTTGCAAACGTATTTTAGGATAATGTTTAAATGATTTTTTTTCAGGGTCCAAGTGTAGTGCTCACTAGAATTGGTAATGGCTTTTGGGGTCAGAATTTCATCGTATTCTTTCATCGGAGAATTAAAATTATTTATGGGTTATATTGCTCTTATTTGTCTCTAAATCTCCATCTCATCTGTTTTGATCACTAATGAATGATTAATAATACTGCATAATAAGCTAAGCAATTACTGTGCATGGCACTGTTCCAAGGGTATTAAAATAATATCTCAATTAATTCTCAGAAGTTTTATTTTTGTATATGAGTTTATATATGAGTTTGTATAGGGAGTAGAGCACACACACACACACACACACACACACATGCAGGTGGGTACCTTCTGGAATGCATGAAGACTTCAGAGGAGAATGTCAGATGTCCTGTTCTGTCGCTCTTCATCTTCTTTGAAACAAATTCTCTCACTGAATGTAGAGTTAGACTGACAACCAACAAATCCCAGCGATCCTCCTTTCCCGTCCTCAACAGGGTTGAGATAAAAGGTGGGCATGGCTGTATTTCGATATTTCAATAGAAGCTTGAGATTTTGGGTTCTCCTGATTGCACAGTGAATGCCCTGCAGTTAACAGAGCCATCTCTCCAACCTAATTTCTGCTTTAAGAGAGATTTCACAACAGGCAGCGGTGTCGCAGGCCTCTAATCTGCAGATCGGGCTGGCCTTGAACTCAGAGATCTGCCTACCTCTGCTGAGTAAGTTTCAGGACAGTCAAGCTACACACAGAGAAACCCTGTGTGGAAGAAACAAAAAAAGAAAGAAAGAAAGATTTCACGGTGCAATATGTATTTTGCATAGAGTAAACTGGGGTTTCTTGTTCAACATCTGATTCACTCTAAAGCCTATTACAGAACAGAATCAAGAGTATGAAGAGATTCCGTCAGATTGTATTCAAGGACAAATGTGTACAAATCAGTATGCATGCTTACCCTACCCTTTGTGGATCTGCTGAAGGAATCTTGAATGGTATCTTCGTTGGGGTTTCCATTGCTCTGATAAACACCCTGACCAAAAGCAACTTGGGAAGGAAAGGGTTTTATTTTACCTTACAGCTTATAGTCCATCATCTAGGGAAGTCAGGGCACGATCTTGAGGTGAGAACTGAAGCAGAGGCCATAGAAGAGTGCTGCTTACTGGCTTACCTACCTTGTGGCTTCCTCAGCCTCCCTACTTAGAGCACCCAGGATCACCGGCCCAGGAACAGCACTGCCTCCATGGAACTGGACTCTACTACATCAGTCATCACAGGGTTACCCACAGGCCATTCTAGTGGGGATATTTCGTTCAATGGAGGCTCTCTCTTCCAAAATGACTCTAGCGTGTGTCAAGGTGACAAAAAAAGTATGTCAGCACAAATAGAAAGATCATGAAGGGGAAAGGTAAGAATGGTTTCACAGAGAAAATTTCTATGAATGATAGGTTTCTCTGGTTCCAATCCAAGGAGTCTGAATTTCAGTGAAAATTCTTGGGGTTGGAGAGATAGTTTAGCTGTTTAAAGTACATTGCTCTCACAGAGGACCTGGATTTGATTACAAGCACCTACACGGCAGCTCACAAACATCTTTAACTACAATTCTGGGGGATTCAATACCCTTTTCTAGCCTTCTCTGCCAACAGACACATACATGGTGCACATACATATAGACATGTAGGTATATAATAAACAAAATAAGTACATCTTTTAAAAGAAAAACAATGAAGTTTCTATTTTGGTTACTGTCTTGAGACAGGGTCTCATATAGTCCAGGCTAGCCTCAAACTTTTTATGTAGCTGAGGACAACCTAGAACCTCTAATCCTATGCCTCCTGAGTACTGGAACTATACATATTCCATCATACCCAGATTTTTATGCATTGCTGGGAATGGAAACCAGTTCTTATAGCCGGCTAGGCAATCACTCTGTGGACTGAGCTTCATTCCAACTAAGAGAATACCTTTATATCTCAACCACTTTTCTAATCTCTGAGTGTTCCACTCACAAATACTAGACTTGGTACCAGATTTTCTATATGACTAAATTTTTATAATCCTCTACCCTGCACTCTGTACTCTGCCAACATGGCAATTATTAGCACATCATTCTTGATGTTACATTCCAGTATATAATATTTGAATTTAATTTATTAGGAGAATTGATTTTTAACTCAAGGCAGCTAAGGTTTATGTTTTGCTCGTTTATAACTCTCGGTTACTTTGTGTGCATGTCTGCACAGAAACCAGACACACAACTGAGATGTTTAATGATCTATCCCTATGCCATCTCCAAATGAGAAAATAAAGAAACTAACACATTTAGCGTCTCTTCTTTAACCCTCCTAAGTTGTTTTTAATAATAGCTCTTCCTGGGAGAAGTGATAACTTGTCTTAACTGACAGGCAGACCATCAGCAATAACATTGTTGTAAGTTTGCCCTAATTATCACCTGCTGGGTTTTTTTTTCTATACACATTTGGAAGTTGTTTTTCAAACTGCAGTTTTAATGTTTGGAAGAAAAAAAAAGAGCCCATGAGAGGATGTATAGTTCAATTTGTTAAGCACTCTTTCTATTTCCATGATATGGTAAGATAAACTTTCATCATCTCTGCAGGGGTCTCCAGTGAGTGACATAGCCATCAACCCAGATTCCTCAGACTCTGCTGTAGGAAGCCAAGGAAAGATGCTTGCTACTGACCAGATGATGCTTTTGTAATAGGGTAGTTGGCTGCAGCAAATTTAATAAGCTTCACACGCACACACACACACACACACACCACGTGCACCCACAAAACAAACAAACAAGCAAAACCAAAAAATCTCCCTAGCCAGTATTTTTAACCCTTCTCGGGGCATTATTTATATTCAAGTCTTACTTGGAAAAATTAATGGATAGTTCCAAAATTTTTTTGATGATTCCTTGAAGCTACCAATGATAGAGGTCCAATATTTATATGTGATCAGGAATCTGCGAATCAATATTCTATTGGAGTCAGTATATGACTCCTAAGAAGTTGTTTTTGCTTTAGTTTAGTTATGTGTATATGTGTCTGACTATGTATGTGCAGGTGAGTGAAGGCACTCATGGAGGCCAAAAGAAGGCACCAGATACCCTACAGCTGGACTTAACAGGCGGTTGTGAACTGCTTGACATGAATACTAGAAAAAACTAATGTGATTCCTCCACAAGAACAGCAAGTACTCTTAACCACTGAGCCATCTCTCTAGCCCTGTGATTTTTTTTTCCTTTTCTCTGAAAAGAAGTATAGCTATAAACCCAATTCAGATCAGACAGCATCCCAGTTGAGGGAAGTGTGCACACTTTGGAAATATTTAACAAATAGCATAGGGGCTCAGGATGTAACACCGTGGCAAATGACATGTTTGGTTATGCACAAGGCTCTAGATTGGATCCTCAGTTCCACAAAATAATCACAAAATATATTGGCGAGCAGTAAGATGCCTCATCTGATAACAGGACTTGCCACAGAGCCTGATGACCGAGTTCATTCCCTGGGACACACATAGAACTCCTACACACCTGGACATATTCATGTGTGCAGGCATACATACACCAACTCCACAGGTTGTCCTACCTTGCACACACCTGTGCTCTGGCACAGAAAACTAAATATAATTTAAAATTATACTAACAAATTACACAGTCCGGAGAACCTCTGTGAGGTCCTATTTTACAAATGCTAGGAGTTATTTGTAGTGTCTATTTGTGCTGGTACACACATGCCATAGCACATATGTGGAGGTCAGAGGACAGCTTGCAGACATCAGCTCAGTTCTCTCCTTCTACCATGTAGATCCCAAGGATCAAAATCAGGCTGTCTGACTCTATTTGTCAGACTTAGTCCCAAACGCCCAAAAGGAACTCTGAAGGCTGGGCACAAATATGGAACCAGACTTGGTGGCATGTCCCTTTAATTCCAGCACAGAAAAACTTGAAGCAGAGGACCATGAGTTCTAAGCCAGGTTAGGCTACACAGTGAAACCTTGTCTCAAAACACAGAACAGTGAAAGACGGCTCCAGTTGAATGCGGTGATGAACACCTGTAATCTCTCCAGTCTTGCTGATAGAAACAGGAGGGTCTGAAATCACAGGCCAGACTCTGCTACATACTGAGTTCAAGGCTAGTACAGACTACAATGAGATCCTGTCTCGAAAGAATAATAAAAATGGGGACAAGGAGTGTTTCTTACCAGGCACTTGTCTCTAAAAATGAGTTGCTAAGGGTTAGAGAAATAGCTCAGTAGGCAAAGCATGCTGTGAAACCATAAGGACCCAAGCTAGAGACCAACGGTCTGAAAAGGCATGCATAACCTCATGTGCTTGTAATCCTCACACTAAGAACAGGCAACAGAATATCCAGGTGTGGTGGCACAAGAAATAAATTGAATCCTGGTGTGGTGGAACATGCCTGTCATCCCAGAACTTCAATTGCTGAAGCAAGAGGAGCTCAAATTCCAAGACACCCTGAGATACATAGAAAGTTCCAGACCAGCCTAGATTGTGGAGTGAGGCCCTGCCTCAACTCTCACTCTGAATAAAGAAATAAATTAGATACCAGTTTGGTTTTAACTGAAAGTATTTATATTTAAACCTCTTCCCATATTGTACTCTAATAAAACTGCATTCAAGGTCTTAAAGAGACAACCTCCTACTAATTACATATTCACCTGGTATCCATTTCCACAAATGAAATTACTCTCGGCACACATTAATTGACATAATTACTGAAATACCAAAATCAGATTAACCACTGTAGCTCAAAGAAAAGGAGAAAAGAAAACCATTGCTCCAGCAAATTGCAAGTGTTTTTTTTTTAAAAAGGGCTCAAAAGGTTGTTCAACTTGTACATACTTTGAAATAAAGCTAATAAAACATGGCTATTTCATTATTCATTCATGAGACAATTCTGGGTTCTTAACTGTGTTTTGACTGAATTGCAGTTTAAAGTTCAGTCTTTATACTATCCTATATTTTGTTGATTGTTCTTTTACTGTCCATTATGTTCGTCTTAGTGGCATAGCAGCCTAAGAAAAATTCTATCCACTACTATTTTTGTCTACATAATTAACAATCGCATTGTCAGCCTGGAAACAACAGTAGCTACAAGGATGCTGCTGTCTTTGCAAAGTGCTTCTACAATTCTTGACTCTTTCCCCTACAACACTGACATCACCTATTGTTCTCCCTGCTTTGGGTTCAAAGCATTTGATTAAATTAAAACAGCCAGAAGAAGGTCATCGGGTTCGCACTGAGGCTGGAGAGATGGCTCAATTGGTTAAAAGCATTTCCTGTTCTTCAGGTTTCTCTGTGTCACCCTGGCTGTCCTGTAACTCACTCTATAGACCAGGCTGGACTCGAACTCTGAGTCTCGGCCTCCTGAAGCTCGAATTAAAGTCCTGTGCCACCTCCTGCAGACTTGCATTTCCTGCTTTTGCAGAGGACCCAAATTCAGTTCCCAGCAAGTCCAAGGGCTCCCACTGCACGTAACTCCAGCTCCAATACCTCTGGCTTCCATAAGCATTTGCATTCACAGGCGCATGCACACCCCCAAGCCCCGCACAGAATTGAAAATAACATTAAAATAAAATTAACATTAAAAGAGAAAAAGACATAGGCTAGTAAAATTCTGCAAAGAGGACAGTGGACATTAAGTCCGATGTGGTACTCACCTATAATCCTAGCTCTCAGGAACTGAGGCAGAAGGATTAATACAAGTTTAAGGTAAGCATAGACTACATAGTAGCACCTTGTCTTAAAATACCAAAAGAAAAAGGTCTGTTTCAGTTGTTTGAAATTACATTATTTCTTCGTCTCTCTCCCTCATTTTCATTCTCTCTGCCTTTCTCTGCCTGCCTCCATCTCTCTGTCCCTCTGTCTTTCTGTCCCTCTGTTCCCCCTCGTGTGTGTGTGTGTGTGTGTGTGTGTGTGTGTGTGTGTGTGTGAACATGTATGTTTGAGTGCATTTGTGCGCATATGCATGTGGGGGGCAATAAACCATATTTCCTCCTTCAGGTGTGACCCACGCCACCTTGCCCTCCCACACACCTTGGAGCTCTGCCTATCTCCATCTGCCTAGTGCTGAGCTCTCAGGCCTACACCACCTTGCCCTGCTTCTTTTTACGTGGGTTCTAAGATTGAACTCAAGTCAGGAACTTTATCAACTGAGCCATTTCACCAGCCCTCTTCTAATCTATACTACATTATTCTTGCCATTTAAAGTGGAATCTCTTGCACAGTTCACTTTCCATACACTCTGGTCCAGCAATTATCCTATTATTAAAATATCATTGCTTCCCAAATCCTTTATCAAAAAACACTGACACTGTCTATCACCATCGTGGTTATTGCTCTGGTTTCCTCTTCTCCGCACAATGTTTTCTCCTTATTGTGGTATTTAGGATTTTCCTACTATTTTTCCAGTGCCTGGAAAGATGGCCCAGTTAATAAAGTGCAAAATAAGGACTTGGATCCATAACTCAGTGGGCACACAAATCCTGGCATTACCATTCAGATCTGTAACTCTAGCACTGTGGAATTCTCTGAGCTCATCAGGTAACCATTCTAGGCACTGGTGAGCTCTGGGTTCACTGAAGTCCTGTTTCAAAAGAAAAGAGGTAAACCAATAGTGGAAGACACCAGAAGCCAACCTCTGACCTCCATACACTCACATGCATCTCTCTCTTTCTCTCTCTCTCTCTCTTTTTCACACACACACACACACACACACACACACACAAATAACAAGTCCCATATTTTGGTGTGTAATTCTGTGTTTGTTATCAATGAACTCTGGTAATTCATAGAAACATAAAACACAGTCTGTTCCTGGCTTCCTTTGGATAAAGATGTAGAACCCTCAGCTCCTCCTGCACCATGCCTGCCTGGATGCGGCCATGTTTCTGCCTTGATGACAATGGACTGAACCTCTGAACATGTAAGCCAGCCTCAATTAAGTGTTGTCTTTTATAAAACTTGACAAAAAAAAAAAGAAACATAAAACACACAGGCATGTTGTGCGTTTATTCAAGAAGCATACTTAGACTACTTGCTCTTCACTTTTATTATCTACATCTTCACTATTTATAAAATCTATTGTAAATTTTGTTTCTCCCTCAATTATGGATCATTTATTTCCCATCAATTAATCTAACGGAAATATAGTGAAACTGCAACCAAACATACAAAAGAAGAGGAAAGAAGACAGACAAAAGGGAATATAAAACTTGCTATTTGAAAGAAGGAAAAGGAGAAAATGAAATTTCTTAAACAATGGAAAATAAATAAAAGACCAAAGAAACTGGAGTTGGCAATGGGGCTTATTGGGTAAAAGCTCTTCCTGCCAAGTCTGATGACATGGGTTCAATCCCCAGGACCCAACTAGTGGAAGGAAAAAACCCAACTCCCACAAATTGTTCTATAATTGCCACAAGGATACACACACACACACACACACACACAGAGAGAGAGAGAGAGAGAGAGAGAGAGAGAGAGTAAAATAATTTAAATTAAAAAAAAAACAGGAAACTGAATGCAACAGAAAACCTTTGATTAAATCTTGAAATAAAGATAAAATAAATCTACATTGGACTTTATTGGGACCATTAGGACAATAAGAATATAGAGCATATTTTTCAGTGACGGTATTAAATCAGTGTTAAGTACCCCATCTAGTTGCATTACGGTTATGTAGAAGAATATCCTTTTCCTTAGGAAATATATGCTGTAGTCCTCAGGGATGGAGTGTCAGGATGTCTGCAGTAAATTCTTAAGTGGTTTAACAATGTCTATATATCAAAGGAAGGAGAGACAAATAGAAGGCAAATGTGGGGAAATGTGTTAGCAGTTGGTAAATCTGAAAAACGGGGGTGAGAGGTTTAGTTGTACTAAACCTGCAACTTTTCTTAAGGTTTGAATGCTACAAAATAAGAAGCTGGGAAAAGGGGCTATTAACCCAAAGCTTGCCATTTCTTCAGAAGTCCTGAATTTAAGTTTGCACAACAGTAAGTCAGCATGCTTGGCTGTGGGCTTAAGATAACGAAATGCCAAGCTGGGAAGAAAGTGGTGGCACACATCTTTAAACCCAGCACTTGGAAACCTGAGGCGGGCACATCTCTTTGAGTTCAATGCTAGCCTGGGTTAGAGAGTTCCAGGACAACCAGGGCTACACAGAGAAACCTTGTCTCAAAGACAAAAACAAAAAAACAAAAACAACCCAAAATACAAGTATCTAGAACAGTGGTTTATTTTCATTGCTACTTCATAATTGTAGTTTTGCTACTATTATGAGTCATAATACAAATATCTGTGTTTTCTGATGATTTTAGGCAACTCCCGTGGAAGGCTCTTTCTATCCCCAAAGGGTCAAGACTCACAGGTTGAGAACCACTGGTGTAAACTATGTAGAACAAAGAAAGACTTAGAGCAGCAGAAACCCAGATGTGTAAGCTGGATTTAGGATGTATACCTGGCCATCAATATCCATGGAATACCGCACTCCTAGGTTACACTAATCTCAAATAAACATACACATACATAAATCTTTCTCTTCCTTCTCCTCTTCATCATGTAAACCCCGTCTGGCTTTGAATTTGCTATGTAGACAACAATGGCTCTGAACTTCTCAATCTCCTGCCCTCAGCTCACCAGAATTGGGATTATATTGTACACCACCAAGCCCAGTTGATATGAGAGGCAGAGGCTTTGTGCATGCTGGGCAAGTGCTCTATCAACTGACGTACGTACGTGTGTGTGTGTGTGTGTGTGTGTGTGTGTGTGTGTGTGCTGTGTCTACACTGAATACATACAGAATTGTGACATTATATCTTTCTTTTAAAGTCCAGGGGCTCAAGAGACTGCCAAAGAACCTGGGTTTGATTCCCAGCACCCACGTGGAGCCTTATAAACATCTATGACTCCACTGCCAGGGAAATTAATGTCCTCTTCTGGCTTTTTCAGGCACCAGATACGTAAGTGGCACACAACCTATATGCAGACAAAACACCCATACACATAAAAAATGTTTAAAATCCAGAATAGGCCTCTTTTTACAATATTTAGTTTTTACTTATGGGTACGCATGCATCTGTGTCTGGGTACAGGTGTGTGCGTGTGAGTGCAGGCCGCTGCAGAGGCCAGAGGAAGATGTTAGATGCTCTGGAGCTAAAATTACAGGCAGTTGTCAGCTGCCTGATAAGGATGCTGGGAACTGTACTCAGGTCTCTGCAAGATCAGTATATGCTCATCACCACTAAGTCATCTCTCCATTCCCATTGTCATTTATTCTCTCCTTCTCTATCTCTGTCTCTGTCTCTCTCTGTCTCTCTGTCTCTGTCTCTGTCTCTCTCTGTCTCTGTCTCTGTCTCTCTCTCTCTCTCTCTCTCTCTCTCTGTGTGTGTGTGTGTGTGTGTGTGTGTGTGTGTTCATATGTCTTTGTAGGTCAGAGAACACTCTGTGGAAGTTACTTCTCTTCTTCCACCAAATGGGTCCTGGAGATCAAATACAGGTTGCCAGGCTTGACACAAGTACATTTACCTGCCGAACTATCTCACCAGATCCAGCTGTTTTGTTCTTGAGACTGGGTCTCATCTAGCCCAGATTCTTCTCAACTGAATTGTAGCTGAGGATGGCCTTGAACTCCTAATCCTCCAACCACTACATCCACATCTTAAATGCTGGGATCACAGCCTTATACTACCAAGCCTAGCTAGTTTTGTGTGTGTGTGTGTGTGTGTGTGTGTGTGTGTGTGTGTGTGTGTGTACGGGTGTTTTGCCTACATAAATGTCTTTGCACCATGTACAGGACCTGATCTCAGAGGCCAGAAAAAAGCATCTTGCTCCCCAGGGACTGGAGTTACATACAGTTGTGAGCTTGTCAGTGTTGGGAATTGAACCCAGATCCTCTGGAAGAGCAACCAGTGAGAGCTCCTAACTGTTGAGCCATCTCCCCAGCCCCCTTTGTTAGAGCTCCTAACTGTTGAGCCATCTCCCCAGCCCCCTTTGTTAATATTTAAAGGCTCCCTCACTAGAAGCTATTTTCATGAAAGACCATCAGTCATTCTGGAATTTCCTGAACTATATCAACCCCCTTATACACTTTGGATTTTTTTCATGAATGAGAGGTGACCAGTACCTCTCTCTTGTTCCATCGATCTTCTGGGAAATGAGACTACAGAGCAAACCCTGCAGCGTGTAAGATTTGGGAAATTAAAGACAAACCTGTAATAGGAAATTAAGAAAGTCAGAAAGCAAAGCACAAGGCCATGGATATCCTTTCACAGAGATGACAGGACAGAAATACAGATTAACCCATATCAACCGCAGGGGAATGATTCTCCACTTGGAAGCAAATGAATGTTTTTAATTACAATTTTCGAGATGTAATTTATTATATAATGGAATTTCAAATTATCAGAAAATTAGTTAAATTCTGGCTTAAAAGCTTTTCCCTACAACTCTGTTTAATATATGATTTTTTTCCTCTTATGCTGTATTGAACCTAGGTCCTTTAGCACTTTCTAGACATTGAGCTACAGGCACAAATTCAAATACTGCAGATGGAAATGTTCTTTGAGTATTTCTATCCCGCTTCCCATCCCAATCCACCCAATCCTTATTCTCTCCCTTTCTCTCTCTCTCTCTCTCTGAGTGTGTGTGTGTGTGTGTGTGTGTGTGAGTGTGTATATACACACTGAGGCCAGAGGCAGACAATCTGCAGATCAATGTATCCCTCTCCCTCTCCCTCTGACCCCCTCTCTGTACATCTACATATGTATGTGTGTGTACACACTGAGGCCAGAGGAGGACATCTGTCCCACTCTATCACTCTCTGCTGTATTACCTTGAAATAGGATCTGTAACTGGACCTGGAGCTAGGTTGGCTGCTAACAAGCCCCAGAGATCCTCTTCTCTCCACCCCAGCACAGCACTGTGGCTACAGGCAGGCAAGTAGCCATGCCCAGCTTTTTACATGGGCGCCAAACACAGCTCCTTGCCCTGGCTGACACAGCTATGGCGCTAACCTGACTGGCATGTGGGAGAATGAAGAAACTACAAACGCATATACGGAAAAGCTAGAGTGGGGTGGGCCATGCCCTCTGATGGAGATGTACCAGCAGCAGTGCAGAAACTCACAAAGTTTATTGTTTACAGCATGAATGAGGAGAAGATGGCTTAGCTAATCTATGTAGAAGTTCTTCTTAGAGGAGAAGTCTCAGGGTATAGACATAGGGGAGGAGGAGGTGGCAAGTTTCTCCATACACTGTCGACATCTGTACTAAGACTGGGAGTGGAGGCTGTGTGTGTGTGGCGGGGGGGGGGGGGGGGGGGGGGGGGGGGCGGGGGATGACTTCCATTCCTCTGAGCCTAAGCAAGTGTGATCTTACCCACAGAACCTTCTTGTCCTACCAAAAAGAATGCTTCAGGGTTAGGCTGATTGTGGGAATAAGTTGTTTAGACTCAATCATATAGGAAGCATCTCTCAAGGCAAGACTTGTAAAGCAATGCTATAATATTCAGAACACTTACAACTACTAAACTAAATAGAGCTGATACAAGTATTAATTTATTTTCTTTTTCATTTCCAATATAACTTCTTGCTCAGAATGAAAAATTTCAGAAGCTAAAATAACTCCATCACCTATTTTCATCAGGGAACAGGTTGGCCTTTTGTTGAGAGGAGGCAAAATTTGTGTAGTTGTGGGGCGGGAAAGTCGTGGGGCTGCTTTTTCTGGAGTTTGCCAGTTTGGATGTTTTTTTCATTGCCCCAGAATTTCTGGTGACAGTCTTGCATGGCAGGGTGAATAAGAAAGTCTGGAACTGTCTGTGTGGATATTGAAACTGTAAAGCTTTGCCAAGACATGAAGTCATTTTAGGGTCCAAGAGATGGAAAGGATGCTTAGCACATCACTAAATTGTAACAGATGAACTGGATCCCAACCAAAATCTCGGGTATCTTACAATATTGTGTTCACAAACAAATGTCTGCACCAATGCACTAGGAGGTTGGGAAATACAAGTGGCAGACCAAGGTTCTCTCTGCTGCCGCCAGCCAAGATAGATGTTTCTAGAAAACAAAGCAAATGGGTGCTTCTGGGGAAGAAGAAAAACAGGTCTGTCTAATGTTAAATGCTCCTGAACCCAAATAACTTTTCGTCAGTATGAAAATATTGCTGGTGGAATACAAGCCATAGCAAGAGTGTGGAGCCGAGTCTGGTTTCCAGCTAATCAGGAAACCGAGGCAGGCAGCTCTCAAGTTTAAGGACTGCATGGCTTCAGTAATACTTTAACGACTGCTTAACGACTTAGTATGACCCTGCCTCAAAAGAAAAAGAGGGCCTCAGGATATTGTTCAGTACTAGAATCCCCACCAGTGAAGGGGAGGAGTATGGCTCAGTATTAGAGCACTCTCCTAGAATCCCCCAGGGAGGGACTAGAGGCGTGGCTCAGTGGTAGAGCACCCTCCTAGAATCCCCCAGTGAGGGGCTGGGGGCGTGGCTCAGTGGTAGAGCCCTTGCCTAGAATCCCCCGGTGAGGGGCTGGGGGCGTGGCTCAGAGGTAGAGCCCCTGCCTAGAATGCCCCAGGGAGGGGCTGCATATGTAGCTTAGTAGGAGAGCACCTGCAAAACATATTCAAAACCTGTGTTTGATCCACAGCACAAACAAATAGACAAAAACAGATGAAAGCAATAGGTTGGCTCTGCATGTCTGTGTCATAACATAGTTTACAATAAAATATTAACCTTATCAGAAGTTACAGTGGTATTTTCCAAAGTTTCTGAGATTTTGGAAAAGTCGCCAGATTTTTGAAGGATTTTATCCTTCAAAATTTCAAGACTGAGACTGAGAGTCTAAAGAGGAACATTTGCCCTGGGTGTGCTCAGAAAAAACAAAAACAAAACCAAAAACAAAACAAAGCTATCTCAATGCTCATGATTAGCTCAGGTTCTATGCCAAGTGTCAACGTTTTTTTCAGAATGACCTCATTTTGTCTTTTCAGTCATTTATTTCTGATGTGGTCCAAGGGTCTAAAGCAGTGTTGATCAAACTTTACTCTTTTGAGATTCAGAATACTTCTCCCATTTAGCTTCTGGATAAAGGTTCTCAAACAGTTTTTTTGTGTTGTTTTCTCTTCAGATCACTGAAAGATAGCTTCCTGAGAATCTATTTCCACTCAGTAATTAAAGATACAGGACTGAGGAGGTGACTCAGTGGATAAAGGGGCTTGCAGTCAAGCCTGTCGACCTGAGTTCAGTCCCTGGGACAAACATGGTGGAAGGGGAGAACTGATTTCAGACAATTGTCCTATGGTCTGTACATGTGCATTCATACACAACAACAACAACACACATACACACACACATACACACACTGAATACATAAATGCATAAAAAGATAAAATAGATACACACAAAGCGATATATGAAGAGTTTTGACTACAGTAAATGATTGGCGACTACTAAGACATCAAACTGTCAGGGATTGGTTGAATATGAAATGGGGTTTAGCCAAGTAATATTTAAAAAAAGAATAAAGGCATCCAACAGCTTGCTATCAATTGACTTTCTGTAATTGTATATTTCCTACACAATATGTATTTTCTTTGGGAAGATTTTGTAGCAATTTTTGTTATACAAATGAAGTATTGAATTCAGAGTCTTGCCCAAGTACTCTACCACTTATTTATATTCCAAACCCTTTGTCTGGTGTGTGCGTGTGCGTGTATGTGTGTGTGTGTGTGTGTGTGTCCACACGGGAGTATGTGAATGTAGATGCACACATGCACTTGCATGTGGAGGCCAGAGGTCAATTTAGTCACTCTCCTTTTTTTTAAACACAGATTCTTTCTTTGGTGGTTTGAATATGCTTAGCCTATAGGAAGTGGCACTATTAGTAAGTGTGGCCTTGCTGGAGGAAGTGCATCACTGTGTAGGTGGGCTTTGAGGCCTCCTAGTGCCCAGTACAGAAGAGTCTCCTGCCTGCCTTCAGATCAAGGTGTAGAACTCTTGGCTCCTCCAGCACCAAGTCTGCCTGGATGCTACCAAGCTTCCCACCATGATGATAATGGATTGAACCTGTGAAACTGTAAGCCAATCCCAATTAAATATTTGCCTTTATAAGAGTTGCCTTAGTCATGGTGTCTTCTCTTCACAGCCCTGAAACCTTGAGACACTTTCTCTTCTTTCATTTTTTGTTTTTGTTTCTTTTCAAAACAGGGTTTCTCTGGGTAGTCCTGGCTGTCCTGGAACAGACTCTGTAGACTAGGCTGACCTTGAACTCACAGAAATCCACCTGCCTCTGCCTCCCAAGTGCTAGGATTAAAAGTGTGTGCCACCACCGCCTGAAGAGCCACTTTTTTTTTCTGGAATTGTCAAACTACTTGGGATTAATATTTCTTTCCACATCTGTTCATTTCCAGCCATGTATCCATGGAGTGAATGAGTTTTATTCCTGGCATCCTCTGCAAGTTTCTGTAGTTTTCCACAAAGGATGGAGAAAATATTTTTCTTTCGTTTTTCCCTTTTCTGTCCTTTTATCTGTTGGGAGCTACTGAAGTACCTCTTCCTTCCTTGAATTTCTCTTTTAAGTGGCAGGCTAGGAACCACAAATGGAACTATTAGCAACAGAACACAAAGTTTAATTAGCAAAAAAAAAAATATTTTTTTTGGATGGCTTCAAGAGACTGAAAGTATTTTAGAGAACTACATTTAAAGTTGATACTGTACAGTGTTTAAAAGTTCTTGAATCAGCAATTTATGTGTCTACAAAACTTATCCTCCCCCTGTCACCCCTCCCCCCTGAGACGCTGTCTCAATATGTTCTGTGGCTGGCCTGGAATTGGCTATGAAGAACAAGCTGGACTCAAAACTCAGGGAGATCTGCCAGACTTTGCAGCCTGCCTGCTGGGATTAAAGAGTTTGCTACCACACCTGTATACAAAAATGTACAAAAGTACTCTAAGTGTAAATCTTTAAATATGAAATTTACAAGGATTTGTATAAATGGTAACATCCCATGTGTCCAGCCAGGGGAGAATGGCTGTTATGGATGGTAGCAGGAGTTTTGGTTTTTTGTTTGTTTTTGGTTGGTTGGTTTGGCTTTGTTTTTTTTTTTTTTTTTTTTAATTTAATGAGTAGGAGTGCTATATCCCAAGTATGGAGGTTAGAGGACAACTTGTATGATTGGTTTTTCCCTTGAACCCTTTGAAGCAGAATCTCTTTTTGCTTCTGTGGTCCTGTGCACAGCAGTTAGCTGACTTACAAGCTTCCTTCCTGTAGGTTCTCTCTCTACCTCCCATCTCACTGTGGGAGCACTGGGATCACAGATGGGAACCACTGAATCTGTTCTTGTGAGTTCTATTCACAAACTCAGGCCATCAGTCTTGTGCAGCAAACAGTTTTATCCACTGATCTGTCTCGCTGGTCCAAGGAGGGAACGCGTTCATAAATTATATTACATGTCTACATATAGGACTATTCTGTAATCCTTTTGAAATGATGTGTTTGAAGTAAATGTATAAACATAGAGTCAAGTCATAATAGGTCAAACTTAAAAGAATAAATCCCAAAAGAAGCTGTATAATAAAATCCCATTTGGGGAGATAAAAGTCTGTAGACTCCTCTACACACAGTCTGTATCCTTGTGGATAACTTCCTTAATATCTCTAAGCCTCAGGGCTTTGTATTAAATAAGGATAGTGGTACTATAAATCTTATGTCATAGTAAAGATTGCATCATATTTGACACGCGTGAATTTTGTTAGGTTTAATAAATGGTTATTTAAAATATTAGTTAGGGGCTGGTGAGATTGCTCAGATATTAAAGGTGCTTTCTGCCAAGTTTGATAAGACCTGGGCGTCATCCCCAAAACCCACGTGGTAAAAGGAGATAATTAACTCCTGCAACTTGTCGCTTGGCCTCCATACAGGCCCTCATGCATTCATACATACATATATACACACACAAAATGTAGTAAAAATTTATATATTAATTAGATTGTATTAATTGAGGCAGTTAATATATTATTAACTTGCTAATATAAACTTACAATAGTTTCATACTGTTTATGTAAATTTTCAAAAATTTAGAACTGATAAGCCAAGGATTTTCTACTTGTGGCGGCAGAAGTATTTCTTTGGAACTTATAGCTCATTTGTTCTTTCTTACCTAAAATACATCTGTAAATTTTGGATATTTTAGCCTGTCGAATTTAGTGAAAAATTATCACGTATTATAAAAATAGCAAGAGAAAAGACTTACAATAACTTATGTAGATTAAGAATATATTCATATATACATATATTATGTTTCTTCATACTTTGACTAATCTTGTTTTCTTGTATAAATGTCATATTTAGTCCTGATCATTTTTCTTGTTATGCTTTTCAGGTGCCAGAGTCATTTATCTTTTCATACCTGTAGTTATTAATGTTGATTTTTTTTTAAATGCAAGATATTTAGAATGGCCTAGAAGGCACACCTCTGGGAACATCTTTGATGAAATGCTAGGTTGAATTAATTGAGGCATACAAACTCACCCTGAATAAGGGTAGCTTCATTCTGTGGGCTAGGAGTCCAGACTAAAGAAAAGCGAGAAAATGAGCCAGTAAGATGGCTCACTGGGTAAAGAAGCTTGTCCCCAAACCTGTGATGAATTCTTGAGACAGCAACTGGGCCACTCTGGCAAGGGATCACCACCGATCCTTGATCTGGCTAGAATACAGGCATGCCCTTAGTACACACCTTTAACCCCAAACAATGACAACTATTTGAGGGGCAGACAAAGTGACAAATCAGAGAAAGATGTGACAGAACAAATCAGAGATGGATACACTCAGTTCTCAGCACAGACAGGAAGGAGAGGCTACTTAAGAGCAGTGCAGGGAGAGGAAGGAGTGGAGTTCAGTTTGTGGCATTCAGAGTTAGTTCTTCCAAGCAGATCAATGCAGTCAGAAGCCAATGTGAATCAGTCAGCTTGGAGAGGAGTTTGAGACAGAACAGCTGAGTTGACCAGCCAGCCAGAGCTCAGAAAGAGCTAGAAAGAGGGAGTTTATTCAGCAGTAAGTTTTGGGTGCTGAAACATTCTAGGCCTAGGTTAGCAGATGGAGGCTGGAGGCTGAAGCCTTCAAGGTCCAGGCTTGCAGAAGATTAGATTGTGTGGAAACTAGAAGCTTCTAGGTGTAGGCCTAGGGATACTTTGATAGAAATGCTCTGGGCTCGGCCCAAGCCTTGTATTCTTATAGCTTGGGTATAGTTCTCATCTCACCCCTTTATCTGAGGAAATAAAAGTGGTATTTACGTGAGACATGTATGGTGAAAGGAAACCAGTTCCCACAAGTTGTTCTCTGACCTCCACACCTTGGCATGTGTACACCGTCCCCTCCCCCCCCTCCTACACACATACCATAAAACAAGTAAATGTTTGAATAAAATGAAGAAGAAAGTGAGCTGAGCACCAACATTTGTCTCTGCTTCCTGACTGGGGAGTGGACGTGACTAACTGCCTCACATTCTTGCATTCATACGTTGCGGGACTCACTGGACTGTATCCCCTCAAGGCATGAGCCAAAATAAACCCGTTCTTCCTTAAATTGCTTTTGTCAAGTCTTTTGCCATTGTAGCAAGAAGAAAGTGACTAATCTAATCCTTTGCCATTCAAGCTGGCTCTTCATGTGTTTTCTAAGTTGTCTGCTTTCCTCACCCATTACATCTGTTATAGATGTCTGAGTCAACAGAATTTTCACTCATTCATTCAGCGTTAGGAAATACTTTTACATTATGTGATTCCCTCTCTTGTTAAAGATTTAATGGTCTCCCTCTGCTTTATATGTACTTTATAGTAACATTTTGTAGCTTAAGAAAACCATTTTTATAGAGATAATCCCTGTCTCATAAACAGCCAACTTACCATCTCTTCACACAAAGAAAACTTACAGCCCTCAGCTATTGAGTCAGGTCCCTAGATCATTTTTTTTTTTAAATCTGTAGTAGTCTGAATTGAACCCAGGGCCTTGAGCATCTTAAACATGCTCTCATGGTGAGCTATATCTTTAGCCCTCTCTTTGCTTTTTATTTTTGCATAGTGTCTCACTAAATTGTCCAGTTGGTCTTGAACTCATATGGCCTTGATTATATGATCCCCTCCCCTCCTCAGCCTCTCCAGTAACTGAAATACTAGCCTTGTGCCACAAGGCTCCATTTATTCATTTATTTATTTATTTATTTATTTATTTATTTATTTAGACAGAGTATCTCCAGATAACTTTGACTTGACCAGGCTGGCTTTGAACTCACAGAGATCTGCCTGCCTCTGCCTCCCAAATGCTAGTATAAAAGGCATGCACAATTACACCCAGGTAAAATTCTTTATAAAAGCAAAAGAAAGGATCTGGAGAGATGGTTCAGTTGGGAAATGCTTGTTTCATAATCATAGGGCCTGAGTTTGATCACCAGCAACTGTAGTTTCAAAAAATGTCAGCCTCGGTAGCACTTGAATTCCTGCACTTAGATAGAGAAAGGACGATCCCTGGGGCCTGCTGGTCAACCCCTGGCCAGTTTCAGCAAAACAAAGTGGACAGTTCTGAGGAACACCCCCTAAAATTAACCTTTGACTTCCACATGTACACACACACACACACACACACAAGCAAAGAAAGTTATGGGTCTTGAAGGAGTAGGGATGTTAAAACATTCTCCCTAGCAGATCTCATCCACAGGTTGTAAACCTCCAGATAAGGGCCCTTCAGGACATAAAGTGTCCACGCCTGGGAGTCATCCAGGAGCTACTAACTTTCTAACTTTCTAACATCTTGTCAACACATCAGGACTGAACAAAGAGGAAGCCTTTCTGACTTTTCCTTTCTCTCCTTTGTCTTCTTTCTCTATTTCTGCATTCTTCCCCTTTTCCTTTTCTCTTGACTCTCCTCAATTCTGTTACTCTTTCCTAGAGTTTGGAGTCCAAGTGTCTCTCCGAGGTCCATGAGTCAAAAGCCTGGAAGGTGATAAAACTTTTTTTTTTTATTTTATTTTATTTTTTTAATTTACATTCCAAATCACTTCCCCTTTCCCGTTTCCTCGCTCCCCGAAAGTCCCATAAGCCCCCTTCCCTCCCTCTTTTCCCCATTCAACCCTCTCTCGCTTCTCTGTCTTGGCATTCCCCTACATCCAGTCTTTCCAGGACCAGGGGTCTCTCCTTCCATCTTCTTGGAAATCTATAGATATGGAATTGTGTCTTGGGTATTCCAAGATTCTGGGTTAATATCCCCTTATCAGTGACTGCATACCATGTGTGTTCTTTTGTGATTGGGTTACCTCACTAAGGATGATATTTTCCAGTTCTGACCATTTGCCTAGAAATTTCGTGAATTCATTGTTTTTAATTGCAGAGTAGTATTCCATTGTGTAGATATACCACATCTTCTGAATCCATTCCTCCGTTGAGGGACATCTGGGTTCTTTCTAGCTTCTGGCTATTATAAATAAGGCTGCTATGAACATAGTGGAGCATGTGTCCTTATTGCATGCAGGTAAAGCCTCTGGGTATATGCCCAGGAGTGGTATAGCTGGATCCTCCGGGAGTGTCATGCCCAGTTTTCTGAGGAGCCGCCAGACTGCTTTCCAGAGTGGTTGTACCAGCCTGCAATTCCACCAGCAGTGGAGGAGTGTTCCTCTTTCTCCACATCCTCGCCAACAACTGCTGTCTCCTGTGTTTTTGATCTTAGCCATCCTGACTGGTGTGAGATGGAATCTCAGGGTTGTTTTGATTTGCATTTCCCTAATGACTAAGGATGATGAACATCTCTTTAGGTGCTTCTCAGCCATTAGATATTCTTCAGGTGAGAACTCTTTGTGGAGCTCTGTACCCCATTTTTTAATAGGGTTACTTGCCTCTCTGGAGTTTAACTTCTTGAGTTCTTTGTATATCTTGGATATTAGCCCTCTGTCGGATGTAAGGTTGGTAAAGATCATTTCCCAGTTAGTTGGTTGCCGCTTTGTCTTTTTGACGGTGTCTTTTGCCTTGCAAAAACTTTGTAATTTAATGAGGTCCCATTTGTCTATTCTTGATCTTAGAGTATAAGCTATTGGAGTTCTGTTCAGGAAATTCTCCCCTGTGCCCATATGTTCAAGGTTCTTCCCTAGTTTCCCTTCTATTAGTTTCAGTGTGTCTGGTTTTATGTGGAGATCTTTGATCCACTTAGAATTGAGCTTAGTGCAAGGAGATAAGGATGGGTCAATTTGCATTCTTCTGCATGTTGACCTCCAGCTGAGCCAGCACCATTTGTTGAAAAGGCTATCTTTTTTCCACTGGATGGTTTTAGCTCCTTTGTCAAAGATCAAGTGACCATAGGAGTGTGGATTCATTTCTGGGTCTTCAATTCTGTTCCATTGATCTACATGTCTGTTACTGTACCAATACCATGCAGTTTTTAACACTATTGCTCTGTAGTACAGCTTGAGGTCCGGGATACTGATTCCCCCAGAGGTTCTTTTACTCTTGAGAATAGTTTTAGCTATTCTGGGTTTTCTGTTATTCCAGATGAATTTTTGAATTGCTCTTTCTAACTCTATGAAGAATTGAGTTGGGATTTTGATGGGGATTGCATTGAATCTGTGTATTACTTTTGGTAAGATGCTCATTTTTACTATATTAATCCTGCCAATCCATGAGCATGGCAGATTTTTCCATCTTCTGAGGTCTTCTTCAATTTCTTTCTTCAGAGACTTGAAGTTCTTGTCATACAGATCTTTCACTTGTTTGGTTAGCGTCACGCCAAGATACTTAATATGGTTTGTGGCTATCGTAAAGGGTATTATTTCTCTTACTTCTTTCTCAGCCTGCTTATCCTTTGAGTATAGGAAGGCTTCTGACTTGCTTGAGTTGATTTTATATCCGGCCACTTTGCTGAAGTCGTTTATCAGCTGTAGGAGTTCTCTGGTAGAGTTCTTTGGGTCGCTTATGTATACTATCATATCGTCTGCAAACTTTTTAAGAAGTGGGGACTTACTGTTTTATTTCTGTTGTTGGGATAAAATATCTTGAAGGGAAAAAAAAAGCAACTTAGGGAAGTGTCTTTGTCAGGGTTCTATTCCTGCACAAACATTATGACCAAGAAGCAAGTTGGGGAGGAAAGGGTTTATTGAGCTTACACTTCCACACTGCTGTTCATCAGCAAAGGAAGTCAGGACTGGAACTCAAGCAGGTCAGAAAGCAGGAACTGATGCAGAGGCCATGGAGGGATGTTCCTTACTGGCTTGCTTCCCCTGGCTTGCTCAGTTTGTTTTCCTATAGAACCCAAGACTACCAGCCCAGGGATGTCACCACCCACAAGAGGCCCTCCCCCCTTGATCACTAATTGAGAAAATGCCTTACAGCTGGATCTCATGGAGGCATTTCCTCAAGGGAGGCTCCTTTCTCTGTGATAACTCCAGCTTGTGTCAAGTTGACACATGAAACCAGCCAGTACAGGAAGGATTTATTTTAGTTTGCAATTCCAGGTTACAATCCTTCACTGTGGAAAAGTCAAAATGACAGGAACCTGAGGGAGCTAGTTACCACCATAGTCAAGTGCAGAAAGAGATAAAAGTGTGCATGCTCACCTGCTTGTTTGCTTGTGCTTAATCCAGTTCCTCCAGTCTTAAACAGTTCAGGATCCCCTGCCTAGGGAATGGTGCTACCCACACTGAGTGCTCTTCTCACACCAATCAATGAAATAAGACAATAGCCTCCGTCCCCATAAGCCAATCCAGTGTACACAATCCCTCTTTGAGATTCTCTTCTGAGGAGATTCTAGGTGGTGTCAAGGTGACCATTAAACCTTCACAGTACTCCTGGGAAGCCCTAGAACTTTGTGAATGTGACCTTGAGGATAGTGGAAACTCACACCCCATTTCCTCCCCATCTCTCATATTTGATCTCTCTGTCACTGTCTGTCTGTCTGTCTGTCTCTCTCTCTCTCTCTCTCTCTCTGTGGTTTGTGCATATGTGACTATCTATACATGTAAGTCATGTATGTTTGGGTCCATACGCATATATGTATCTCTGTCTCTATCTGTCTCTATGTCTCTGTCTATCTGTCTATCTGACTGTGTGTGGAGGAGGTCAACCGCAGGTGTTGTACCTAAGGACACTGTCTACATTGCTTTTTGAGTCAGAGCCTCTCATATTGGTCTAGAATTCTCCAAGTAGGCAAAGCTAGCTGACTAGTGAGCCCGCCCAGGGTATTTTTGTCTCCACCCCCCATATCTGGAATTATATGTATGATCAGCTATTTCACATGGGTTTTGGTGAGCATACTCTAGTCCTCACACTCGAAGCAAATACTTTACAAACTGAGCTATCTCCTCAGCTATCTATCTCATTGATGTTTTTTTCCACTTAAGGCAGTGTTTCATGTAGTCTTGCCTCCCTTTGAATTCATATAGTCAAGGCTAGACTTGGGTCAGTGAGATGGCTCATCAGGCAAAAGCAGTTTCCCCAACGCCCAACGATCTAAATTCAAACCCTGGAACCCACACAGTAGGAGAGAATCAATTCTCATAGGTCGTCCTCTGACAGAGGTACATACTCGATTAATGCAATGATGTTGGTGATGATGATGACAATAATGAGGCATTTTTTAAAAATTTAATGAATGACTGGATTTGAACTCCCAATCTACCTCCTAAGTGATGGAGTTACCATTATACCTTCCTACTTTTCTCATCTCTCTTGCATCTTGGCTGTGTAGTGAACAGTGTTGCCCCACCATGAGGTTCCATCATGGTGTGCTGTTCTCTAAAGCAACGAATCTTGCTGATGGGGAACTGTAAATTCCACAACTGTGACCTAAAATGAAACCTTGTTCTTACAAACTGATTTCTCCCAGTAACAGAAAGCTGAATAAACTATTCCTCACTTCCCAGGCTCAGAACATGGTGCTGATAGTTGTAAAGTTCCTGTGAATGTATACATTCTTTAAAAAGCTGGACATGAACCTCCTAATCCCAGCCCCTGAGAATGGGAGCTAGGAGGATCTGAAGTTCAAGGTCATTCTTGGCTACCTAGAACCTATGAGACCGTTGTTACATGGAACCTGTTAGCTATATGACACCCTGCCTTCAAAAACCAAAACCTAGGCTTTTATTATTCAATTACCTCTCTGGGGTCTGCACTGGAACTTAACCAACCCTTATCCCACTGTTTCTTAAGGGACAGCACATTCTCACTTCCAAACAACACAAAACTTTTAGGGAATAAAAAGAAGGAAACACGAATTAATTGTAAATCGTGGATGCACTCTTTTCATTTGCTCACTGGGGCTAGAATTTGCATGCTATTTCCATTCCCCTGCTCTTCTCAGCTAAATATTTATGCTTTGCATTTCTTCACACTCAAGCCTCTCAGAAAATGCTTTGGGATTTCATTGTCTCTGCCTGTATCTGGGGACACAACACAGTTGCTGCTTCTCCTACTCAGTGACTGAACCTCTTTGTCTTCTCGAGCTGTTCTTCAGACAGTTAATTTTATGTCTGGCTGTGTGTGTGTGTGTGTGTATGTGTGTGTGTGTGTGTGTGTGTGTGTGTGCCCCACCCTGCCCTGCCTCACCACATGCCACTCCACCCTGCCCCACCCTGCTGGAAATTGAACCCATGGCCTTGCACATAGTGAGAAAATGCTTTACCACTGGGCCATACCCCCAGTCCCTCACCAGGGAATTTTAGGAAAGTGTTCTACTACTGAGAGATCCTCAGTCCCTTACTAGGGGATTCCAGGCAGGCATCCTACCATTGAGCTAAGCCTTCAATCCCTTAATAGGAGATTCTAGGACAGACTTCTCTCACTGAGCCATACCCCTCACTCCTCACCAGAAGAATCTAAGCAAATACTCTATCACAGAGCCTCAGTGTCTTTCCCTCTCCCTCTTCCTCTCCCTCTTCCCCCTCCCTCCTTCCCTACCTCCCTCCCTTTCCCTCTTCCATCTCCCCTTCCTCCTCCCTCCCTCTCCCTCTTCCTCTCCCCCTCTCCTTCCCCCTCCAGGGAAATCAGGATCCCCTGTGTCTGCCTTTAGAGATGAGATGAAGGCATGGCTGAACATCCTTAGTTAGCCTTAGATGTTAGTAGCTTGTTCTCTTTGGCCTCTTCCTGTCCCCACTTGCTGCACATCAGTCCTTGTCATGGCCTTCTGGGTGCACATTTCCAATCCCCTTGTCATATCAATATGAATAATTTTATGTCCACTCATTATCTCTTTAGTGCTTTGAAGTGTCATCTCTGTCCTCTGTGAACCACCTTACTTTTTTCCTTCTTAACATATATTAATCTTTAATATATTTTAGCTTCTCCTGCTACCATGTCACTTTGTAAGAGGAATCTACTAAAAAGGAGTCTTCCCCTCCCCCCCACCCCTGTCTCGTCTCTCCTTTTAAAGTTAACAGCTTCCTTTCTGGTTGCTTTTTTAATGCACAGGCAGATTCTATTGCACTACCGTTTGGTTCTCCCTTCCTTCCTTCCTTCCTTCCTTCCTTCCTTCCTTTCTTATCTTCAACTTCAAATTTACCTCTTGTTCTTAGGCCACATCTCCACCTAGCAGATCCTCTTTTCTTACTTTCTAATTAATGACTTTTTTCTTATTTTTATTAATTTATTATTATTATTATTATTATCATTATATTATCATTATGTAGGTATGTATGATGTGTGTATGGAGGGGCCCACATGCAACAGATGGTATGCATGTGGAGATCAGAGGATAACTTCAAGGAGCCAGTTTTATCCTTCTACCTTTATGTGGGTCCTGGGGATTGAACTCAAGTTAGCACGCTTATGATTACATGGCAAACACCTTCACCCACTGAGCCGCCCCTCTCCCCACCCCAGCCACCACCTGCTTTCTCTTATAATTAAAAAGAAAAGAAAATTTGAGGGTTAGAGCTAGATAGATGGCTCCATTGTCAAGAGCCCTGTCTGCTATTCCAGAGGAGCCAGGTTCAATTCCCAGCCCTGACATGGTGACATAACCATCTGTAATTCCAGTTCCTGAGGATCTGATGCCATTTTCTGACCTCTGTGGGCCCTAGGCATACGGATGGTACACAGAGGGATGGATATAGGCAGAACATGTGTATATACATAAAAACAAATTGAGTTTATGGGCCAGAGGTGCAGGTGGAACCTGTAGCCCCTTGCTTTTGGTAGGTGGCAATCAGCTGCTGAACCACGCCCCTCACTGGCTGATGCTAGTCACATATTCTTCTACTGAATCATATTCAACTCACTCTTATTTTCTATTTTACTTTGTCTCACTTTAATTCCGGTTTTGAGACATGGTCATACTATCTAGCTCAGGCTGGCCTCAAACCTGCTATGTAACCCAGGCTTGCCTTCAACTGATAATCCTCTTGCTTCTGCCTCATGAGTATTGAGATTACAGATGTGTGAAACTACAACCAGTTTCTTTTATATATATATATATATAACTAATGTTTTATTTTATTAATTCTTGTAGAATTTCATATATGCCTACAATGTATTTTTATCAGATTCATTCTCTACTCCTCCAAGACCCTCCTTACCTCTTCAACCCCTCCCAACTTTGTTCTCTCTCTCTCTCTCTCTCTCTCTCTCTCTCTCTCTCATAACCTGCTGATTCTAATATGTGCTACCTATACCCTCATGGGCATGGAGCTGTCCACTGGAGCACAGTCATTCTTCCAGGAACAACACACTGACTCTCTCCCCTGGCAGTCAGGTAACCATCACGGCCAAATAGCTGGGGGTAGGCGCTGGTCAACTACTCCCTCTCCATGTTGGAACGTTGACTGGTTTGATCTTGTTCAGAACTTGTGGATGCAGCAACAGCTTCTGTAAATCATGAGTGCATTGGTTCTGCCTGTCCAGAAGACACCATTTCATCTGGGTCTTCCCTGATCAATGGCTCTATGATCATTTTGCCTTCTTTACAGAGATGGTGCTTGAGCCATGTGCCCTGGTGGAGATGTACCAGCAGCAGCCCGGCAGCTTACTGGGTTTGTATTAGACACTTGGATCAAGGAACAAAGAGGAATGTTTAATTAGTCTTGGCAGGCGGTATCTGGAGGGGAGCAGTTTCAGGTTGCAGTCATCCTGGTCGACACTTTTTACTTACGCAGGTCGATGGTTGGTAACATTCATGCTTGGACCAGAGGAAGACTATACCATTCCTATAGGTCTGCAGTACCTGGATCCTTGCCATGGTTACATGTACATCAATAACATTCGTTTACTCTGGACATTATCCACTCCCCAGTGTGCCCCATTTATGACTGAGCATTCCATGACGCTTGTTCCATGTGCACTGACCAGTTCTGAGTTTCTGCATACGAGCAGTTCATCTTCAGGTAAACTTTTCATGTTGCCAAACACATTCTCCATTTAGAGTTTTTGTTCTTTTGTAGAATAAGGACGACATCAACTCTTTTACCCAAAGCTACCAGTTCCAGAAAGCTGGCTGCCACTGGGAAAATTCCAGAACACCATGCTTACATTTCTGAACTTCCCCAGGATGTCTTCCTTTATCCGTAACAACAAGCTTAGATAGGAACGCTAAGATTTTAGACCATATCTGGGGTTGGTGTCAGTTTCTATTCCCTGCTGCCCAGATGGTACATTCATTACCTGAGCAGTGTTCTGAAGGTGACTTCTTCCATGGAACTCAAACCCATCAATCATTCTGAGGGTGGTGCTAACTCTTGCATGCTATGAAATGGAAACTCCCTATAACCAAAGAATAGGAAATGCTAGGAACTAAGAAAGTAGAAAGTGCCTCTGTGTGTGTGTGTGTGTGTGTGTGTGTGTGTGAGAGAGAGAGAGAGAGAGAGAGAGAGAGAGAGAGAGAGAGAGAGAGAGAAAGAGAGAGTGTATGTGTTTGGTTTTTAAGACAGGGTCTCTCTACATAACCCTGGTTGTCCTGAAACTCACTATGTAGACCAGGCTGACTTTGAACCCACAGAGATCTGCCCGCCTCTGCGTTTTAAGTACTGGAATGAAAGGTGTGGGCCACCATACGCTGCATATATAAAGTGCTTTTTTAAAAAATTCCAGGCTAGGGAAAAGCAATTCCACTTTCTTGAATTGAGAGTATCTGATGAGGTGGGAAAAGGTGGGACTCGTGAGCAATCATACTAGACAAGTCAGTAAAAAGATAGAGGTGTATTGTCCTCTCTGGGTCTATTTTCTGGCAATAAACTGTCATTTGTCTTTGGTTCTCGGGTATAGTTTATAATGGCCTTTGCTTTCTGTTTAAATAACACCATGACTCAATAGCATCTTATCAAAGATTATTGCCACTAAAGGCATTGCCTTACTGTACACTCAAGTATAGTTTAATGATATCCCAGTATAATACTGCACACTGATGTGCCTGAGTTATGGTTATTTTATTCCTAATTAGCACATTAATTTAGCCTTCTCTACTTCACGTGCACTTGTATTCCTTTTTAAAGTTATTTTCCCCTTTTATTTAAAGTAAATGAGGCATTGTGTGTTTGCATTGTGTCTATTAAGCACATAGCTTACACAGTTCTCATTCATTATAGAAAGAGTGACTAGCAAATTGCCTGGCACATTTTTTAAAAATACCTTTATTGAGATATAATTCATATACCGTACAATTCTCTCACTTAGAATGTGAGATTCAGTGGCTTTTAGTAGATTCAGAGAATTGTGAAGGCATCAGTATAACCAATTTGAGAACATTTCCATTATCCCCCCCCCACCAAAGGAACTGTATCCTTCTTAGCCATTACCACCCTAAACCCACTTCCCCATTATACTGGCTGGTTTTGTGTCAACTTGACACAAGCTGGAGTTATTACAGAGAAAGGAGCTTCCCTTGAGGAAAGGCCTCCATGAGATCCAGCTGTAAGACATTTTCTTAATTAGTGGTCAAGGCAGGAGGGCCTATTGTGGGTGGTGCTATCCCTGGGCTGGTAGTCCTGGGTTCCATAAGAAAGCAAGCTGAGCAAGCCAGGGGAAGCAAGCCAGAAAGTAACATCCCTTTATGACCTCTGCATCAGCTGATGCTTCCTGACCTGCTTGAGTTCCAGTCCTGACTTCCTTTGGTGATGAACAGCAATGAGGAAGTGTAAACTGAATAAATTCTTTTCTCCCCAACTTGCTTTTCGGTCATGATGTTTGTGCAGGAATAGAAACCCTGACTTAAGACACCCATACAAGCAAATTCTCTTGCATTTTCCCTCTCTAGAAGGCTGCCTGTTCTAAATCTTTCATATGAAAGGAACCATACAATGTGTTTGGTTTAGTGATTGACTTCCTTGATGAAGCCTGTTTTCAGGGCTTATTTATGTTGTAGCATGGATGGGTATTTATAATGGTGAGTCTCCATGGTCAACTTGTTACAACCCAGAATCACCTTGGAAGAAAATCTTTGAATATGCTTGGCCCAGATAGTGGTACTATTAGAAGGCGTGGCAATGTTAGAGTGGGTGTGGCCCTGTTGGAGGATGTGTGTCAACTGTGGGGGTGGAACTTTGAGGCTTCTTTGTTCAAGCTCTGCCCAGTGGGGAAGGGAGCCTTCTCCCAATTGCCTGTGGAACACAGTTCTCTCTCTGGCTGCCTTCGGATCAAGATGTAGTACTCTCAATTCCTTCTCCAGCATCAAATCTGTCTGTACACTGCCATGCTTCCTGCCATGATGATATGGACTGAACCTCTGAAACTGTAAGCCAGCCCTAAATAAATGTCCTTAAGAGTAGTTTTGGTCACATTGTCTCTTCCCAGCAATGAAACCCTAAGACACCAGCATACCGTTGTTTGGGGAGCTGGACTGTATACGAGTAGAAAAAGAGAGTTGGGCAAGAAGCATGTATGCAATCATTTCTCTCTGCTGTTGACTCTGCATGTGATATGATACGCTGCCTGAGCTCCTGTCTTGACTTCCTGTGATAATGCCCTTCAGTAACATGGAAATTTTTTTTCTAAGTTTTTTTACTTACATTCCAAATCATTTCCCCTTTCTCGTTTCCTCCCTCCCCGAAAGTCCCATAAGCCCCCTTCCCTCCCTCTTTTCCCCATTCAACCCCCTCTCGCTTCTCTGTCCTGGCATTCCCCTACATCCAGTCTTTCCAGGACCAGGGGTCTCTCCTTCCGTCTTCTTGGAAATCTATTGATATGCGAATTGTGTCTAGGGTATTCCGAGATTCTAGGTTAATATTCCCTTAACAGTGCTTGCATACCATGTGTGTTCTTTTGTGATTGGGTTACACTAAGGATGCAGTAACATGGAATTGTGGACTAAGGTAAACCCTTGCTCCCCTCGCTGCGTTGCTCTTTGTTAGGGTATTTGATCATAGCAACAAAAATGAAATTGAACAGCATTCCATTTTTATTTTTTTTAAAAAGGTATCACCAAATAATAATCTGTTACATGGAGATACCTCTTTTATTTATCTATTCATCAAGTAATGGTCAATTAAGAGATTTCTACTCTCTTTATATATTATGAATGAGGCTGTTACAAACACTCATGTGGAGTGGCTCTGGAGACAATTACTTTCATTTTCCTTCCTTCCTCCCTTCCTCCCTTCCTCTCCCTCTCTCTCTCTCTCTCTCTCTCTCTCTCTCTCTCTCTCTCTCTCTCTCCCTCTCTCTCTTTCTTCCTTTGCCTTCTTTCTCATTCTTCCTTCCCTTCTTTCTCTTTCTTTCCTTCCTTCCTTTCTTGTTTTTGAGATAGAGTTTTGCTGTGTAGCCCAAGCTGTCTTTGAACTTGCATTGGTCCTCCTGCCTTGGCCTTAATACTGGGACACAGACACTCACTGCCAATCCTAGCCTTGTTTTTATTTCTTTTAAGTGGAATGCCTAGGAGTAGAATTGCTGGCTTCTGCAGCACCTCTATGTTTAACCTTTGGGGAAAATGTTTAATTTTGTTTTTATAAGTGGCTTTATGCCTCATTTTACATACTCACTGTATACAATACTTCAAATTTCTTCACACCCTCAACAACACTTTTCAGTGTATATAAATACAAACACAAATATATATATATGTGTGTGTGTGTGTGTGTGAGAGAGAGAGACAGAGACAGAGAGAGAGAGAGAGAGAGAGAGAGAGAGTACATGTGTGTAGTAGGTGCTAGGGATTGATCTAATGGCATTGTTATATGCTAGGCAAACACTCTACCATTGAGCAATGCTCCCAGCCCCTCACCAGGGCTAGAGGGGGTGCATTCTAGGTAATCGATCTACCGCTGAGCCATGTTCTCAGCATCTTATTGGGGAATTCTAGGCAGATTCTGAGCTACATTCCTAGCACTCAGACAAAAACAAACAAACAAACAAACAAAAAAAAACCCTTTGAGACACAATGTCTCTAAATTGTCCAGACTAGCCTCAAACTCCCTAGCAACCCCAGATAAGTCTTCACCTCTTAATCCTCCTGCCTCATCTTCCTTGCTGGGATTATTGGTATTTACCACCATGCCTATCTTTATAGTATTTTTAGTTATAATTGTTCCTGTAGATGTGTAATGATATCTGATGGTATTTTTGCTTTTATCCTGAGAGTTTCAGGATCGGATCCTATCCAGGGCAACCACACCCTCTACCCTGAGCTTCCTTTTTCCTTTCCCTCCCTCATTGCCTGCCCCCAGTTTTCTTTCCTGATTTCAAAACAATAAGAAAAATAAAATGACAAAGTCTGACTACATACCTCAGGTTTGTCCTGGAATTGTCTAGCTAGCTCAGACTTGACCACAACTCTCCTCTGCCTCAACCCCTTGGGTACTTAGATTACAGATATATCTGAGATAGGATCTTGCTATATATTCCAGGCTGGCCTGGAACTTGCTAGATAACCAGGCTAGCCTCCAACTCTCAATCCTCCTGCCTCAGTCTCCCTCCTGAATGCTAAGAATGCAGACTTATGATACTATGCTCTATTTTATCTTTTCCTCTTTTGATAGCTTTATGTCTCTACTACTTAATATTCTAACTACTTTTTATGTGTTATTTCTCATTTTAAAAGAAAACTCATGGTCTGGGAATATAACTTAGTTGGTAGAGAGTTCATCGGCTTGCACAAAGCCTCAGGCTCTCTCCCTAGTACCACATAAACTAGGTGTAGTGCTACCTGCCTATAATCTTAGCATTTGGAAGGAGAGGGGACAGGAAGATCAGAAGTTCAAAGTAAATTTTGACTAAATAGTGTGTTTAAGGCCAGTTTAGGATACATGAGACTGTCTCAAAAAAAAAAAAAAAAAAACCAAAAACTCTGTCTTAGGGTTTCTATTGCTGTGCAGAAATACCATAACCGAAAAGCAAGTTAGGTAAGAAAGAAAGTTGTGAGAAAGTTCACTCATGGCTCCATATAACAGTTCATCATCAAAAGCTTTGAGGGACAGGATTTATGCAGGGTAGCAACCTGGAGTCAGGAGTTGATGCAGAGACCATGGAAGTGTGCTGCTTACTGGTTTGCTCCTAATGACTTGCTCAGCCTGCTTTCTTATAGAACCCACCCACAATAGGCTGGGTCCTCCCCTGGCAATCACTAATTAAGAAAATGTCCTACAGTCTTGCCTATAGCCTGATTTTATAGAAGCATTCTCTCTAGCTAGTGTGAAGTTGACAGAAAAATAGTCAGTACAAACTCTTTAAAACATGACTTACTGTTAGGGTCAGAAAATCACTGAAGGAAGATTTCAGATAGTACGCAAAAACAAAGAACTTTTATTCTGAAGAAACAACCAGCATGCAGGGATCAACCATTTTGAAATGACAACCCCCAGACAAAGGCGCACAGATCTTCTTATAGGGAACTGGGGGAACTCTCTAGAGGGATTAGATAATCTAAAATTTCATTGGTGGGTGCTAAAATTTCACAGGTGATCAGTGGTCTGCATTCCTAAGTCATGAACGTTTAACCATAGGATGAGACAGGGCTGCCCAGCACAGATGGTCCGTTCTGATATAAGATATTTCCCCATTTTTGTGATTATCCCCAGGCTGTTCTTTGGGAGGGGGTTTTATGATGTTGTTCTGGATTTTATGGTCTGTCCCTGGAGCTGGTACCTATGGCCTAGTTTCTGGAACTTACAGTCTGCTCCTGGAGCTGGTGCCTTACAACCTTTTTTTTTTGAAGTCAGACCTGGTCCTAACATGGAGACAAAGGGGATTTATGCTGTCCTTTCATTCTGGTATGTTCATGACCTTGAATCTGTAAATGCCTTGCTTTGTATGTAGTAAATGCTAATGATGTATGTGTCAAGGAAGGGCCAGCAGGACAGCTCAGCAGGTAAAAGTTCTTGTTCCTAAGTCCCATGTCCTGACCTCAATCTTTGGGAACCACATGGTAGAAGAAGTGAACTGACTCCCACAGGTTATCCTCTGACCTCTACACACATGCACACAAAACAAGTAAACATTTAAAGATATACAAGGGGACCAGAGAGAGGACTTGGCAGTTAAGATCACTTGTCATACTCACAGAAGACCTGAATTTCATTCCCAACGCTGAGATGGTAATTCCCAACTATAACTCCAGTTCTAGGGGATGTGATGCCCCCTTCTGATCTCTGCAGGCACTAAACACATGCATGCCACACATACATACATGCAGGCTAAGCACATATAAAATATGAAAATAAATGTAATTTTAAAAAGAGGTATATGTTGACTAATACATGATAAATACCAATGTTTATTAGGTGTTATTGATGAATAGATTTTCTTTTCACTGGACTTTTTTGGTGGGGTGGGAAGTACTGGCATTAAACCTGGAGCATTGTAATGTTAGGCAAGCATTCTGCCACTGAGCTGTTTTATTTATTTAATATAGTTCTTACATGTGCCAATGCATCCCTCTTTTGCCATGCACTGACTATGGAGTAATATGTTCTTTTCAAAGTCCTAAGGTGTATTATTGTAGCCTTTTGATTCCAGAGAAGCATTAAAGTTGCTTTGATACAAATACAACTCGGTTTCATTCTACACCAAGAAACAGGGAAGCAATTTGAGGTTAGCACGTACTGCATGGTCAGGATGCTGCATGGTCTGGATGCTGCATGGTCAGGATGCTGCATGGTCAGGATGGTGCATGGTCAGGATGCTGCATGGTCAGGATGCTGCATGGTCAGGATGCTGCATGGTCAGGATGGTGCATGGTCAGGATGGTGCATGGTCAGGATGGTGCATGGTCAGGATGGTGCATGGTCAGGATGGTGCATGGTCTGGATGCTGCATGGTCAGGATGGTGCATGGTCAGGATGGTGCATGGTCAGGATGGTGCATGGTCAGGATGGTGCATGGTCAGGATGGTGCATGGTCAGGATGCTGCATGGTCAGGATGGTGCATGGTCAGGATGCTGCATGGTCAGGATGGTGCATGGTCAGGATGCTGCATGGTCAGGATGGTGCATGGTCAGGATGCTGCATGGTCAGGATGCTGCATGGTCAGGATGCTGCATGGTCAGGATGCAGCATGGTCAGGATGCTGCATGGTCAGGATGCTGCATGGTCTGGATGCTGCATGGTCTGGATGCTGCATGGTCAGGATGCTGCATGGTCAGGATGGTGCATGGTCAGGATGGTGCATGGTCAGGATGGTGCATGGTCAGGATGGTGCATGGTCAGGATGCTGCATGGTCTGGATGCTGCATGGTCAGGATGGTGCATGGTCAGGATGCTGCATGGTCAGGATGGTGCATGGTCAGGATGCTGCATGGTCAGGATGGTGCATGGTCAGGATGCTGCATGGTCAGGATGCTGCATGGTCAGGATGCTGCATGGTCAGGATGCTGCATGGTCAGGATGCTGCATGGTCAGGATGCTGCATGGTCTGGATGCTGCATGGTCTGGATGCTGCATGGTCAGGATGGTGCATGGTCAGGATGTTGCATGGTCAGGATGGTGCATGGTCAGGATGCTGCATGGTCAGGATGCTGCATGGTCAGGATGCTGCATGGTCAGGATGGTGCATGGTCAGGATGGTGCATGGTCAGGATGCTGCATGGTCAGGATGCTGCATGGTCAGGATGCTGCATGGTCTGGATGCTGCATGGTCAGGATGCTGCATGGTCAGGATGCTGCATGGTCAGGATGGTGCATGGTCAGGATGCTGCATGGTCAGGATGCTGCATGGTCAGGATGCTGCATGGTCTGGATGCTGCATGGTCAGGATGCTGCATGGTCAGGATGCTGCATGGTCAGGATGCTGCATGGTCAGGATGGTGCATGGTCAGGATGGTGCATGGTCAGGATGGTGCATGGTCAGGATGCTGCATGGTCAGGATGCTGCATGGTCTGGATGCTGCATGGTCAGGATGCTGCATGGTCAGGATGCTGCATGGTCAGGATGGTGCATGGTCAGGATGCTGCATGGTCAGGATGGTGCATGGTCAGGATGCTGCATGGTCAGGATGCTGCATGGTCTGGATGCTGCATGGTCAGGATGCTGCATGGTCAGGATGCTGCATGGTCAGGATGCTGCATGGTCAGGATGCTGCATGGTCAGGATGGTGGTGGATTTTGAAAGGGAGATGTTAGTATGAAAGAGCTAAGGACTAGGTTAGATAGTTTTAGGTACCGAACCAGTCAGAATTCTGTGAACCTTAGAATCACAGAACTTAGAAGTCTTAGAGTCTACACAGATATCTCATAAGATAGCTGGTCTGGTCTCTCCTGAATTGGAACCTTTTCTCCAGTAGGACCCTAAGAGACAGTACCTGCTGAGAGAGTTCTGGTGATGGGAATTTTTTTTTCCCGTATGGGGGGATTCTGTTTCATTATAGGAAGCCTCTGGACTCACTGGGTGTGGTGGTGTAGATCTGTAATTTCAGCATTCTGGAAACTGAGGCTAGAGGATTGTGAGTTCAAGGAATACACAGACAGACTATGTAGACAAAACAAAACAAAACAAAGCAGGTGTGTGCCAAGGAATTTTAATCCAGCAACAAGGCTGCTCTGGCAAGGGATCACATACCAGTTGGAAAGCAGAGATGCCACACACCATTAATCCCTTTGGCTGGAATACACACCTTTAAATCCAAACAATATATCTAATTGAGGGGCAGACAAAGTGACAAATCAGAGAAAGATTTGACAGAATGAGTCAGAGTTAGAGTTAGGATTGCCTAACTCTCAGAGCAGACAGGAAAGAGAGTCTACTTAAAGGGGAGGGAGAGAGAGAGAGGGAGAGGGGGGGAGAGAGAAGAGAGAGAGGAGGGGGAGAGAGAGAGGAGGGAGAGAGAGAGAGGAGGGGGAGAGAGAGGAGGGAGAGAGAGAGAGGAGGGGGAGAGAGAGGGAGGAGGGGAGAGGGAAGAAGGGGGAGAGGGAAGGAGGAGGGGAGAGAGAGGGAGGAGGGGAGAGAGAGGGAGGAGGGGAGAGGGAAGAAGGGGGAGAGGGAGGGAGGGAGGGGGAGAGGGAGGAGGGGAGAGAGAGGGAGGAGGGGAAGAGAAGGAGGAGGGGAGAGGGAGGGAGGGGGAGAGGGAGGGAGGAGGGGGGAGAGGGAGGGAGAGGGGGGGAGAGAGAGGGAGGAGGGGAGAGGGAGGGAGGAGGGGAGAGGGAGGGAGGGGGAGAGGGAGGGAGGAGGGGGAGAGGGAGGGAGGGGGAGAGAGAGGGAGGAGGGGAGAGGGAGGGAGGGAGGGAGTGTGTCAATTGATTCATTTTAGTTTGGAGCAGTTCAGGTGAGAGCAGTTGAGCTCAGTTGAACTCAGTTCAGTTTGAAGCAGAGCAGATGAGTTTGGAGCAGTTCAGTTCTTGGGACTCAGAAGCAGTTTTTCCAGACAGAAGCAAAGATAAGTCAATTCGAATCAGTCACCTTGAAGAGGAGCTCGAGTGAGAACAGTTGAGTTGAACCAGACTGGAAGCTGAAGCCTTCAAGTTCCAGGCTTGCAGAAGATTAGATTGTACAAAGGCTAGATGTTTCCAGGCATAGTTAGATGGGCACACTCTGGGCTCAGCCCAAGTCACGTATTCACAGATTGGGTATGGCTCTCATCTCATCCCTTCATCTGCTAACTTCTGTCTGCTAACCTAGGCCTAGAATGTTCCAGCCTCCAAGACTTACTGCTGAATAAACTCACTCTTCCTTGCTCTTTCTGAACTCTAGATGGCTGGTTCAACTTAACTGTCTTGGCTTGAACTCCTCTCCAAGCTGACTGATTCAAATTGACTTTTCTTAGAAATAAAAGCAATATTTACATCTACAGGTGTGGTGGTCGAAGCCTGTAATTCCAGCAACTGAGAGGTAGAACTGGGAAGATCATGAGTTCCCAGTCATCCTCAGCTACATAGTGAGTTCCAGGCTAGCCTGGACTACAAGAGACTCTTTCAAACAGACAAACCTCTGGTCCTTACAAACATTCTACCTTATTCTGAGATTCCCAGAGGGCTCTTGGATTTTCCTTTCAAAGAACTTTTGTTCTAACAGCAGCATTGTCAGAAAAGCATTTTGTATGGAAGGGTAATTATCAAAATGGCCACTTACAGTGTTCGTCATACAGCACAACTGTAAAACCACAGAACCTAACTCCCAAACCAGTCATAAACCAAGTGCTTCCACACATTAAATCTGTGGAAATTAAAGGTACTGAAAGCAAGCATTTTCCTGGCCATCCATATTATGTAAAGTGTTGTGAATTTTAGATTCTCAGTCAGGAAAATTCTCATATTTATTTATCTGTTTGTTGAGACAGAGTCTCTTGTAGTGCAAGCTGATGACCTTGAACTTTGGGTCCTCCTGCCTGCACCTTCTAAATGCTGGTATTATAGATATATGGGCCCATGCCTGTTTTATGTGATGTTGAGGACTGAAGGTGGGAACTTCCTGAATGTCCTATTTTACTTTCTAGTCCTGTGATAAAGATCATGACCAAAAGCAACTTGGGGGAAGAAAGGGGCTCTTTGGTTTACATATTCCAGGTCATGGTCAACTTCAGGAGGACAAACCAGAAACTAAGGGCAAGAACCTAGAAGCAGAAAATGAAGGAGGAACAATCTGGCTTACTGGCTTCTTCAGCCTGTTGTCTTATAGAACCCAGGACCATCTGCAGAGAGTTGGCAACATTCACAGTAAGCTGGGCCCTTCCACATAGATCACCAACTGTCAATCAAGAAAATGCCCCCACAGGCTTGCTTACAGGCCATTCTGGTGGAGGCAGTCTTTCAGCTGAGGTTCCCTCTCCCAATATGATCCTAGGCTGTGTCAAGTTTGCTAACTAACCAGCCCACTGGACAAGCACTTTATCCCTAGCCCTCTGACTTTGAGAGAACAGTTTTTAAGCTGCTTAACAGCTTCCATTGCAATAGAGAGAAGCACAGAATTGCTCATTTTTAGGATATAATTCCAGTTAAACTTTGCAACTGGTGGTGAAAATGAGTATTAATTAGCATTTGCCTCTATGCATGCTATTCCCCCTGCATAGCCCTATCTTCACCTGCCAATCAAGACCAAACTCTTTATATTGTAGCCACATTATACCTTGATTTCCAGTCAGAAGTTGACTGCCTCTGTCTCTCTTTTTTGACACAGAGTTGCATTGGTTAGCCCAGGCTGGCCTCAAAAATCCTGATCTCTTCTGCCTCAGACTCCAAAGTACTGGAATTGCAGGCCTGCTTTATCTGCCCCTCTCTTGACACTACCTTCCATTTAAAGTCATTTGTGTCCTTATTTCTATGATCAAGGAGAAAATTCTTTAAGAGGAGAGCGAGGGGTTGGGGGTGGTGGTGTGCACCTTTAATCTCAGTGCTGGGGAGGCAGAGGCAGAGGCAGATCTCTGCTTGGTCTATATAGCAAGTTCCAGGATGACCAGAACTGTATAGACAGACTCTGTATGAGTTCTAGGGGCTTAGGAGGAGGATTATAGCTCAGTTGGTAGATTGCTCATTTAGCGAACATGTATGAAACCATGGGCTCAATGTCTAGCACTTTGTATATCAGGTGTGGTGATAAACACCTGACTCCTTCCACTGGGGGCCTGGAGGCTGAGGTTGACCACACAGTGAGCCTGGGCTATGTGAGATCCTGAAGAGGGAAGAGAAGATCTAAGAGAGAGAGAGAGAGAGAGAGAGAGAGAGAGAGAGAGAGAGAGAGAGAGAGAGAGAGAGAACAGAGCTAAAGAAGTAGGTTTAGAGATATTCACGTCCTTTGAAAAATGTACTGCTTTAATGCCTTACATGGCATACAGTAATAGCTTAATAAATATGCATGGAATAAGCCAATTATATATAGTTACTGATAAATAGTCCATATTTCCTGAGGGTTTGGGTTTTTTTGGAGGGGAGTGGGCACTGGAATTGAACCCAAGGTCTCCTGCATGCTAGACAGGTTGTCTACCAAAGAACCACAGCCTCAGCTTTGTTCTCCTTATTTTGATACAAGGTCTCGCCAAGTCATCCAGGCTAGCTTTGAACTCTTTCTGTGGACCAGGCAGGCCTTGAACTGGGAATCCCCCTGCTTCAGGCTGATGAGTAGCTAGGATTATAGGCCTGTGCTACTCTACTCAGAGATCTTGTCTTAGGTTTAAAAAAGATGTACTCTTGTTAGTTTTAAATTTTTTGTGTATGTGTGTGACTGTGGGGTATTTGTGCATGAGTGCAGTGGCCATAGAGGCCAGAGCTATTGGATACTCTGGAGCTGGACTTACAGGTGGCTCATAACTATGGTAGGTGCTGGGAATTGAACTTGGGTCCTTTGCAGGAGCAACAAGTGCTCTTAAATATTGAGTCATCTCTCCAACCCCTGTAGTTATATATTTAAATCTAGTTTCTACATATCAAATGTGAAATTTAAAAGCCCTCACATTTCTCATGGACCTGAATTTAGAAAGTACCATGTAAAAACTATAAACAGTTATTGTTTAAATTATTTAAAAAGTATGCTTATTTCTTTATTGTGTACTTTTGGCTATGCACATGTATGTGGGCATATGTGCCTTGATATACATGTTGGGGGGCTCAGAAGACAACTTTCGGGAATCATATGGGTTAAAGGGAATTGAACTCAGATCTTCAGGCTTAGCAGCAAGCGCCTGTACCCACTGAGCCATTTCAGAGGTTCAACAATTTATTATTTGAGGTCAGATAGACATTTCCCAGTTCAGCCTGAACATAACTAACCCACACTTACATAGTTGTTTGTTCATTCCTTAACTGTATATATTTGGACTTATGCATTCGACTTGGACTAATCAAGTCTAGAAGGTGTTTGCAACCCTATAGTAATAAGCAGAAAAATGACAGTGATATAGATATATATGTATATATGTATATATATATATACATACACACACAATACTCCTTATTTAGCTATCTTGTCAGTCTTTTAGACAGGACTAGCATTTTTATCTTAATTAGACAATTATACATCATGACACACTAATTTGCTAACCTATGTTCACAAATCATTTAATTACCACCGCTGGCTTTGATGTGCTGTTATTATTCAGTTATGGGAGTAAACAATTCAACAGCTAACAGGAGGAAACTCATTATTTTCAGAGATATATTGTTATTTTCAATGTTTTAAAAACACTTTAATCAAAACTTAAAAAATACTTTAATCAAGACTGAAAAAAAATCTTACATTGTTCTTATAACTGTGGTAAATGGGATATTCATTGTCTTAATGTGAAAAGTTATTTGGGGCTACCTAACCAGTGCTCATTTCACATTATTATTTATTTCACAGTAAACAGGATACATGTGTATGACATATACATGTGTTTGCATGAGCATACACATGTGTAGGTAGACTGGAGGTCAGTGTTTGGTATCTTCTTGAATTGCTTCTTTGCAATATATTTTTGATGCTGGGTCTCTAGTTGAACCTATTGCTCATTGATAGATTAGGCAAAGCTGGCTAAGTGCCAGGGAGCCTCCTGTCTCTTCCTCTTCAGCCTCTTCAGCACTGGGGCTACAGGGGTTTTACAGCCCCTAGCTTTTTATACGCTAGAGATCCAAACTTGGGTCCTCATGCTTGCTTGCACAGCAAACCTTTTAATTCCTAGACCATCCCCCAAGCCCTTCAATAGGGTTCTTAAAAGAAAAAAAAAGGAGGATAATTGTGATGGTTTATATATGCTCGGCCTAGGGAGTGGCATGATTAGAAGATATGGCCCTGTTGGAGTAGGTGTGTTATTGTGGGTGTGGGCTTTAAGACCCTCATCCTAGCTGCCTGGAAGCCAGTATTCAACTAGTAGCCTTCAGATGAAGATGTAGAATTCTTAGCTCCTCCTGCCCCCATGCCTGTCTAGATGCTGCCACATTTCCGCCTTGTTAATGGACTAAACCTCAGACAGAACTTGTAAGCCAGCCCCAATTAAATGTTGTCCTTAGAAGAGTTGCCTTGGTCATGGTGTCTGTTCACAGTGAGAAAACCCTAACTAAGACAGTAATTTTTCATTTTTCTTTTCTTCAGGTCCATTTTCTCTCTCCTATGATGATATAATTTACAAAATGCAGATTCTAATGTTGATTGGTGAGCCAGAAAGATGACTCAATGAGTAAGAACCCCTGCTGCCAGACCTAGTGACCTGAGTTTGATCCCCAGGATCCACATGGAAGAAAAGACCTGACCCTTATAGGTTGTCCTCTGACCTCCATAAGCATGCTATAAGATGCATATGCACCCCTCTCCCTCCAAACACACCTCCTAACCAGGTAAATTGACTGGTGAAGTGCTTTGATGGCTAGAGAGGAGAGGTGCAATTGCCTTCCTGTGGGATGTGACTACATACTCCTGCTCAGATTTTCTTGGTCTTCTAGAACCATTCTTCCTATTCAGTAAGTGCCCCAGGCCACGGTGGCATCTCTCAAGCTGTGGGTAGTTACAGGTTCCTCACTTGAGTCTTTGATGAAGAGAACAACCAAGCAGCCAGGTGCAAATTCCCTGTGGGTTTGCTAACTATTCCTGCTGGTAGTTTGCATGGAGGATTGATAATATCGTTATGCACCAGTATGCAAACATCAAGATTACTCAAGGGAATTAAATCCCCATCTTTCCTGTACACCCCCACTGGTTGGGAAACACTGAGATATCTATGAGAATAGGGGGTCTTCCTTGTCCCTTGGTGAGCTCATCTTGGGGGAGAGCTGGGACTCCGGAATCTTAACATCCATTAAAGGTACTCCAAGCTAGTGGCTTTCAGATTCTTGTTTCATGAGTTTGCAAACTGCCAAGGATGATTTTCAGAAAGAAGGTTATTACAGGTTCATAAGTGTCTTAGGAGGGAGAGAAGGAGGAATAGAGAGAGGAGAACTTCCTTCTTGGAATGTTTTGTATACAAACTTCTGAAAATGCAGTTATAATTTTTTGTTTTTATGCTATTGGCCTGTTTATCTTTATGGACTCTCTTGTCTTTTTGTCTTTGACAGTCCCCCCAGCCCCCTGACTTTCTCTGAATTAAACCCAGTTCCTTATCCACGCTAGGTAAGCAGTCTACCGCTGAGCCGTATCCCCAGCCTAACAACAATCTTCCCCATCTCTCAGTCTTAGCTTGGCTCCTTTGGTCCTTTAATAAAGGTCTGCTGAATGAATTGGCAAAGGGATGAATTGAAGTGACTGCATCCCAGTTAGGAGCAAATTTTCGTTCATTTCCTTTCTTCTGTGCAGCCCTTAACTCATTTCCTTAGGGTCCGCTGTGTAAGACTCTGTCTTCCCTGCTGCTCACTTGTGCTTTCCTCGGTGGCAGGGCTGTGCCTTAGTCGTTGTGTGGCCAAGTGCTTCACGCAGTACCAGGCATGATGTAGGCATCCATCCACGTGTGCTGACTTGAAAGCATGTGAATAACATTCATTGTGTGGTGGAGCTCCCCGATGGTTCTTTTCATAGGATTTTTCCCTCATTAACAAGTGGACCCATTGTCTTTGCTGAGCAAGGAAAGCCTTGTTTCCCATGGCCATGAATTCTGCAATCTGTGGGAAGTTATACGGAGTAGGCACGGTGGGTCTTTTCCCAGCCTGGACCACCAGCCCCTCTTTTTCTACCCATACACTTTCAGGCAAGGACTCTTTGGTAGGAATACATACTGATGTCTTAGTTAGCTATTCAGTTGATGATGCCCCAGGCTCCTTGTATGTGCTACTTTTAACTAGGGCATCTGGTTGTCTTGGGAGGGCTCCCCCTTTACTCTGCTTCTGGGCCATATCTGTCTTAGTCCTGGTTTTTATTCCTGTACAAACATCATGACCAAGAAGCAAGTTGGGGAGGAAAGGGTTTATTTAGCTTATATTTTTACCTTGTTCATCACCAAAGGAAGTCAGGACTAGAACGCAAGCAGGTCAGGAAGCAGGAGTTGATGCAGAGACCATGGAGGGATGTTATTTACTGGCTTGCTCCCCCTGGCTTGCTCAGCTTGTTATCTTATAGAACCCAAGACTACCAGCCCGAGGATGGTACCACCCACAAAGGGCCCTTCCCCCTTGATCACTAATTGAGAAAATGTCTTATAGTTAGATCTCATAGAGGCTTTTTCTCAATTGAAACTCCTTTTTCTGTGATAACTCTAACTTGTGTCAAGTTGGCACAAAACCAGCCAGTACAGCAACGTTCACATCTCCTAGTTGAGTCTAGTTTCTAGATAGCATGCCATCTCATTGTCTCTGACTGCCAGGACCCACTTACAGGACTGCATTTTACCTTCATAGATATTTTTACTTCCTAGAGAAATCCCCTCCCCATGAGATGCTCCTTAGAAAAGTAAACAAGGACTGATGATGTGTGCCTCTATTCCCAGCACTAGGGAAGTAGAGCCAGGAGGCTCAGGAGTTTAAGGCTGGCCTTGACAACATAGCACACTTGAGACCAACCTTGGCTACACAAAACTCTGTCTCAAAGAAAAAGAAAGAAAAGTATCTCTCTGGCTGGACATGTAACTCCAGAGCTCACCAGTTGAAAACACTGGCATGTCAGGTGCAAGGCCAGCCTGGGCTAAACAGTGAATTGGACACTAGGTTGGACTACATAGGGAAACCCTTCCTTATAAAATCAAAACAGTATCCTGTTGCCAAAGGGAGTGTGATGGTTTGTATATGCTCGTCCCAGGGAATGGCACTATCAGAAGGTGTGGTCCTGTTGGAGTAAGTGTGCCACTGTGGCTGTGGGTTTTAAGAGCTTCATCCTAGCTGCCTGGAAGCCAGGATTCTGCTAGTAGCCTTCAGATGAAGATGTAGAACTCTCGGCTCTTCCTGCACCATGCCTGCCTAGATGCTGCCATGTTCCCACCTTGGTGATAATGGACTGAACCTCTGAACCTGTAAGCCAGCCCCAGTTAAATGTTATCCTTATAAGAGTTGCTTTGGTCATGGTGTCTGTTCACAGAGGTAAAACCCTAACTAAGAAAAGGAGATTCTACATTCAACTGTAGGGAGGAATCTTATTCCTCCATTCCCCCATGAGTATAATGGGACCTCAGTGCTTCCTCAGCTATGCTGTGGTTCCTTAAGTATCAGGCTCCTCAAACCCATCTGGTTTTTTTTTGTTTGTTTGTTTTGTTTTTTGTTTTTTTTTTTTTTGACCTCCTTCCCTCACTTTTTGTTGTTCCTGAGACAAGGTTTCATATAGGCTAAGTTTGCCTCAAACTTGCCATGGAACCGAATCTGACCCTGAACTCCTGGTGTTCCGGCCTCTACCCACCAAGACCTGGGATTACAGGATTTCAGGCAGGCCTGTGCCACTACACTTGGCTTCACTGCTTACGGTGGTCTGAATGAGAAATGTCCCCTGTGGGTTAGGTTTTTTGAACACTTGACCCCCACCCCAGTTGTTTGGAAGGATTGGGAGCTGTAGCCTTGCTGGGGAAAATATGTCACTGGAGGTGAACTTGGAGATTTTACAGCCCCGAGGCCACTTCTAATTTACTTTCACTGCTTTGTGCTTGCAATCTGAAGATGAAAGCCCTCAGTTTCTTGCCCCTGCTGCTATGCCATTTGCTGCCATGTCTTCTTACCACAATGGACTTACCCTTCTGGAACCAGTAACCAGAATAACCGCACCCTCCCCCACCCCCTGTTCATTTTGGTCATACTGTTTTGTCATAGAAACAGAAAAATAATTAACTATGCTTCCCCCACCCTCCTTAGAGATGAAGTCTCCACTAGACCAAAGTGACTTGAGCTCACCTTTTGTGCTAGGTCCTGCCTTCTCAGATATGATACGAACATCATCCCTCATTCGCTCACACACGTTCGCGGATACACACATACATACACACACACACACACACACACACACACACACACACACACACACACACTCTGTTCTTTTGGGTAAGCCATTTCCCTACTCTGAACCTCAGTTCCCCAATATAGGCAATATCCATCTGAAAATCACTGGTGTGTCTAAACATTGCATGATTTAAGTTCAATTTGAAATGTCAATTTTAGGTTCTGTGGCTGAGAAAGACCTCAGCTGGGAACTAAACAAAACCCTCAGCTAGCAGGTCAGCAGGAATGCAAGGCCACTTTTCAGCTTTGAGGATTTCATTCATCGTTATCTTCCTTAATCATTGTGGGTTTGGTGCAGGCCCTGGGCTAATAGAGTCATCCATCTGCATAGCTCTGGCTCTTCTGGGAGATCAGGAAACATTGGAAGAGACAAATCACAGGTGAGGATGATGTGGCATCGCAGAAGACAGAAGTGTTAATGCAGAAGTGACTGCTGGCAGGACATCAGAAGTCTGTGTCCAGATTTGTTGACTGAAGACAGAGGTCATGAACGGAGGCAGGAAAGATGCAGAACACAGACAGTAGTTCAGGGGGACAGTGGCCACCATACAGTCACTTCAAGGATGTGGTAATCAGAATGTTTTGTCCTTGCTAATGAAGCATAGAATACTCGTGTGTGTGTGTGTGTGTGTGTGTGTGTGTGTGTGTGTGAATGCAGAATTAGTTATAAAAGATGAGCTTGGTGGTGTGTCTTTTCAGAGTGAGAGGGGAAATGACTGGAAAAGGATGCTAAAATGCTAGGCAGCTTTGGGAGGGGAGACTAAGAACAGCATGCCCAGAGTCTCACTTCTTAACTTTCAAAAACAACTATCCCAGAATTGGAGCTCTGACACAAAGATGCTAACCTGTAATATACCAACTGTCCCTTTCCAGATGGTGACCCAGGTTGGCCTTGAACTTGTGACTGTGATTGGCCTTGAGTTTCTGATCCTCTTGCCTTCCCCTCCTGGATACTGGGATTGTGGGAGTCCACTACCCTGCCTCCTTTCTGTGGTGTTGGGGATGGAATCCAGGGTTTCCTGCCTGGCAGACAGGAATTTCACCAACTGAACTTCATTCCTGGCACCAGATGATTGTTCTTAATGAGCAGTAGTGTGTCAGAAGAATGTCATAGCTGTTCCTGGTGACAGCACATTTCCCCCTTCTCCACTGTATGAAGTGACTTCCTAAGGGTGACTTCAAAGGTGGGGTGCAAACAATAAAGTGCTTTCAAAAGCCAAGTGCAGTAGAAGAAAGGACTGACAGAGGAGGAAGCCAAGTGTGAGAGGGGGTGGGGTGGGGTTGGGGGAAGGAGAGAGACAGTTGTTTTTGTGAGATGGTGTCTTACTCTATAGCCCAGGCTTTTGTAACCCCAAGATCCTCCTGCCTCAGTCTTAAGATTGCTGGGATTACAAAGTTGTTCCACCATACCTGGATCAAGCCTGACTGCTAACCAGAGTGTCTCAAGCTTCCTACCTGGATTGTCTTCCTCCCTCCTCCTTCCCTCTCTGCCTCCCTCCATTCTTCCTTCTCTCTTCCTCTTCCCTTCCTCCCTCCTTCCTCTCTCCCTCCTCCTCTCTTTCTTCCTTCTCCCTCCCTCCCTCTTCCCTCTCTTCCTCTGTTTTTCCCTCCTTTCTTTCTCCCTCTCCCCTTCTCCCCCTCCTTCCTCTCTTCCTCCTTCTTTCCTCCCTCCCTTCCTTTTTTCCTCCCTCCTTTGTCTTTCCTCCTTCATTTTCCCTTCCTCCTTCCTCCCTCATTCTTCCCTTTCTCCTTTCTTCCTTCCCCTCTTTCTCTTTCATTTATCTTGTGTGTGTGTGTGTGTGTGTGTGCACAGACACACAATGCATGTGTGAGGTCAGTTAACTCCTTCTGCCACATGGCTTCCAGGGATCAAACTCGGGTTGTCCAACTTGATTGAGCACTTTTACTTGTTGAGTCATCTTGCCTACTCTCAACCATTTCCTTATTACACAAATATATCTATAAATGAATATTCTTACCCAAACCAAGGTTCTATCTAAAGGTTAACTGAATTACTAACACTAATGAAAGAGATGTGGCCCAAATTACTATGGGAGCACTGTGCTCTGACCATTTTATGCCATTACCTAGATAAGGCAAACAAAACAACAACATCACCCTACTGGTATCATGGTGTGAGAGTTGACAACTTTCAGCTTAATGAACTTTAGACATGAGGACACAGTCAAAGGAGGGGCCATCTTCCAGTGGCCCCCTTGGGCCTCCTCAAGCACTAAGCATGTGAGTGATACCAACATACATGGAGGCAAAATACACATACCCATAAAAATTCTAGCTCTTCCAGAGGACTGGGGTTTAATTCTCAAAGGGGAAGTCAGGAGAGTGCAAGTTAGAGGACAGCTTGAGCTACACAGTGAATTCAAGGCCAGCCTGAAATCTAATCTAAAAAAAAAAGCAAGGTCTGTAAGTATAGCAGAGTAGTTGAACACTTGTCTAGAATCCACAAATGCGGAGCTGGGGCATGGCTCAGTAAGAGAGCCTGCTTAGAATTCATCAGGGAAGGACTCTGGGTGTGGCTAATCCATAGAGCACCTGCCTAGAATTCCCCAGGCAGTAGCTGGGGGAATGGCCCAGGGGCTGAATCCTTGCCTAGAATTCCCCAGTAAGGGGCTGTTTGTGTGACTCAGCAATAGAGTGCCTGGCCTGTCTATCATCCCTCAGTGAGGGACTTAGAGTGTGGCTCAGTGTTAGAGGGCAAGACCATGGATTTTATTCCCAGCATTGCAAACCAAGGCAAACCAAATAATGTGAAAGGGACCACAAATCTTATCCAACAGCCTGTGTCAGAGTGATGATGGTGCAGTTTGGACAGTCTGGGTAGCTTATGTGACGGACACTTTCCTGTCTGCTTCTGTCCATAAGGCATGGGTCAGTAGAGCCTTGAGATACTTCTTCATCTGACTACACAATCCTCACAGTAGATATTTCAAGCACTTAAACAAAAAAACCTGTTTGTAGATAAGACATAACCCCTGAGATTATCCACATTCTCCTGCCAATCTGTAGGCAAACATTGCCTGTAAGGCTCTGGCTCTCCATCCTTCAATCATTTAGATACTCACTCTGTGTCCTTGCCTATAAAATTTTCTCTCTACTTCCTCTAAGAAGCTATAGAGGGAATCTGACGCCCTCTACTGGTCTCCTTAGGCATTTGCACTCACATGAGCATACTCATACACATAATTAAAAGTAAAAACAAATATTTTTTGTCAGTTTATTTCAGACAGAGTCTCATTATGTAACTTTGGCTGGCCTGAAACTCACAAAGACTGCTTGCCTCTGTTTCTTAAGTGCTAGCGTTAGAAGTGTGTGCTGCCACTCCTGGCCTTTAAAAAATATATATCTTAAAAAAAACAAAACAAAACAACAACAACAAAAAAAAAAAAAACCAAAAAACAAAAAACAAAAAAAACCCTTCCTCTGCTTATAAAAGAAAAATCTAAACCTTATCTAGCGATCTCACCTATCTCCTATGGTCATTGACTGGGAGGAGGATTTGAAATAAAATTAAACAAGTAAAGTTACTTTGTGACATTATAAAGCTCCAGACATTGACAATTCATTCTTGTTAACACTAATTGTTATGATTATTACTAATGTTCCACATGTAAGTCATACCTATGAACAGTCATATGATTAATTAGGTTATAATATTCATAGCCAGACACCTGCTGTGGAATGAGAAATGTCTCTCAGAAGAGTTGGGGGGAAAAAAATAACCATCAGGGACCCAGAATGTTTCTAGTTAAGAATTTTGTCTTCTTCAAATGTTCCTTTTCTATTTTTCCCCAAAGAATCTTGCTGTGTTACTAAAAGGAATGGAAGGATGGGCTGTAATTCAGTTGGTAAGAGTACTTGTCCAGCCTCCATTAAGCCCTGGGTTCGAGCCCCAGCACTGCATAAACTGGGTATTTTGGTGCACACCTGTAATTCCAGCATTCAGGAGGTGGAGGTTGGGGGATCAGAAGTTCAAAGTTGTCTCCAGCACTCTAGTGATACTGAAGACAGCCTGGTGGGTAGGGGAATGTTTCTAACAAACAAAAACAGATTGACAAACAAAAGCTAAAAGGAATGGGGTTGCAAATGAATGGGTGAACTTGACAACGGCCAAGTGCGGCTTCCAGAATAGTGACTTGATACTGCTGAAAGTCATGTCAGCTCTGATACTGAGTAGGGTTCTGGCTCTTCAGCCACACATTCCATTAAGACATGAGGTCTTCATCACACACGCCAGGTTCCAGGGAATAGAAACCTCTTTAATTATGAAATAGTTTGCACATTTGCTGGGTTACCCACAAGGTCACACACACACACACACACACACACTCACATACACACACACACACTCACACACACACACACACACACACACACACACACACACACACACACAGTTAGAACAAACAAGACTTTGGAGAAAAAGGCTTCAGGCCCTTTCAGCTCAACTCTGGTGCTTTGGAACTTTGCACCTGTGTGCAGCTTTGATCTGTCTCAGTTTAAGTCTCAGGGATGTCTGCAGACATATAGAGTGATATGAAGTTCCACAATGTGCATGGAAGCACATTTGTAGGAAAGGAATCTAGTCTGCCCCTAAACCTGTGAAAGACTCTGAGTCCCCTTTTGTGAGCTCTGTTGGGGCTCCACGTGTCAGAGGGATGAAGAAAGTGGAGCCATCAGAGACGACTGTCTCCAGACTAGGAGGAATTAGACATAAAACTAGAAACAAAAGGGCAGCAGGAGAAACTCACAGTTAACTGCTGCTGCTGTCAACACTTCTGAGGCAGGGTCTCATTTAGCCCAGGCTGACCTTGAACTCCTCATCTTCCTGCCTCCACCTCCCTGGTGCTGGGATTGCAAGCGTGTGCCATTATGTCTGGTTCGAGAGTGGTTTTGGTTGTGGGTTTGCAGTGCTGGACTGGAACATGCTAGGCCAGTGTTCCACTGAGCTACATCTCCCAGACTAAATGTGGTTTGCTTTGCTTTGTTTGAGATAAGATTTCATATAGCTCAGGCTAGCCTCAAATTCACTATGTAGCCAAGGTTGACCTTAAACTCTTCATCTCCAGGTCTCTACTTCTCTAGTGCTAAGATGACAAGAGAGCACCACCCCACCCAGATGAGGAAACTGACATTTTAAAAATAAGAAGTCAGATGCAGCCTAACATATATCATCAGTGACCCAGGGCAGATGATGGAGCTGAAAATCCCCTATTGCCTAATGTGTTGGTCCACTTTCCATCACTGTAACAAAATGCCTCACATAAATAACTTAAAAGTAGGATATATTTAGGCTGGTGGTTTCAGTCCATGATCCACTTTGCCTTATGACTGAGTGGGGGTTGGGGGTTCTGTGCTGAAGCCGGTGGCAGGATAGGGAAGCAGTATAGTGTGGAGTTAAGCTGTTGACCTCACAGTAGACAGGGAGGAGGTGGAGAAGGGAGGAGAGGATGGAGGAGGAGGAGGACTAGGGGGAGGAGAAGGGTATAGAAGGGGAAGTGGGGCACAGAGGGGAAGGACTAGGGGGAGGACTATGGGGAGGAGGGAGATGGAAGGGGAAGTGGAGCATAGAGGAAGAGGACTAGGGGGAGGAGAAGAGTATAGAAGAGGAAGTGTAGCACGAGGAAGAGGACTAGGGGGATGAGATGAAAGAAGTGGAGCACAGAGGGGGAGGACTAGGAAAAGGGGATGGAGGGAAGTGGGGAAGAGTAGGTAGGAGGAGGAAAGGAAAGAAAGGGAAAGAAGGGAAGGGGAAGGGGAGCACAGAGGAGAAGGACTAGGGGGAAGAAAGGAGTAGGGAGGAAGTGGAAGAGAGGAAAGGGAGGGTGATGGAGGGGAGGAGAGAGTAGGAAGAATCCAGGACAAAACCTGCTCTGTAAAGTGAAGCCTCTGGTGACAACTTCTTCCTTCTAGGCTCCTCTTCCCACTAGTACCAAGTGATTAACACATGAGCCTATGAGAGAAATTCCAGATTCGAATAGCACCTAATAGTACTACAGCTGGCATCCCATTACAGGGTAGCATACATCTGGTCGGTACTATAAGTCTGCTGCCCTTCCTGTCCATAACAATGCAGCACATGCAGCTGATGCGCCTCATGCCGTCCTTGTGCATTAGAATGAACACATCAGCGCTTTAAGATTTACTGCAATTTAATAATCCTTTTAAGAGTGTCCTCTGTCTCACAAAAACAGAATTTACTGCAAATTGACGATAGGCCGTCAGCTATGCCCTCCACTTGGTGTTGACTGTATCTCTGACTGCATCAAGGAGTCAAGTGCGGTGCCTGACCTACTCCACTTCACCTCAGGTAAGTACACTCTAGGTTGGCAAAATCACCTAAGCATGGGTGTCTCAGAACAGATCCCTGCTGCTAAGTGTTAGGACTGTAACTGGAACAATCATTAGCAGGATGCTGTCTTCAAGTACTAATAAAGACAGACAGCAGACCCCCCGTCTCCGGGCAGCGAGAAGTGGGGCAATGGGACATGCAACTAGGTGGTTAAGTACATGTGAATGCGTGTGACCCTGAAGGTCAGAAGAGGGTATCAGATTCCCTGTAGCTAGAGTTATATACAGACAGTTTTAAGCTGCCTAATATGGGTGCTGGAAACCAAACCCAGTCCTTTGTGAGAGCAGCATGCACAACCGGGCAATCTCTCCAGCCCGAACCTCCAGCCTCCACCTCTCCAGTGCTAGAATTATATGTGTGTGTCTCCAGTTTCAGTTTGCATGATGCTGGGGATGGAACCCAGGGCTTCATGTGTGCCAAAGGCGTGCCTTCCGACTAAGCCCTTGTTTCTCTTCATGTCACAACAGGGTCTTGCTATATAGCCTAGACTGATCTGGAACTCTGGCCCCACTGGCTACAGCTTCTACCCTGCAGGTATGTAACGCCCAGCTTAATGCTTCCATTTTTACTTACTTCTTAGGACTGGGGCTAAAACTCTGGTCCTCCTACATATACTTGTATTACTATGAAGTTACAGCCCCTAGGCTTTCCACTGCGGTTGTACTTATTTTATGTGACTTACTTGGCCATGTTCAAAAAGTGGAACTAATGTCAAGTACAAAGGTCTCGGAGCTGTGGAACTGAGGCAATGAGGTGGAAAGCAGGACTTCTCAGACATTACCACGCGCAAATACTGAGGGTTCTGTTTAAGTGCAGAGGCTGGCTCTGTGGTTCTACGGAAGGAAGGGTTTTTAGTATTTATTTGTGTATTTATTTTCTAATTTTTGTAATGGTAGAGATGGAACCCTTGGCCTCACATACTCTAAGCAATCGCTCTACCACTGAGCCACGCCCCCAGCCCCTCCCTGGGGGATTCTAGGCAGGGGCTCTACCACTGAGCCACGCCCCCAGCCCCTCCCTGAGGGATTCTAGACTAGGCAGGGGCTCTACCACTGAGACACACTCCTGCCTCCTTACTGGGAGATCCTAGGCAGGTGATCTGAGCTACACCCTCAGTCCCTAACAGGGGAATTTTAGACAAGTACTCTATTGCACTCTCATCCCTAGTGTGAGGCAGTTGAGTAAACTTCCAGGTACTGTTGCTGGTAGGATGCAAGTATACATACTTTGGTTAGAGCCAGGTCTGTCTGTATATTGTACCTATGTGACCTATACCAAGCCTTGAACTTCTTTACCCCTTAAATTTCACATTTATGAAACCGTGTCTGGTGGATCTCAATGGCTCTTTCTGGCTCTAGAAATTAATCTCCGATTTGGTTATTTACATCTGGCAGAACCATTTTGAGAGTCTTGAAGAAAAGTGGTATGAAAACTCGGTCCATTATAGTTATTAATGTTCCTGCTAGAGGGGCCGAGGCTAGAGCTCCAGTGGATTAAAAAATAATCCTTTAATCCTCCCGGTAGAGTCACTCACAACTTGGTGTGGCACAGTGTAGATTATTGCTTTCAGTGCTCCGGGATAAAATGACAATCTCAGGTCTGGATTCTGTTGAATTGGGATGCTCTTCGTTACAGCGGCATCTGGGTACACGTTGAGCTTCTCCAATCACAAACAAATCTCTGTTTACATTAAAAATAAAATTTCAAGGAGTCGTATATCCAAACCCAGGATTCTCCATGGTAGCCAGGAAAGAGCAGGTGCAGCCGCATGCAAATTTTTTGAGTTTCAACATCTCTGACTCAGTATTTGGTTGATGTGATCCTTGAAAAGACAGGACAGTTACTGTATGCGAATGAAAAGGTTGAGTAATAAAGAGAGGTCTAAATCTCATTTGTTACGGAACTCTATTTGTGACAGCTTGTTGGAGCCACCACGCTGAAGACCGATGAAGAGGTTAGCCATTTCTTTTTCTAAAAAAAAAAGAAAGAAAGAAAGAAAGAAAAAAAAAACCACAACTGATTATTCAGAGCAGCAGCCCGAGAATCAAAGAATAACATCACAATGCGATCAAGGCAGTATGCCTTTCAGTGCAACCCTCTTGAGAATTAACAAGCCGCTAAGTGGAGGAACCATGGAGGGGCGTCTTTTTAAGAGTGCTCCATTTCCCTTCATGTGGACAAAGTCGATTTAAGCGACAGAAAAAAAAAATGTAAGCCTGGGGGCAGGGGCAGAAGTACCCACAATTCCAGTGTGTGTGTATGTGTGTGTGTGTGTGTGTGTGTGTGTGTGTGAAGTGTGTATGTGTGTGTGTGTGTGTGTGTGTGAAGTGTGTATGTGTGTGTGTGTGTGTGTGTGTGTGTGTGTGTGTGTGAGCTGGAGGACTGGGTGGGGCACACAAGAAGGGAACCTGTGAAAGACTTGACTCCCCAAACTATAGTGTGTCTCAAATATTATTCATGTCAGGGGCTGGGGAGATGGCTAGGTGAGAGATAGCGCTTGCTGTAAAAGAAAGAGGGCTTGAGTTTAAATCCCCAGCACCATGGAAAAAGCCAGGCAGATCCTAGGAGTTTTCTGGCTAGTCAGCCTAGACCAACTGTCAAGCTTCAGTTTCATTGAGAGACCCTGGCTCAAAAACTGAGGTGGAGAGCAATAGAGGAAGATACACAATACCTTTCTCTGGCCCATACATGTGCATGCATGTGAACAGTCAATCATGCACAGTCATAGACACACACAGACAAACAGACATACACAGACATATACACAGACAAACACAGAGACATGGACATACTCACACATATACAGACAAACACACATACATATACACACAGATATACACATACAAACACGAACACAGACATACAGACACACACATACACATGCACAGACAAACACAGCACCACACTGACAAAATACAGACACACACAAATTTACTCAACTCAGAAATGATAATAAACCATCAACTTGAATAAACTCTTAGGGGTTTTTCCTTTTGTATTTTATTTTATATGTTTGCATGTTTAGCCTGCATGTTTGTAAGCACACTTTAGGCATGCAGTGCTTATGGAGGCCAGAAGGGGGTGTTGGATGCTGGAACTGGACTTACAGACAGCTTTGTCTCCCACCCCACCCCCTATCCCCCACCCATGTGGATGCTGGGAACTGAAGCCAGGCTCTCTGGCAGAGCAGCCAGGGCTCTTAATCACTGAACCATTTCCCCAGCCCCTTTATTCACCTTTGTAAGTCAGAGTCTCATGGAACCCAGGCTGACCTTGAACTGGACATATAACCACTTAAGTGTTGGGATTACAGGTGTGTACCATTATTTCTAGTTCAGTTCATTCTTTTAAAAAAATTGTTTAATTGCATTTAGGTATTGTATGTGTGAGTGTGCACACATGTGTGTCATGACACATATATGGAAAGCAGAGGACAACTTGTGCGCCACTTCCCTATAAAGATTTCTTCTGTACTCTGTTCCTTCTAGGAATCTGGTTTCTCTCCTCTCAGGCACCCTTCTTGTTTTGATTGGAGTTCAGAAGGTCTTATCACTTCTATTGAGAGAGAGAGAGAGAGAGAGAGAGAGAGAGAGAGAGAGAGAGAGAGAGAGGTGTACTTGAGGACATATTTTTTATAATATCATGCATCACTTCATGTTCTCTTTACTTTCTTCTGTGGACATTTTGACTTCTCGGTGCTGATGTGTAAAGAGGCAGGGGCTGTAGTGAGATTGACAGATCGAGTGGACTCTTGGACCTCCATGAGAGGTCTGAGCACATGAAATGCCATGAGACACACCGGCATTTCACGTGCTAAGTATGGGCAGGAGCTGCAGACCATGCTGTCTCTGCTGAGGATAATGGTGCCTTTCCGAGCTTCATTTTCTTCCCCTGTGAAATTACTTCATCATTTAGGGAGTAAACTGCAATACTATTAACTAATGTGTCTGGTCCACGGGTGTCTATAGAATATTCTTCTTCTTCTTCTTCTTCTTCTTCTTCTTCTTCTTCTTCTTCTTCTTCTTCTTCTTCTTCTCTCTCTCTCTCTCTCTCTCTCTCTCTCTCTCTCTCTCTCTCTCTCTCTCTCTCTCTCTCTCTTTCTCTCTCTCCCTTCCTTCCCTTCCCCTAGACAGGGTATTGCTCTTAACACTATAATTCACAAGTCTCCTGCCTCATCCTCTCAAAGGCTAGAATTTTACCCATGAGCTACCAGATAAGAGTTTTGTGTTACCTTATCCTTCCCTTCCTTCCTTCCTTCCTTCCCTTCTTTTGCCTAGTAAAATAATAATTTCCAAAAGAAAAAAAAAAGAAACAGACATTCACACACACACACACACACACACACACACACACACACACACGACTAAATTATCTTAGGCCAGCCTACACATGTGTATAGCCTAAGGCAAAAGGATCTTGAGTTATAAGCCAACCTGTACAATATGGTAAGATCCGGTATCAAAAAAAAATTTTTTTTCAATTAAAAAATTAAACTACGGGAATAGATTAAATTCCTTCTCCTAGGGATATCTAATTTCCTCCCAAACAGTCTTTTTAGGATTTGGGCTATCATTCACTCCTAGAGTACCTGTTTCCATTACCCTAGTTTGGAGCAGTAGGTATGGCTCAAAACATGACTAGAGTTCTCCAGCGAGGGACTGAGGGCATGGTTCAGTGGCAGAATGCTTTCCTAGCCTGCAGAAGTCCCTGGCTCCAGCCTTTCCAGTTATTCCTACTGTACCCCTTCATTTCCTGTTTCTCACACCTCCCCCATCACACCTTGGCCACAAGCAGCAGTTGCTGAACCTGGGTAAAGGCCAATGTTATTGTGAAGCAGTTTCTTCCTGCTGTCTTCTGCCAAGTCCAAACTACTAGAGCAAACAATAATCATGATCATCTCTGACAATCTGGGACAATTAGCTCTAAGGGAAAACATTGGAAAAAAATGACATGTGCGAGTTATATTATGTGTTTTAATTTTAAAGCCACAGTGGAACCACAGAGCCGTGCACTGTTGATTAAAGGCAGTTATTAGACATGCTGGTTTGCGGGCTACTTATTTGGGTCCATAAAAATGCAGTACGTACTGACCATCCCGGTTTCTGAACCCCAGGCTGTTCCTTTGCCTGAATATCTTAATATCTTCTGGTCACCAGATCAAACAAGAGAAATAACAAAGGGCCATTTGCTTCTCTGGGTAAAGTAGCAGGGTGTCCCTGAGTGGATAGCAAACTGAGAAGCTTGCCAGAGTTCTTAGCCCTAGGGGAAGGTTAAGGTCACACTGTGGAGACTTTGCTTTTTCCTCCTCCCCCTTCTCCTCCTCTTCTCTCCCTCCCTTCCTCTCCCAATCCCTCCTTTCTTGTGCCTCAAATTGAACCCAGACTGTTACTTGCATGCTAGGTAAGTGCTTTTGTTGAGCCATGCCCCCCAGCCCCTCCCTGGGGGATTCTAGGCAGGGGCTCTACCACTGAGCCACGCCCCCAGCCCCTCACTGGGCGAACCCAGGCAGTTGCCCCATCCCAAACCACATCCCCAGCCCTTATTGGGGGTGGGTGGTTGTAGACAAGTGCTTTATTATTGAGCTACATTCCCTACCTGTAAAAGACCTTCTGAACACTCCCATGAAGGTTATGATGGGTAAGGCAATGTCAGCAGAGCCAAAAACCTGACATTATGGAGGTGGGATTTAACACTAGATTCATCTGGTATTACCTACAAATGTGCCCCAAATTGATAAAAAATAGGAATTCTTAGGGACCAGAATAAGAAATGCACCTCTCCTCCCCCAAAGTTAATTAATCTTGATTGTCAACTTAATGGGATTTAGAGTCACCCAAGTGACCCATCTTTGAACTTGTCTGGGAGAGTGTTTCTAGAGCGGTTAAACAGAAGAGGCCAGATCCATTCTGAATGTAAGAAGGACTGAAATTTGTTGATCTTCCCTTCTTTGCTCATAAACTTTGCCTCTTAGGACTAGGTGAAGAACCCATGGGTTTCTAGGACTTGGCTTAGTTTCTTATACTTGACACCACTTATAATCATTTGAAAATATTCTATGCCATTATACACTCTGATACATAATGCATGCTATGTCTTAATTACTTTTCTGTTGCTGAAATACAATTGCATTACCAGAGGAAACAAAGAGGAGAATGTAGTTTAGCTTAGCTTAGAAGATTCAGCTCATCATGATGTAGATGGTAGAGAGATCACATTTCTTCTACACATAGGAAGGAGGAGGAGTGGGCAGAGATAGGGGGAGAGACAGAGAGAGAACAGGAAGTGGGGCCAGGATATAAAACCTTAAAGTCTGCTTCTTAGTGACATACATCCTCCAGCAAGGCTCTGACTTCTTAAGTGTTCCAGAACCTTCCCAAAGACCACCACCAACACTCATTCAAGTATTTACATTCACAAGCCTTTGCCATCACCACCACCATCACCGCCAACCACCATCTCTACCACCCAGTCACCCAGTCACACATACGTGTGCACACACAGAGAACGGAAATGAATATGCATGAATATATCAGATATATTATCTGACAAAAATAGTCCAAAAAACTGGAAGAACAACCAATACAATCATGGTAAAATGATAAAGGAGTTAATACAGCAAGGCAATACTAGTTGTAAACACACGCACTTAGTATCAGAGCACCTAAATACATAGAGCAACTTTTATAGATCTAAAGGGAGGGAAAGGAGGCAATACAACAGTAGTTGCGGATTTCACCTCCTCTTGACAATGGACAGAAAATCAAGACGGAAACAGCAGAGCTAAGCTGTCTGTCTAGGCATTTATAAGAATGTGTGCAAACCCAGCCCCAGTTCTGGCTCTGTTATACTAGTCACCTCACAAGTGTGGTGCATGGCAAATTCGTATCTATGACTTTTCTGCAGAGCTCCAAAAACATTCACGCTGGTTTGAGGAAGACTCGCCTGAGCTGTGTGACCAAGGTTCTCTGTTGCCACTCACTCCAGGCCATGGCCAAGAGTTATTCAGGTTGTGAGTTCTTCACTTCATAATCAGACCACTGGAGACTCTGAATTCCAAGGCAAGACCGTTTATCTTACAACTTTGGAAATTCAGGCAGCAGCTTGGAAGGGTAGGCACACTGAATGCAGAGAACAGGTTGTAAGCCCATCACAAACCCCTTCCTCTCCTCCCATTGGCTGTGTAATTATAAAGATACAATTGTACTTGTCCCCTCCAGTTTACCATCCCCTCCGCCACTTACTTAACAAACAAACGAGTGTGGGTTCATCTCTACACTTTAAATCCTTTTTATTTTAAAGCTTATCAGGTACGGAACCCTGTCGCATCTGTAGTTCACTAGGGCCAGCTTGGCTGATAGTAATTTTCTACCCTGAACTTCTAGTTTAGATGGTGGGGTAACAGCAGAGTCTGGGTGTGCAGAAGTGTGACAGGTATTCCTGGCTGTCAATTTAATTCCATCTAGAATGAACTACAATCCAGAAATGGAGGGCACACCTGTGATCCAGATCTCGAGCCTGGAAGACGCAGGCTTCTGACCTGGATCTTGACATGGGATGACACACACTTTTGATTCAGATCTTGAGGCACAGTGACCATGAAAAGCTTAGGCCCAGGCAAAGTAGTACATGTGTTTAATCCCAGGAGACTGAGGCAAGCAGATCTCTGAGTTCAAGGCGAGCCTGAAAGAGAGCAAGTTTCAAATTCAGGTGTGGTGGTGCGCACCATTAATCTGGGCCATACTTTCTGCTGGAGACCTACATAAGGACATTGGAAGAAAGAAGGCTCACTCTTCTTCACCCGCTTGCACTTACATCTGTTGTAACCTACTTCTTCAGGATTCCAGCTTCTACAGAAGCTGAAACAACTAGCCTTGAGGGACTGAGCAAATACTAGATTCTTGGACTTCCCATTCACAGCTGCCCATTGTTGGGCTAGTTGGACTGCAGACTGTAAGTCATTATAATAAATTCTCTTAATATATAGAAACATTCCATAAGTTCTGTGATTCTAGAGAACTCTGATACAGGAAGGAATAGCTGGACCAAGAGGCTTTAGCAGGGCTCAATGTTTTATCCGTATTTGAACTAAAGATGACTCCAGGCACTTTGGAAAAAAACATCAGTTTTTATTTCTTCAGCAGGCGCTATGGTAACTTTCCAATTCTATGGTGACACAAACTCCAGGAGGCTTCCAACAGACTATCTCCACAGCAGAGGGTTATTGGTAATAAGAGATGGACAGGCAGTATAAAGACCTTCTTCCCCAATCAAACAATCAGTGTACAGTTCAAACAGTACTTGAGCATGCCCACTATGTGCTCTGAATCCCAGCAACCTCTCCTGCTCACAGCCAGACTAATCTGACTACCAGAGGATGGCTTTATGACATGAATGACCTATCATACCCTTTTCCTACATCAGATTACTCTCAGATGGTTATCACAACATTAATCCCACTCCTTTCTTCACTCTTTGTCTTAACAATCGGGAAAATGTAAAATGCTTACAGCATTCACACAGTCATCTGAGGTTCCGTGCAAGGAGACTTTGGAATTGGGCCTAGTGATACAGGCTGTATCTAGCTATTAAGGGGGAGGAAAGAGGATCACAGTTTCAAGGCTTGTCTGGAGAAGAGTTAGTTAAAGGTCATCCTGGGAAACTTAGGTGGAAAAAAAAGGAGGGCTGTGAATATATTGTCTTCTTACTGAAACAAACCTATTCTAGAAAATTACTTACAGACGTACCTAGAGGTTTGTTTCCTAGGTGAATCTAGATCCTGTCAACAATATTATCTGTCACATGGGTAGGAAAGTCTCATCAGTTAATAGGACTTCTGTTGTCCCTTCCTCTGTGTGATTTTGCAGGCCTCTCTGTGTTGTTGTGATGATTAATCTTGCGTGATGATTAAGCTTGAGTAGATTGAAAGTCACCTAGGAGATTAGCTAAGTGTACCTCTAGGGTTCTCTGCGAGGGGATTTCTAGAGACAGGTAGATCGTGGAGGCTCTGCCCTAATCAATAGATGAGTCCCTTGATGAATTTGTAATATAATGGCATTATTAGACTGGTGGTCAATAGGAGGTAGTAGGTTTATGGGGCATGTCCTTGCAGGGATGTCTTATCTTGCCCCATTCTTGTAGTCCATCTCTCTGCTTCCTGGTTGCTGTGATGTGAGCTGCTCCACTCTTCCATGCCCTCCCACCACGATGGATGGACACCTCTGAAACCATAGTCCCAAACCCATACATTTTATGTGTCAAGACATCAGATATCTGCTCACAGCTATGAGCCAAGTACATGATAAAAGCTTACAAAGGCTCTCCCCAAATTTCTCTTCAACAGTACATTTCCCCCTTCCTCAAAAATGTATACCAAAATTATTCAGGCATCTAGAGTGATGGCTGAATGGATAAAGTGCTTGCTGTACAAGTATGAGAACCTGTGTTCACATGCCAAGAACTCATGTAAAAGCCAGGTGCAATGATATACATCTGGAATCCCAGTAGTCCTTTGGGGAGATGGGATGTGGAGATGGGTGTATCCCCAAAAGCTTGTGGGACAGATACCCTGTAGATGTAGTGACAAATGAAAGATCCTGTCTCAAACAAACAAGGTAGAAGGCAAAGACCGACACTGAGGTTGTCTTCTAGTCTTTATACACAGATATATATTCACACATTCCCGTACACACAGAAGGACAGACAGACAGACACACTCATGCACACTGCCTGGGAATGCTTTCCAGGTAAGATGGCCATCTGCGTCTTTCCTTTAACTAAATAAAGGACACTATCTTCAAAGGCAAGTCTATCTGGTTTCTCTGATGGGAGTGGGCAGGCAAGTTCCAGCTAAGTCCCAAACCTTAGCCCTGTAGACAGCCCGTACATGACTCCTCAAGATCTACATCTGGCTGCCAAATGCATCTCACTCTGGCCACCCGCATACCCTGCATCCAATAGCAGCCATCTTCCCATTCTCTTGGCTGCACAAAGAGAGCAATTGCCACAAGCAGGGCTATTGTTCCTTTGGCATGGGCATCAAAAGCCCAGGCCAGCTCTCCTTTATCTGTCAGCTGCTATTGACAAGGCAAAGCAAAGAAAAGAAGCAAGTCAAATGGGTTCTTTGGAAGGAATGATCTGTGAATGTGGGAGGTTCACCAGAACCCCGAGTTAACACAGATCCTTTACATTTATTTTTAAGATTTATTTTAAGATGTGCGCATGTGCGTGTTTTCTCATGCGAGTGCGTGTGCACACACTAAAGCAGGGGTTGTCAGAGCCTCTGGAGCTGTATTGCAGGTGAGGGTGAGGCGGCTGGCATAGGTGCTAACATCTGTACTCGAGACTTCTGCAAGAGTTATATGCACCCTTCACCTCTGAGCCATTTCCCCAACCATGACGTGATTCTAATAACAGTTTGTAATGCCTCTTACCACGGGGAGCTCTGCCACGGCATTCCTGAATGTCATGGTGCCTGCTTATAATGGGCTTGCAGCTACATCAAAAATACTTCATCTTGTCTCCAGGAATCCTCAAAGCCCTTTGTACAAGCTCCCAGGTATTGTCCACCTAACCTCAGTGTGTCTCATGCTACCAATAGGAATATACTCTCAAGAAAACTTTCATGGTAGATAGAGAAATGAGAGCTGTCAAGAGCACTTACTGCTCTTGCTGAGGGCCCAAATTCACTTTCCAGTTTCCACTTAGGGTGGCTCACAGCCA